>CM021768.1:39954870-40088548 GCA_011076525.1 Nettapus auritus | reverse complement strand
TTTTCTTTTCTTTTCTTTTCTTTTCTTTTCTTTTCTTTTCTTTTCTTCTTTTCTTTTCATGCTGGTCTGACTGCTATTCTCTATGTGCTCTGTAAATCTGTGATTGAGTGTATTTCCTAAATGACTTCAATGGCTAACAGGACATCAGCTATATACTTGTAGCTGATGGCAAAATGCACTGTAGGGCAGATTTATGGGCCTTCTACTGAGATATTTGTAGCAGACAGAAGATGTAAGAAGGTACCATTTTCATTCACTTTTTCTATTACACTGAAATAAATGGGGGTTTTAAAATAAGAAGAATAAATTTTGGCCTTTTCTTCAGCTTCTGGATTACTTGTTGCTTTGAGGTGAAACAGGATGCAGCTGCTGATAGAAGGCAGCTTTTAGGTTTATTCTGAGGGTATTGTAGTTTTATGGATGGATGTTAGGACAGCTCATATATGAATATATGTAGCTAGATGATGTAAATACTCAAAATCTTCCTTGATGTCTATTGCAGCCTGGACCTTCCTCATCAAAATGTTTTATATATTTCATTGACATTTACTTGCATTTCCAAGAACAGGGAGGAACTTTGAGCTGGAGATCTGAAAGATGCTTTAGTTATTCTCTTATTCTGTCACCAAATGAGACCTTTTGTGAGCTTTTGTGAGACCCTTTTTGTCTGAAAATATGCCTTTGAAGCATTTATATAGTTTATTTTCTAAATATGCTTCATTTAAACTGACGTAGTCTGCATCATGTGCAATGAGATGACAGTCTCAATGATTTCTATTTTTCATAAATAAATATGTACTTGAGGCAAAGACTTATGGGTTCTGATGTAGAAAACATCTTTGATCCAAATGTTCTGCCTACCATTCTGAATATCTTAACCTGAGTCCTGCTGACTCACCACAATTGCATAGATTAGTTAAAAATAAAAAAAATAATAAAAAAAAATGCTATGCTATGTGAATAGACTTCAAAGCAACAATATTTAGCTGGTACATAATATAGTCACATACCTACTGTTGTAGCTGCAAGGTTGACTAGATAAAACTGTTTTGGAAAAGTAGCTGAGGTGTGTTTGCCCTTGAAAGTGATACATTACGGATCAGTGTACATGAATAATGGTGCCCAGGCACTGCAGTTAACCACACATTTGCTATTCAAACAAGCAAACAGCTAAGCAAGGACTTAGGAGTTTTGTAATGGGCCTTTTCTGCAAACTGGCTATGCTCACATAACTATTAGTAAGAATTGTGTAGGACGGGAAATATTAGCAGTTGCCAGTATTTTTCTGGATTTATTTAGGAACAGAAGTACTCAAAAATTCAGTCTCTTTCTGCTCTGTCTGTTCTGCACTGGATGGAGTCCACATGCAGCATGAAGCTGTTTTCCTAGCTACAAAGCAATGTTAAGGAAGGAATTGAAACTGCCCCCCACCCCCCACCCCCCCCCACCCCCCCGAAAGTTGCAGCCAGAGGTCGTAACAGCATAAAATCAGTTATGTTTGTGTTGTTCAGAGCAGAGACAATTTTGAAATCACAGTCAGATTGTTCAGTTTTCCTTTTCTCCAGTATTGAAGATTTCCAAGGCTGATTGATTTCTGTACTTTGGTGAAACTACATTCTGCTAAATCATCTATGCAGTTCTGAATAACATAAATACAAGGAACAGTGTTAACAGCCCTCACTACCATTGTGGTGGAGTTTGCAAAATGAGGAGCACGCACATATTTCCCTTAGAAGTACACTTTAGAATTGAAGAGTGACTCAGAAATCTTATGAAGGAACTCCTATGCTTAGAAGAATCATGAAGTATGTAGCCTGCAAGACACTTAAGTCATCAGTCATAAAGCCTTCTGTGCTACTTCTATATACATACTTCTGTATACATACTTCTGTATACATACACGGACAATCCGAGTATGTGTACTCTGGTTTGTTTCAGGGGAAAAAAAAAATTGTTAGCAGTCATGATAGAAAGCGTAATTATCTGGGCCATGGCAAACGTTTGCTTTTTCTAGAGATCATTAATTTTTATCAATATTATTTTCCAGAGGTGGTAATTCCTGAAACAAATAACGTCAACAATTATAAAACGGAACTTACATTTCTTTTGTACTTGTCAAGGACAAAAAGCACATACAAGAAAGGGGTCCTTTTGAGATTACAGTGTGTGAAGCACAAAATTTGACATTTACCTAGAAGTAGGTCCTTAACTCATGGTCCTCCACATCATTTACTTTCTGTACTGAAGCATTAGACAGAAGTTGTATGCACACTGGTGACCAGTGACCATGGCATTACTCATCAACACCCACTGCAACGGTCGCATACATTTTTATTTCTCATGATGCATAGCAGAATGAATCAAAGCACCAATGCTGGAAAGAGGCTTTTGACGGGAAAATCTATTGATAACTACTCGCAGTAGACTTCTGCTCTACAACCTTGCATGTACCTACCATTACATATAAGCATTATTTATTGCATTTTGTTTTCAACAGTGCCATGGTTTTCTGTGTAAATACTGCTTTTTATGTATTTATTTTTACAAATGTTAATTGAAATGTTTGAAAATATTTAATTATTGGGGCATTTCAGCATTATTTTCCTCAGCAGGTTACATGGTTTATTGGGGAATATTATCATCAAATTGGTCAATGAACACAACAATTAAGTAAGAAAAAAATTCTCCAAACATTCAGTATTCATACTAAGGGCAAGTCTGTCCAATTTTGTATTACAAAACCATGCAAATACACACAAATAGTGATGACACCCAGCTTAAATATATATTTTTAATTTCATAAGCTCAATTGTACAGTTAGGTTCTGTAAAGACAAAATTATTCGACTATGTTTTGTTAGATCTATGTAAGGACTGTCTTTCACAAAAAGAAATTTGTCCAGTATGATACAGGATAATACAGTTCAGGTTTAATTCAAATTCTGAACTAAAAACATATTTATGTGATGACATACAATAATTATTTGATGATTATCAATAAAAAATCATCAAAAATGATGACAAGTTGTTCCAGAGAAAAACTAATTGGAGGCAGATTAAAATGAATTATTTAGAAGATACCATGTTTTTATGAATAATTTCTGCTAATAAAAAGGTTAATTCTGGAAACCTGCTTCAAAGTATAGGATATTAACTATTAACTACCCTATAACAAATTAAGAAAAAGGAATCTCTTAAACTGTACTCCATTTGGTAAAAAACAAACAAACAAACAAACAAACAAAAAACACCGCACTTCAGCGCTAACTTTGCTCTATTGTGGATTGCTTCATTTGGGTCAATTAGTTCAAAGGTTTGACACACAGGTTTTCAGTGGTACTTGAGAATCATCTGCCTGTGTTCAGTGTTGGGTGCTATTTAAAATTTCTCTTTTCAGCACCAGCTGCCACATCTCAAAGCAAGTGCTAAAAATGAAGCAGCATTTTAATCTTCAGCAAGGAAGATAGCTTTGAAACTTCCTGCTCTATTCTGCTTTTCCTGTCAGTGGTCCTCTTAACTACTGCTGTTCATTTATGTTGTTGTGTATGTTTAGGGGACAGTGCTACAAAATTTTAAGAAAATCCTTGTTTAAAGTCAATTAATCTAAAGATTTGTTGATAATGTTGATAATTTTGATCAGCTCAGTGGTTTGGCTCACAGTGCCCTGAAATAGTTCATTTATTTCAGAAAAAAAATAATGAACTGGGGACAGGGTGAAGGGCATAGTACATTGGGAATGAGGGGAAAAAAGGGCAGTATTTCTGGGGACATTTATTTCCTGGACAAAAAGTATTCTGCAAGTATATGTTAAGTTTCCTATGTGAACATACTGATAGGTATGTTTGCATTGATGAAGCTCTATTTCTCTCCATTTGTGACTATTGCATAGATTTTGAATGGGTGTTTTTCCCCATGCACTGAGAAATCATAATCTTTTAACTTTACAAATACGTAAAGAGCCTTTATAAGGGAAATGGATCGCCTGGACAAAGCGTAGTGCCTACCTCCACTTAGGTCAGCCACTTACATGAGTGTCCTGGTTTCAGTTAGGACAGTTTTCCTCCTAGTAGCAAATATATTTTGCCTGACCTTAAAAACTGAATCATCTGGCCATTTTCTTGGGGTGCCCAGTAGGGCTAAGGTTCTAGAGGAAGAATATATCTTCCATACCAACCCAGAATAGAGGCAAAACCAAGAAGGACTTCTGGTACAGCTGGAGTTAGTTGGATAGTGCTTTTGGTCACTCAGTACTGACAGCAGCCAGCTGGCTGGTTTTATTCTCCCCCTCTAACTATTTTTCATCACCTTATCTGTACTCCAACTGCAGTAGTATTTGTTGTTTATTGTTAGTCTTTGTGTCTGAAAATGATGAAAAGTCACCAGTGGTAGGGAATTTACTTAATTTTTCACTAGTTAAGTAAGAGGAATATGTGGGGGGCTTACGAGAATTTAGTCTTGATGCTTTTCTGTCATTACTGCTGTCATGTCCTCCTTTCTGTCATTACAATTCTACTTAACTCCACCAAAATCCTGCCATTATCCCTTCAGTTACTATGATTGAAATATATAACTTTAAAATTTATTTCCTGCTGTTGTCCTGCACAAAATAACATTAACAAATGATTTAATTCCTTTGATAAAAACAATGTGGAAATAGTATGTTGCCAGCAATAAGTTCATGTGTAATGTTCATCAAGAAATCATAACTAGTAATCATAAATCAGTCATTGCACAAAACTGTAGATAGTAATAAGGGAAGTGACTGTCAAATCTGTTATCTGTAAATATGTCTGCTAGCTGAAGTATGCTATGAAAAATGAGCATTAGGTTTTCTGGTGTACCCCCAATATTACATGGTTGTATATGGTACATTATTAAGGTGATTATCTTGCTTTTGAAAGCCACCCCTAATAAAGCAATTTATATATATATATATATTACACCTACAGAATCAGAAAGGATGCCAGAAACACAGTCCTTTTTCTTGCAGATGTGAAGCAGGTAATCAGTCAGTCTTCCTGTATTAGCTGTAGACATGATTTTTGTATTAGTTTATTTTCTTTTTAAAGTACCATTTCATTTTTTGAACCAACAGAGAATGTGTTCTCCAAACCTTTAGATTAAAAATCTTCTCTTAAATTAAAAGGAAGAAAAAATATTAAAGCAGTTTTTCAACACATATATTTTAAAAATTTTCAAGAGTGAAGTTTCCTACCTACCATGTATGGCTAAATATCTGAAACATAAAGCAGTTTATCTTACTCTTTACCTCAATGATTTTTGAGGAATGTCATGTGTTTATCATGAGACATTTGCTGGCAAAAGTCTGGGGAACAGCAGCATTAGTTCTGAATTTCCTACTTCTTGACATTTAAATTATACCATTATACCATTATTCAAAATCCCTTGACATAGCTACAGCAGGTCTCATCCACTGAAATGAGAGAGATGAAAATTCAATGACAAAAGAAAAAGAACCTAAAATGTTTGATTACAGTGATGTGTAGCTGCTTCAGTCACTACAATGTCACCACAAGGTTATGAGACATTTCAATTTTTAACAATCTTAATGGGTTCAGGTCCCAAAGTCCTTATTAAATTACAGTCCAATTGATTTGTCAAACGTAGATCTAGCCTCATATTTTTGAGATGGAGAAATAAATACATGGTAATGTAATCTATCTTGGGATTTAAACTGGATGCTGCTAGTAATATCAGTACTAATAATGTGAGCAATATAACACATAAGTATGTTCTCTGTGTGGTGTTTTTAAGCATGACACTGTCCCTGGCTGAAAGTTTCTGAAGCAGAATAAAAACTTGGCTGCCCTTTACTATTAATTATCAACCATGAATAAGTGTTCAATTAAAGCATACATACAAGAATCAAACAACCAATAAACATATAAATAAATCAGTTCATAATAAGCGTAGAAATTGGTCTTAGTTTAAGGAGATTTTACAAGGAATTAATTGTAAATTTTCCCAAACCATACAAACTAAAGTTTAATAAACACTCATGAAATATTTTGATTTTTATGTATATGCATATATCCCCTACCACATAAGCTTGTTTTCTTATTTAGAGAAAGCTGTCTACAGAGACAAAAGTGAGAATTCTTACTTTCTCATCCTGTTTATTTCACTTAGGCATTCTCAATCTGATAGTTTTACAATTGTTTAAACAAAGATGTTGACGTTTCTGTTTTCTTACAATTTATGGAAAAAAATAATACCGGCATATTAAATGTATATAAATATAAATACCAGCATAAATCATGTTTAAATACATATAAGACTATCCATAAAGGCAGAGATGAGTAAGCTATTTGATTTTTTGCATTTTTTACTTTACATTTCATACTGTGAATGTGCAATTAATTATTAAATTAAAAAAACAAGTCTTACTCTGAGACTGCTCTAGGCCATACAAAAATTACTTTCAAATGCACAAGCACTTCTAGCCATGTTTATAAGTTGGAAATCCTTTAAACTGACCGTTAACAAAATATGCACTCAAAAAAGCATTTATACATTATAACAATCCAGTGAAGAAGTGTAATGCATGAGTGTTGTATGGTACAAATACATATATATATTTTTTTTAATATGAAGTCATTAGCATTCTGAGAAATGACTGGACACTCTACAGTTTTCAGAGAAGTGACAGTTGGAAGTTTCTTCAGGTATAATTTTTTCATTTTGAGCAATGCTGTTTTGTTTTGTTTTGTTTTGTATTTGTTGTGTATTTTCACAGAGCTTTATATGTACTTATTTATTATTTATATATTTTTTAATTTTCTTTGTGGAAACTAACAGAGCTAAACTCTAGTCTGCCTTAAAAATAAAATAACCAGGATGATAAAAGGAAAAGCAGTTTTGTACTACAGCTATGCTTTTAATGTCTAGTTAAAGTACTGTCAGACTGTCATTAGTGAAACTAGAGTGCATCTACCCACCCCATAAAAGCAAATCTCTTTACCTCAGAGCACCCCTCAGTAATGTACATCTGGGAAGAAAAAAAAAAAAAAAAAAAAAAAAAAAAGTCCTTATTCTGCTTTAGCAAAAGATTGTCATCTTAAGAGTATAGATCTGAACAATAAATTATGATGTTTTTAATATTTCTTTATTCCTCATTTGAAATCTACCTGCCTACCTACCTTGAGATTTTTTTTTTTTCAGATGGAAAATATTATAGCTAAAATAATCTTTATAAGCAGTTACCTTAAGATCATTGAAGATCAAATTATATATATATGCATATATACATATACATATATATATACATATCCTTATCTTATATCCTTATATCCTTATATATATATACATATCTTTTGTTTGGGATTGTTTTCATGGAGACATGAATAAATGAATAAGCCAAGAAGAACGAGAAGCAGGTGTTAGACTCACCACTGGAACTTAGGTATGGCACTGTCACATCAAATAACAGACACAGAAATGCCCACTGTTTTTCCACTGGATACCTTAAAATGACTTTTTTTGCGAACCTAAATCTTATTTTATTTCCAGAAAATTTATAACTATTTGTATGCCACCGAGATACCAATTTTGTACATCCGAGAGATCAAATGCAGATTTTAGCTTTCATGGCTTAAAAAAAAAATAAATTAATTAAAAAAAAAAAAAATTATTTTTTTTTTTTGAGATTTCTTAGTCTGGATTTCAGAACGTGAACTATTTTTTAGTTAAATTTTTTTTTTTTTCAAATTTCTTTTTTTATTGCTATCTATATTACATAGCAATCTCTGATCATCACTTTTTTTTGTTTTTGTTTTTATATTTGATTAAATGTGATTTTTTTGTGGGATTTTTTTTATTATTATAATTCCCCAATGAATACCTATTAACAGATGCACAATAAAGAGAAGTCCAATTTACCTTACTAATGAACAACAACAACAACAAAAAAGTGTTACTTCAGCACCCAAGCACTTTATTTGCATAAAATTTGCAAGGTGTTTCAGAAGTGTTTTGCTGAAGACACGTTAATAATTGTTCACATAAAGCTTCTTAGATATTTAAACCATAATCTTATGATTTTTTTAAAAAAGGGAAAAAAAAAAAAAAAAAAAAAAAAAAAGCAGTTGTTATTTGGTTAATTAAATCAAGACTAAAAGGCCTGAAGTTCCCTGACAGTTTGGCAATTACTCATCCTGTCTCACTAGTGTCTGGCAGTCAGCATCAGTTACCCTGCCAGTGTAAAATTGGCTAAACTAAGATGTAACTAGCAGCTGGATATGTGAAAAACAGACACTTCCTACAATATGTCTTGAATTTGAGGATTGAGTAACATTAAAAATTAAATTAAACATTAAATTGAGTAACATTATCCTTAGCATAATAAAAAGGCTTCAGAATTCAAGCTTACAAATATTTCCATTGTATTTCTTTATGCCTCAGAAAACCGTTCCTTTCAAAATAAAAATTTTCATATTAATCTAAAAAAAGAAAAAAAAAATCTTCATTATAATAAAGACATAGAGAATTTTAAGCTTTTTAATTTAATGAAAAAAGCAGAAGTGAGACCAGTCTCAAATTTGTGTGCTGATTCAGCTGGTGTTGATGGTGAGAAGTAAATTACCCTGTACTGTAGCTACTACTTTTTTTTTCTTTTTTTTTTTTTTTTTAATGCAACTAAAAGTAACCTTGCACAGTAGTATAAGTTTTTACAAGTGGGTGTAGCCCCATATGAATGACAAATATCTCTTGCAGAAACAGGGACACTCCAACTGAAATTGGATCTCAGGAATTAAAGAGCTATTCAGCATTTCCTTTTAAAGCAACACCACTGTACACAAGGGTCTTGCTCCAACATGCTAGTTGGCATATGTCGGTCTTTCAATATGTAATGCGATGCTTTTCTTACAGTTATAAATGCTGAATTGTTACTGCTGAGATAGTAAAGGTCACTAGAGTCATCTGGACAAATCTAAAGATTTAAAATTGTACTTACTAGAAAAGTTTGCCATGATGTCCTTTGTTTAACTGTCCCCTAATAAATGGAAATTTAAAAGTTTAAAAAGCCCCATAGGACCTTTGTGCTGAAAAGCCTCCTTCCAGAACTCACTGCATTGCAAGTAATTGCTAGGATTTTAGTAGTGTCAGTGGATGTTGCCAATGGACACTTTATAACATTGTCTATAGATGTATTTCTGAGTGTGGTATATCAGAATCAAGTCTATTTCCAAGAGATGTGTCAGTGTCCTGTGCTTATTTAGTGAGCTATGCCTACAGCATATTTAAACCTATTATTTAACATCAACATACATATATTCAATTAGCAATGGATAATTTTCTCCTGATGACCTTCCTGTTAAAGACATTTTTACTTCAGCATATAATTGCCTTTTGTCATTTTTTTTTTTTTTTTTTTTTTAAGTACTTCTTGCTACGAGCTTTGGCACTTCTCACATCCCAAGACATTACAAATGACCATAAGCATATAAATAGTAGGGGCTAAGGGCTGAAAAATGTTATCATACAAGAGCCTGCATTCCTCTGCTCAGCCATTAAGAAGAATTAATTAAATTTTGAGAAAACAACAACAAAAAAGAATAAAATGTGGAGTTGAAAAATTGTATTCTTCCATTCTTCCAGGCATGCAACTTTTCTGTATAACATCACCTTACTACAGTAGTATTTTCAAGCATTTAACCATTTGGAATTATGAGAATATCTTTATTCCTAACAAAATAAAATAAACCAGTAGTATGAAATGAAATTGATGGCTTTTTAAAAAGAATGTTTCAAATGGCTTCTACAAGGAAGCCTAAGCATTTATTTTCATTTTACAAATAGCAAGCACTTTGGGTTCTAATTATTCACAGTTATTATAAGGGCTTTCTAAAATAAGACATAATACTTTAGACTAGCAGTTTAAAGAGCTGCTTGATACATTGAAATGAGAAGTGAGAGTATGAAAAATACATTTTATTGCTTCCTGCTGCCTTAGCATCTTGGGGCACTATGTTTCCAGGGAGAAATACTGCAAATAAAGTAACCTGTGGAGCAATTTGATGGTGGACATTTTTCCCTGGAGAATATAGCAATTTTGACAACTTTCACATATATGCATGCTGTACTGCACCACATTTTAATGCCATTTAGGGAAGGAAGTGAAGAATTACAAGAAAGGGCTGAGTCTCAGTGGACATTAGAGAATCAGAGTGCAGAAGAGGAAGCAATTACTTATTTGCAATAAGTGGGGAGTGCAATCCGCAATGGACAGATTGGATTCCTGTGCTCATGGGTGACCAATAAGGAATTCTTGTTATGATACTGCCACAATTACAGCTCTGTCTCATTTGAACCATAATAAAGTTGGGGACTGAAGGACATAAGATGTATAAAAATATAATAATAATAATAATAATAATAATAATAATAATAATAATAAATCTGGTGTCTTTGGGTCTCCAGCATTCTCCTGAATATTGCAGAGAATAGACAAAAGTAAAAATTGATGTTTCTGCATTGTTCAGGGACATCAGTTGCTTTCTTAACTGTACAGAATTACTTATTTCATGGGTTTCAGGACTACATTTTCACACAGAATAGCTGTTTTTTCCCCAAGAAATAGCATTGCAATCCTTGCTGCCTGTTCTGGGGGTAACCATAGCAGCTGTGGGGTATGTTATCATTCCTTGCTGTATTGTTTTGAATTACAACAAGTTCAATGAATTACAACCTCTTCCTCTCTACATTTCAGTGTGTTGTGATACCAGCAATCAGCAAGTCCCACAGGCAGGAGAAAACCCAACTGTGATGTTTTTAATGCTGCCTCTTACCATAATAATGATATTGCATTCTAGCCTCCTGCTTGGGCTTCTATTCCAGCTCCTAGTGACTCCGTCTCTTCACAAGCTGTGGAAACAGACTGCAAAGAACTCGTCAACTATTATTTAGATCTCATAAATTCAATTAAAAGCTATTTTTGCACACTGTAAACAGAATATTTACAAATGCCATTAAACCTAGAACTAAACCCTCTTAAAGAAATTTGTTCTCATATTACCATTTTCTTTTCCTATTGTTCTCTCTGTCTCTATGAAGCACTTTCAAGTATAGGCTTAAAGGAGGGTTGGGACTATAGCTTGCTTTCAAGCAACTTTCTCTGTTGCTTGAAGACATCATGAGGCAAATTATGTTTCATTAAGAGTCTGTACATGAAGCTTTTTGTTATCTCCACCTAGTCCAAAATTGTCACCCCTCTGGGAAAAAAAAAAAAAAAAAAAAAAAAAAAAAAAAAAGTACAGAAAGACAGAAGACAGAAAGCAACAATTCTAAGAATATTTTACTGCATAATTTTCTGCCTACAAAATTTATTATTTGTTTACAAACTATGGAAATAATATGTGGCTAATAAAAGATAAAAATAGTGTCTTTGAGTCCCAACTTTGTAATCTGTTCTTTGTAGATTTTAAACAGTAATCTTTCTTATGGAGTTTGCATTTGTAGTTATGTCTGCAAATGAGCAGAAGGTGGCTAACTTTGCATCATTTTTTAATTGTATGTGTAATCAGAACCTCATAATGTTGTACTTTTGATCTAATCTAATTTCAGACCTCCCTAGTTTAAGGATTTTAACAGCTTTTGTATATATTTTGAAATAAAATGGGACACAGACTGATGTTTGTAGCTCTTGCTGCTTTGATTTGTAAGATTAAATTACTAGCAGAATATTTTTACAGTGACTTAGACACTTTTGGAGCCCTTCTAGGAAATTATTTGTCATTGCTATCTGTTCCACTTAAGGCCCACAGTTATCTAGGTTAGCTATTGAATATGATTCCCATATGAATATTGTAGGCAAATGCAAAAGGTAAAATTCATTAGTACAAACACATTTCTTTAGTTAATGTTTATTTATTGACTGTATTTTTCTCTATTATATATATTTTTTTACTTTTTACAAGAACAATCATGGGTGCAAATAACTGCAAATAATCTGTGCAAGAATTGCTTTTAGAAATAAGGAAAATATATGAGAAATCTTTGGGGATGGCTACAGAAGATGAAAGATAGGAGTACCTGAGAGGAAATATGCAGTAAATATTTGTATGTAGTTATGCCTACGTATAGATTTTATTGCCGCTAATCTGAGTGGTTGTGTTTTTATGACCAAACTCTTTTTTTGCTCTTTTTTGTTTTGTTTTGTTTTGTTTTGTTTTTTTCCACAGCCAGTACCGTGAATAATCCTTTTTCATATCCATGGGGAAATTTTAATTTGTCCTCTGATTTCTGGCAATTATTCTTTCTGTAACTATTTTTGGTTGCTTGGTAAGAGGTAGTGAAAATCCCAGTGATTTATGACAGTTGTGAATTCACCTTTCTGAGTCTGACTTAGAAGACTCATTTCAGAGTCTCAAAACTGCCTTACATTTGGTTAACTTTTAAATTTGCCTTTTTATTTTTTCTCCTAGAAATTTTATTTCTTTTCACTAAATTACTATGACTCTGCCCTGCAAGGGTGGGAAGCTTAGATATAAAGTGAGCATAAAGGCTTTTCAGAAATGATAGATTGTATTGTAGAAAGAATTAGTTAAGTAATGGAGCACACATATTCTGGGTCAACTACCAGACTGAAATGTAAGCTCCCAAGAATCTTAACTTTTCTTAAACTAAATTGGTGCTATTAAGAGAACTCTCCAGAAAGAAGTGTATACCGTAGACTTTTATGGAGCAGAGACCAAGAAAAATATTAAAACTTTTACTAATTTATTACCTTTATGTGTTTATAGTAACAGTTTGGCTTTCTTCCTATGCTGTAACAGGACCTCAGTGTCCTGATCTGATCACCCATACTTTGTGAACAGCTTCCTGCTGCTGTCTTTTCCATGAATTCTCATTAGGTTTTTCTCTAGAGATACAGTGTGGATAAACAAAGAGTAAAATTGTTCAGGCCTCTTCCATATGGGGAAGTCTTCTAGCACTAAGTTCAACAAACCTCCACATTCACACATCCCCCACAGCTTCCCCTGCAAAACAGATGAGTGAACTTTGAAGTGAAGAAGAAAAATCTCCACTCAGAGAAAACAGTTTCCAGGAGCTAGAAGGGCACTGGATGGGACCCACAGGATATGTAGAACAAGAATCATGAAATGTAGCAGTTCTCCCGAACCCACATGAACACAAACCAGTTGGCCCAAGGACTGTGGTTCTCTCTCAACCACATTACTGAAGGATAATCGCAGCATATTGCAATTCACATTGAAAATGAATTACAGTAACCTAGGGCAGTGCTTTTCAGCTTGGGGCCTCTTCAACAGTCATGGATCATAGATATCTGGCTGCCTAAATATACTACCAATCCTATGTGTTTAGTGATACTAAATCAGATTAAAAAAATAAGGGAAACACAAGAAGTTTAGCTGAAATTACATGTAATATTTACAATGCAAGCATTTTGCATGGATATTATGTACTTGTGATAGGGAGAAATTATGTGACTGAAATAAGAAGGGTATTATTCTGCAGTTTGACATTTAATTGGGTGAGGAAGAGTCACAGGAGTTGATTTTTTTTTTCTTTAAATAAAGTTGATGTTCAAATCATGAATCCCTGTTTAAACACTGATACAGTCAAGTCTATAGCTGCTAAATGGCCAAGCTGAATGCATGCAGCAAACATGCTTGTTCATTGTGGATGGACACAACACAGCTTGATGTACCACTCAATAGACATTCCGTCAAACTGCTCCTTGGAGACAGATGCATATTCAGACAAAGACAGTAAACCCCCCACTCTCACCCTCCAAAACTGGGACATCTGAACTGTTTTGTTTTGGAAAAGAAAATGCATTGAACATGACTGGCATCAGTTTAGAGAATGCAACTGAGTGAAGCACTGTCTGAGCTTTTCGTTTTTGAGATGAAAAGATGTAGTACAAAAATGAACATGCAATTTCTCAGTCAGTATCAAATAAAGAGCCTTCAGATGCCTCCAGGAAATAGAAATATATTGGTTCTCTATACATTTTGCAGCAGATTTGGATATCTAGAACATATTCAGAACACAACTGTCATTGATGTGTTCTTCTCACATTGAAGAGTAAACAGTATTTACACCCACATCACTAGATGACTGAAGGCCAGAGAGTGCTGACAGAGTGAGTAAATAATAATGTAACAATGTAACTTAGAGACATTAAAAAAAATAATTTAAAAAATCATATGTGCACTTCCTACCACAGGGATAAAGGATATCTATTTAATGTAGTGCTATTACAGAAAGATTGTATGTAGCCTAAGTACATTATATACAATATAGATTAAGAAGCAGTAAAACTTTTTGATTTTTTTCAATAAAAGGAAGCCATTTCCATAAAAAAAGTTTTGCTAATGTTTTGCACAGAACAATTTTAATAGAAATACATATGTGAATGTTTTTGTGGTTCGGTACAAAATGTGGGTAAGTATTTTTCATGATGGGCAACCTGACTGTTTTTCCTTGCAATAGTAGAGGAATGACTGGAGAAAATAAATAAATAAATAAATAAATAAATAAATGTGCAGGGACTCAGCCAGGCTCTTTTACAAATATAGTTCATTTACATAAAAGCAGAGCTAACTAGGAAGGAGAAAAACAAAACAAAACAAGAAAACAACAAAGGAAATTTTGTTGAAGTAACGTAGAGAAACAATCTACCAGTCCTTCAGTTTATTACACTGACGCAACTCTTCCAAAAATCTATGGGGTTCTACCAATCTAACTTAGACAAAAATGCCATACATTATAAACAAAATCTGCTTAGATCTTGGCAGATCCTGGGGGGGAGAAAATTCCCTGTGGATTCCCTGTGGATTTTTATTATTCGCAGTAATGAATTGTCAGATACTACCCAGTGTTGTCCATAAAGAATAAAAACAACCAACAATAGTGCTTTAAAAGTCTCATATGGATACTAACAGAATGGAAATCTCACAGAATATCAGGAAAACAAAACAAAACTAAACTAAACTAAAACAAACAAACAAAAAAACCAGCATTGCAGCTGCTGTCTCTATAGGGCTTTCTACAGGACAGCTTGTGCAATAATCCTGCAGCAGATAATGAAAACAGTACTTAGCAAATAAAAATACATTATGAAATTAGACACTTAAAATTATTTATTTCATATTAAAATACAAATTAAGAGTAAATTGATTTCTTTTTTTCAAAACCCCAAATATTCTGCATCCAAAACATGTATTTTTATGTGTAGATAGATATCTATTACAAAATTATTTTAATTAGAAGTCAAGATGTACCAGAAGAAAATATTTGGAATATTATCAAAAAACATTAAAAATGGTGGTTTAATTATTCCCATTTCTGGGATGAAGAAAAATCAGAGGTGTAAAAATGTCATACTTTTTTTTAGAGACTGAACCAAGTAAATACTTGTAGCATCTTGAAAACTGAGACTGCTTACTCCTCCTTAGCAGGATGCAAACTACTGTCATGGAAGAGAAAGATGGTGCACTTGAACAATCACATAGTAGGTGTCATGGCAAAACTTCAGGCTGACAAATGGTATCTAGCAATAAATAAAGAAATAAATAATAGATCGCATAGTGTTTCTTTAATTGGTAATACAATAGGTGCATTCAACTTGTAGGCCAGGGCGATGCAGTAGCAACTGTGCCTCATTTAGTTTAAATATTTTCATTCTCCTTTCCCTGAAACACATTTTACTTTTCTATGACTCCTTTTACTTCTGCGTAGTTTTTCAACTATAGTTTAGGTTAAAAAAAAAAAAAAAAAAAAAAAAAAAAAAAAAAAAAAATCAGTCCTGTTTTGTCACAGTATTTGGATGTTGAGATTCTCAAGTTATATTCTGTTCTCATGATGCTGGCTATGTCATCAAGCTAAGCTGAAAACTGGGCTAAAGTGGTGATGTGTTTCATTCATATAAAACTTCAGTGATGAAGAGTTTCTTGAACAGCACTTTACAAGGCAGGTCTGAGGCATGACACTTGTCTACCATAACAAGCTTGTTGCACAAGTTTTTCAATGTTGCTCCTCTTTTCAGATACCAAATGTATCGGCCAGTCTGCAAAAATACCGCAGTAAGAATAGATTCTACTCCCACTAAAAGAACATTTTTTCTGCTGATGTCAATGAAACGTTACAAAACCAGGGTGAGTAAGTAGTACTATTTTCTTGTACAATATTATGGTAGCTGGCAGCCTAAGCTATTCTGTGATCTAGTGGCACTTAGTAGCCTTTCAGACTTTGGAAGTATAGCTAATCCTGGAAACCATGTGAGATGTGACTACAAGGACTAAACAGCCTGTGCTCTTGGCATTGCTTCTACCCTATTTTTTCCACACTATTTTTCATTGAGAAAACAAACTAACAAGAAAATAAGATTTTTCAATCCACAGCATAATAAAATTGCTTGTACAAGCTCATACAGCAAGATAAGCTGATTACTTTGCCTTTTAGTTCAAGTGTCAGTTTGTTTTCAGCTGCTATCAAACACTTTGTCACACCAGATGCCTATTATAACTGTTACATGGTGTAATGTTTCAGTACATAAATACTAGGTACACAATTTTCTCATATTTATCTTTGAACTCACCAAAGTACTTTTCAGGATGGCTGTCTTTCCTTACACCCAGTGCAGTTCACTTTAAAGTTCCCCCTGTCATCTTTTTTTCATGCTCACATATACTTACATCATCTCCAAGAGTAACAAATCTTTAAACCATGCTTTCCTTATTTTCTCTCGCTCTCCATTTTGCTAAATAAATTTACTCCAGTGGCTGAAATCTTGCAATGCCCTTTAGGTCATACACTCAAACACAAAGAGGACCTATTTCTTTTATTCACATTTCGTGCATTTCTTTACTTCTTAGGATGCCTGTCTCAAGTAGATTCGTAGAATACTCTACTAGTTTGAAGTGTGCTGATTGCCTCCATAGCAATACTTGTTTTGCAAAGGCCACTGTTACTGTTGCTTATGGTGAATTCATTTTCTTCTGTATTCTCCTTTCTTTCCACCCCCTAACCTCCAAACTTTTTCTCCTTGTTTGCTTATGGCTACATGAAACATAAAGTCTTGTGGCTTTTGCAGGCCATTATTCACAGGCGGGACCAAGCCACTGAACTAACTCCTATTTTTACTCTGTGGCTCTGTAAATAATGTTGGAAGTCATTAAAATTTTATGTAGGCAAGTATGCAATATTGTATCTGTTCTGATTTTATTTTCAGTCAGGTACATGAATTTTTTTATGTATGTTTTAATAAATGTATAGTTCACATTGTATTTGAAAATATTTCTAGATTAGCAGCTATGCTTTTCAAGCTTCAGACTCATAATGGCATTATTTACCAGTGCAAAGAAATGACATTGAGCTAAGACAAAGCCATGAACAGTCCAGTCTCACATGGAATAGTGAATAGCATGATGCCCTCAGATATTTTGCTTTGGATGAAGGGGAAAGGAGAGGGTGTTATGCTTTCTGTTCTCAGTGGAATCTAATGGAAAATGTATGCCTCAGCCTGAGGCCAAGCAAACAGCCAGACACAGTGTTGGCTACAGACAGGATGACCTGATCATTTGGCCACAGAAGAAAAACTCTGCTGCATACAGCAGCACTTTGAGACAGTTGTACCCCAGTACAGCTTTTGGTGGAGTGCTAAACACAATAAGCAAGCACCCTTATGCATTAGAAAACTGAGATAAACCAGAAAAATTCAAACACAATTAATATCCATTGTCATTCTTTATCAATTGTTACTTTGGCAGATTCCGGAAGCATGGAAAGGAGCCACCACTTAATATCCTTTATTGAAGACTGGAAAAGCTACTGTTTTTGTTGTTGTTGTTGTTGTTTGTTTGTTTGTTTGTTTCTTTTCCTTTTCTATGTAGTTCAAAGGATATAAATACATCCATGAAGGAATTTTTGTTCTGAGTATAAGATATGAATATAGAAGCACTCAACACAAAAAAATAAGCTGGTATCCAATTTTAATTTTTTAGTCTTTTCTACTGCCAGCACAGGAGACTCATTATTCAGTGGAGCAGCTGTTACTAGATATTGTCAAATATGACTTCCATGGCTATGACTGAAGAGAGTATTTTGATTATTTTATTTAATTTAGTTTGATCAATTATGTTAATCTGAAAAAGAAAATAAAAAATTCTGAAAAGCAATCAAAAAAATTGTTCAGCTGAGGCTCTATTCTTTAAACTTATATTCCACTTTTGAAATGTGGAGGCAGTGTTTAAAACGTAGAGTTTTTTTCTCTAAGGTAAGATTAATGCAGTACAGAGGGTTAGAATAAACTCTTAATTCCATTTAAACAGCAGAGAGACCTTTGGCTGACTCTGCCTAGAGGTAAACTTTATCTTGGGTGCAGACACTAGTTATTTCATCAAATAGGGTATTGGCCCATTCTCAGAAGCCCCAGAGGCACATTTAAACACAGGTGAATTCAGATGAGAACCCTCAGTATGAAAAATAATGCTGCATTGTTTCTTTAGGCAAAAGTACAAGCCAAATAATTAATATAATTTAATTAAATCTACTCCTACAGATTCTTTTACAGTAAGAGCTCTTTCTTTTTTTACTAAGTTTAAAATTTTGAAATAACAGAACTCTTAAAAGAAATGAAAGATATTTTTATATATCAGTCATTGATTATTAAAATTATTAAGTTTTCTATTATATGTTTGCAGATCTTAGGTGTCAATCGATGTGCAGTTAAAAGAGGCCAATTCAGAATGCTCAGACTTTCTCAGAGAGTCAAACTGTAAGCTACAGCAAATGAGGCTTATTCAAAACACAACAAATAAACTGGAGAGAGATGGCTTTTTTGTAAGCTAAGTGGAGCCTTTCTGAGGGAATTGTTTTCATGGGGTTTCTATTTCTTCTGTTGACCTTATGTGCTATGAGCTCTTATTTGAATGAAACATTTCTGAATTCTGCAATTTGAAATATCCACAAAGAGGTTAGCTGACTTTAACCTTTGCAGAATAAGAAGGTAGAAACATGTCAAATAAATACTGACATAAACGTAAGAAGATAAAAGACTCATAAAATTGACCTGACTGTATATTGCATCTGCTGGAAGAGAAAAACAACTTAAATATTGTAGAATATAATCTAATTCAATTCCTATGTATTATTATGATCAAATAGTTTTAGTAATATTAATTGCATGCAGAAATTTTGTTAATAAATTGAAAGTAGTTTCATTTAAATTTAATGTGTTTTATTTTTATTATCAAGCAGAAATTAAACAGTAAAGTTAGGAATTATTTTAAGTAGAGGAAGTCCTCATATTTCATCTTACTATAAAATAATCAGTCTTTTTTTGTTGTTGTTTGCTTTTAAAATAAGAAACAAGTATGAATTAATTTAATTAAACTTTCACAGAAGAAATAGAAAAGTGGCATACAAAATTATTTAATGTATCTGTAGTTCTTATACTACTCTGCACTTCTAAAATTATGATTGCCTGGGAAGATCATGGAATGAATCCTCCTGGTGGCAATATTAAGGCAGATGCAGGACGATTACATGATCTGGGAGAGCCAGCATGGCTTCACCAAGGACAAATGTTGCCTGACCAAACTGGTGGCTTTCTACGATGGAGCAACTGCATCAGTTGATATCCAACTGATGTCATCTACTTTGATTTCTGTAGGGCTTTTGACATGGACCTACATAACATTCTAATCTCTAAATTGGAAATATATGGATTTGAAGGGTGGACCATCTGGTAGATAAGGCTTGATGGCTGCACCCAGAGAGAAGTGGTCAATGGTTCTATGTCCAGATGGAGGCTGGTGATGAGTGGTGTCCCTCAGGGGTCTGTCTTGGAATTGGTGCTTTTCAGTATCTTCATCAATGACATAGACAATGGGATTGCTGTACCCTCCACAGGTTTGCAAGCTGAGTGGTGCAGTTGATAAAACAGAAGAAAAAGATGCCATTCAAAGGGACCTGAACAGGCTGGAGAAGTTGGCCCATGTGAACCTCAAGAGGTTCAACAAGTCCATGTACAAGGTTCTGAGCTGGGGCAATCCCAGACAGGAGTACAAACTGGGAGAGGAGCTCAATGAGAGCAGCCCTGTGGAGAGAGACTTGGAGGTTCTGGTGGACAAAAAGCTCAAAATGAGCCAGCAGGGTGTGCTTGCAGCCCAGAAGGCCAACTGCATCCTGGGCTGCATCAAAAGAGGAGTGGCCAGCAGGTCAAGGGAGGGGATTGTCTCTACTCTGCCCTTCTGAGGTCCCACCTGGAGTGCTGGTTTGGGGCTCCCAGGATGTGGGGCTGTTACAGCAAGTCCACAGGAGGGCTACAAAGATGATCAGAGGGCTGGAGCACCTCTCCTATGAAGAAAGACTGAGAGAGTTGGGTCTATTCAGCCTGGAGAAGAGAAGACACTGGAGAGAACTCATTGAAACCTTTCAATACTTATAAAAAAGATGGAGAATGACGCTTTACTTGGGTAGATAACGGTAGGGGGAATTAAACTAAGGGTCTTAAACTAAAAGAGGGGAGATTTAAATTAGAGGATAGGAGGAAATTCTTCACGCAGAGGATGGTGAGGCACTGGAACAGGTTGTCCAGAGAAGCTGTGGATGCCCCATCCCTGGAGGTGTTCAAGGCTCTGGGCAACCTGGGCATCCCAGCCCATGGCAGGGAGGTTGGAACTGGGTGATCTTTAAAGTCCCTTCCAACCCAAGCCATTCCATGGTTCTATGATATAAAGGAACAGATATGGACACACATATACACTTACCTGTGTTTGCCAGGTCTCTTAAACTGCTCTCAGACCTCATTTAATCTCAGACCTTTTCTTCTGCTGGTGACTTGTCCTGGGGGTCCCAGGCAAATGACTCCTTGTCACTGAATATCTCCCCTCCTGGTTGTCATCTGTCCTGTGGGACTGAAGCACAGCCATACTTTTATATGCAAACTCCCCTGGTGCAATCAGAAAAACATGTTTAAAAGCACGGTTACTGTGTTTGGCTACTTAATTGAGATGATCTTTACTCAGATCAGTTCCTTTCTTTTCAAGATCTTTTGAAGCAAGTAAGCAATCATGAACAAACATTTAGAAGTATGTAAAACATCATCAGCAAGAATATAAATATGGAAAGTTTCCCATGAAGGAACCCTATTACAATTACCATGACATGCTCCTAGCCTAAGAATTAACACACCAATATTTCTTGACGATTATCATTCAAATTTTGAGTTTTTCCTGTTGATATGAACAATAAGAGAAAGTATGAAGTGGTCTATTTTTCCCTGATTAAAAAAAAAAAAAAAAAAAAAAAAATTGATTTTGAGGTGGTGGTATTTGTTGCACTGCTTTTTTTTCTCTAACTTTTGGTTTCAAAATACAGCATCTATTAATGTCTGAATCCTTTTTAGAGATGCTTGCTGTTTGCAGCACTCTTCATTTCAAAAGGATGGGGAAAGGGCTATTTTATTTCAAGTATCATATAAATTAAGTATTTGAACTACATAATTATTTCATA
The DNA here is from genome assembly GCA_011076525.1 of Nettapus auritus. Taxonomy (NCBI): domain Eukaryota; kingdom Metazoa; phylum Chordata; class Aves; order Anseriformes; family Anatidae; genus Nettapus; species Nettapus auritus. The sequence goes on along the minus strand of CM021768.1, from coordinate 40,067,045 downwards.
TTCTAAGAATAACTTTTAATTAATTAAATGTCAGTATAATTTGAAGTAATTTGAGCTGAAGTATGTGGCATTAATACTATGCAGTTCCATTTTCAAAGATATAACATTAGAAGAATATTTAACAAAATTAAGTTGTAGTGATATCTTATTCATGAAGTCATCATGGATGACCATTAGTTAAAAAAGGATAATTTTTTTTTTTTTAAAAAAGCAACTTTCTGCTTTTGTAAAATTCAAAATTTCAGCTTCTTTATAGAAATAAAGGGGAGAGAAAGATTATAAAATTTATGGTAATTATTCTGTGTCCAAAAATAATTAGCATTCATTTTCTTTTCTTTTCTTTTTTTTTTTTTTTTCTTTTTAGGAAAACATGTGTATTTATTACTATAAAATCATTGACTTATTAACATATCTACTTTTCTTAAATAGGTATACAATTTTTTTTGCATTTTTTTTTTTTTTTTTTTTTTGTCAGTACTGAATATAGTGTATTACACAGGAAAAATAATCCCCAGAATATTTTTCAGTAACACCTATGTTTGAGAGTTGGTTTTGCACGACTTCCAGAAGAAATAGGAAGAAGATTCACCATCTCCAGAAAACAACATTTCATAGAACAGAAAAGGATCTTTGTGTGTCCATGGAGGACAAAAGCTGTCATACAGCACCCAGCTGAGCTGGGTAAATAAATAGTCATTCAAAAAAGGAGAAATGGTACTTGGAGTCAAGCAAAGTGTGTTCTCAAAGGTGTTCTCTATTATAAATTTACAGACATCTGTTGGGAATTAGTAATACGTGTAAATGGTAGAATTGGTTTTAGAGATAGTGAATATTCCATTTAAAGGTGTCACCAGTACACATCCATTAAAATAATAATAATAATAATAATCAATAATAAATATATTGCATTACTCTTTTTTGATTCTATTTTCTAGTTATTTCTGTTCTGCAGCAGTATTGTACATGCAGTCTTTACAACTGTGAAGACATTAGTTTTGTTCTTACAACATTATTAACAACTTAATGGTGGTTAATCTTTACAAAGATTATCCAGTATCACAAATTTTTGACAGACTACAGTAAAGGACACACAAAATCATTTGTGATACCTGTCTGCAGTAGACTGACTACTGCTGCAGAAATAGCTTCAGCTGTGTAGTCTGTTATATATACATTACTATCAGCAATGTTGTGATAAATGAGTTGTAGGAATGCAGTTCCTTAGAGAAATCCTTAGAGAAACTAGATTGTATGACAGTAAAGAGACTTAGAAAACATAGAAAACATATTTATAATAATACTTAATATATATATATGCCTGGTTTCAGCATACAGTACCTGAGTGTCGGAAATAGCAGAGCTTCTAAAACACTAACTCCTGTTTTGTGGACATGGCTACAAAGCTATCAGACTAAGGAAGGAATCCTAAACTGTTATTTGACACATACCTTAAATCCCTCAAGCATTCCTGGCTTTTTCCACATCACCATTTACTGCAACATTACACAAAATGGAGGAGGTCTGCTGAAGTTTAACAGGATTCCTAATCCTGTTAAGTGGGGAGGGCAAACAGCATGTCAAAAATGTTTACTCCACCCAATCTCTTGTTTAGGAAGTCACCTTCTCCTTTCTAATAGTATGCAAAATGAGCAAATTAATTAACGCTTTGCCCCCTGTTCATGATGAAGAACTAGAGAAGAACCTTCTTGGATTTCACTGCTTGTTGTACAGCTGGTGAAGGTAGCCAGCATCAAGCTCAATTAGTCTATCCATTGCTGCCTTATTTAGCTAATATCTTCAATCTAGCAATCTTCATGTTCATGCACACATATGTGCGCATGTATATGTATGTACATTGACATATCCCATGAGTGCTGGACCGTCCATTGAAAGACAACTGACCTGATGTAGAAGTAGGCTTGTCTGACTGATTTTAGGAGATGCTGGTTGTAATGGCTACATTGTCATTACACATGAGAGGTAAGATTTAAGATTATGTTCTGACCATTAAGTGAGAGATATAACTCTTGCTAGTATTAAGAAAGCAAAATGCTCCACATTCAGGTGCTTAGCTCCGTTAGGAAAGTCTGGTAGATACCGCCACAACTCTCTGGACACCTTGCTTAAGTATTCAGGACAATTACAGTGTCAGCAGCTAAAAGGAGAGAAAGCATTCCCTAAAGGCCTTTTTCACTGATTGTCAAGAATCACCAGAGATTTCTCAAAAGCTCTCCAGAGGGGGTCATTCCATGGGTCTCTCCAGTGTAGGTTTGTTTGTTTGTTTGTTTGTTTGCTTTTTAATTATGCTGAAAGAGCCCTGCCAATTATGCAAAACACTCATTCAATTAACATTGTGTGTTATCAAAAACTATTTAAAGTAACTTCAGGCTTTATGCATTTCAGGCCTATTTTTTCACATTGCACCTAAATTGCAACCTTATTGTTTTAGTCCGATATCAGTTATTTGCTGCTTGAAATGAGATATCTATTAGCAACTACATTTAATTTTTAAATTAAATGTTTAAGGCAATTTAGAATGAAGTTCATGAATAAAGACAAAATTAAGAGCCAAAGACTCTAACCCTTCCTTTCAATATGAATTTTTCTGTGACTTCTGACTCAGTAACAGTCAGCTTCCAGCTGTCCTGTTTATAAACAATCTCTCTATTGACAAAACAGTCTGTCACTAGCTATTTAATGCATTGTGATGATGATCTACATGGTATTAAAAACATTACTCGTGTGCACCCTTCTGGGAAAGTGACTGCTGTGAACTATAGTAGAGTCCTTGTTCCACAGACTGGCGTCTCCCACAAAAATAATACTGTTGTTTGAATAATAAATATTGTCCAGTCCTTCCAAGTAAGATGTACTTCTGTGCTTGCATCCTACTGAAGTAGTTATTTTCCCGTTTAGGAAAACTTCATATAATTTTGACCATATATTTTTCCTTAAGTTTTCAGTAAAGCTGTGTCTTTGCACAACAGGGAAAACTGTTTCGACAGGGCAAAAGGCTCCCTTCTTCAACTGCAATATTGAAAAAAGCCAGAGGGTTTATAAACAGGTGAATTTTTCCTCATTTCTGACATTTTCAGAGATATCTTCCATATGGCAACTCAATTAATTCACCTTAGACAAAAATATGCTTTCTTTGCAATAGTATTATATTGTTAGATGATATTAATTATTTATCCGCAAATATCATAATAATTTTCTTCTGTGGTACTACACTAGACTGTCTCTGAAAATTCTGAATTTTAGTTATCTAATCTAATGATTTTGTTTAGCAAATCTGCCTTAATTTCAACTTGTTTTGACGTCCAGAAAAGATTTTCCACGACAAGCTTCCAAATTGTTCAAATAACTGTATACTTCATTTTAAGAAGAGCTGTTTATCAGTATTCTGAACAGAATGCAAACCTCTACATACATCTTGGGCATTCCCCTTGATGCATCAACCTGCTACTGATAACCGATCTTTAGTGTTGCTGCTCAGCAGGGTAGCGATTTTCTGCCCATGCTTTTTCTACTGGCATGGAGGAAAATAATCACAATGTTTTTGTTTGTTTGTTTGTTTGTTTGTTTTTCTTGAGCCTAAATGTATTTAAGAGCACCATGTTTTGAAAATCTCACTAAACACTGACATGGGTCTTACCACCCTGTCATTAAGAAAATTTAAGAATTCCATTATTGTAAAAATAAACTGAGCAGATAACTTTGTTATTCCAGTTTACACAATGATTAGAGGTTAATTATATTCTTTTTCCTCTGTTAAATTACTTTACTAGAACACATGCCCTATAATATCAAATAGAGTCTGGTAGTGAAGAAAATTATAAGACTATCAGCAGAGATGAAAAGGGAAGTGGGTAGTAGCTTACACAAAAGAAGTGAAATGTTATGGTACATTGTGAAATTCAGTGAACTTGATAGATCACTAATGTACAAGGAAAAAAAAAAAAAAACTACCTACATTATCTAAAAATGCAGTTCTTCATAACAGTAGCAACTCCAGACAGTAAATCTACAAAGAAAACAAAATGAACAGTGTTTACAGTTACTTGGTTAATTCACAGCATAGCAAAACTCTAGCTTATAAAATGCATCCAACCTGCTGCTGTTACTTATGTTTATTACTGTTTCAAAAGGCCTTTTGGAAAAACTTTCCAGTACTTTTTATATATACCTTAAATATATAGTTCCCTTTTGCAGCTTAAATCCTTTGCTTATTGTTTCCAGGAGTGTTATTAAAGCATGTCTTCTATGCAGCAGTATGTATATGTATGTAAATAGATGCATGGATTTTAGTACTGATTCATATCTGTACCACACCTTTATTTTACTGCCACAGAACCAAATCACTTTTTCCAGCCTCATTGGTTGTAGAAACTGTCTTTCTTCCCTTATGCTCTATTCAGGGTATTGACACCAGAGTCTGCAACTGTCAGCAAAATTTTTACATGTAGAACTAGGGTCAAATATGGGTTTACTGGTCACATGGCCTGGCACAAGGCAAAAAAAAAAAAAAAAAAAAAAAAGTGAGGTCAGCATTCAGGATTACAGTGTATACCAAACATAATGCAGTTCTAAATCAACATATATGAATGTGAGCGATATGCTGAACAACTTTGGATATGAAAAGCATTGCTATGAGCCCTTTAAGAGTTACACATTTTGAATTAAGGATTTAGCTTCAGAAGTCCTGCTCTGAATCTGCTGTATGGTCATGAAACAGGCAGATGGAAAACACAATTGGAAACTCTCCCCTTTTGGAATTTAATCAGACCCTGGGAGACCCAAAAGTTCATTTCTGTTTCTATGATATATGCTTTTTTTTGCAAATGCCTGGAGTGAACTCAGTAGGGTGCATGCCTTGCTCTACTCTGCTGCATTCACTCTGGTAAGTCTCAGCAATGCTTTGTTTCCTACAGAAGCGAACAAACAACTTCAGTCGTGGAATAATAATTCTTTCTGGTAGCTTGCAAAACTCATTAATTAATTCTGAGCAGCCGAGATAGAAATGTACATATGCACACATGCTTACTCACACACACACTCAGATGAGGGGCTTAACAGCCTGTCCGTTGTTCAGGGTCTCAAACATTTCTCCCCATTTGTTTTCACTTTCTTTGAAGTGACCTAGAAGCTTCAGGGTTAGGATCAGGGACTAAAAACTTTACAAGCGTGATCAGGAGAGAAAGCTTGTGTGAGGAAAGTGGTCCTAGGCTTGGAAGTAATACCAAATTTCATGTTTTCAGCTTTTGGGAAAAACTAACCACAATTTTCAGGTGAAGTAGATGTTTTCTTTCATCACCTAAAGTTGCTGTTGCATCCAACACAAATATACACACCCAGTCCATGCACAGATGTGAGCTGAATCCAGGCTGCATGGGCATTCCAAAGCTTTTAGGTATTTGACAAGGCCTTTAGTGCAGCCAGAGGAATGAGCAGTATTTGTCTCTATTCAGCAAGGCCTCAGCTCCTCAGCTGGCCTAGTTACATTGTCTCCAGGGGAATTTGATCTACAGTGCTGCCTTTGTGTGTGTTGTTCATTAACGCAGAAAAATCTCAGGGTAAAACAGTCTGTGATGTAAATACCAAACATCAGCTTTGTGTGGCCCAAATGGTCATGGGAAGTCTCTGAAATTCTCTGAAAGTCTCAATTCAGGAGTCAAAATTTTAAACAGATGTCCATCTTACGTATTTGCTTAAATGTCCTCCTCATAGCGGTACTGTGCTCAGTAGCAATAACGGGAACATTTGACATTTTTCAAAGAGCTGCAAATGTACATAAGTCTGGCACTAGTAGTGCCAGATAGTAGTAGCCTCATTTTCAGGCTTTGCCTGTGAGGCAGCTTTGGTATAAGCACTAATGTCTTTCTCAGCTGTGAAACTGTTATTAACCATTATCAACCTCAGTGACCATTTTACATTTTGTTCCCCATTTGATCTTGGTAACCAGAGTAAATATTTTCTTCAGTGCTATGATTTGAATTATTTTTACATGAGGTCCAGCCAACACACTTGGGTGTTATTAGGCATTTATTTGTTGTTGCTTAGATATATCTAAACTGGGCCAAATAAGCATCACAGCATATCACAGGTTCCTGGTCTCCAGAGGCTTTCCAAGTTGTGGTCCCCTTAAAATTGAAGTGCAATTTCTGTCATAAATTTTGTATTTAGATTACCTTATAGCAAATTTAAACCTATAAAAACCTATAGACATGAATACCAGGTTTGTATCCCCCCCCCCAAAAAAAAAGCGCGTCTACCATTTTTTGTCCTTTAGTTCTAAAGAAACAGTGAAAACTGTTTTTTGTCATCAAGCAGGTAAAGGCATGATATGCTGATTATTAGACCTTCTTCATTTCATTTAGAGGGTAACTCATTTTTTATTTTGATAGTAGAAGTGATCAAGAATGGATTTGTAAATATGATCCTGAATGGATTGTCAAGCCCTATCTACAGCCATACTGCTTGCTCTTTTCACGATTAGTATGTTCCTTCATGAAATCCCATTTCCTTCCACCATTACAAGATAACATATTGAATTGCTCAGTGTCCTTAAATTGTAAGCTGGAACTACAGATGTTTGACAATGGCTCTCATTCCCCTTGCCCATTTCAGAGGTGTTTTGGCTAAACTGACAAATGAGACTTATCAAGCGTTCCCCTCTATAGTCCTCAATATCAGACTGTTGAATGTTTGCTCATTTTCATCCATAAAAGGTCAGGAGTTCTTAATGTGTTAAAGTTGCTTTCTCTTACTTGACAAATCCAGGGTTGAAACTTTTTGCTGAAGGCTACAGCTTTGTCATGTACATTGAAAGCCTTCAGCTCTAATTTGAAGTCAGTAAATCATGAGAAAATATCAGGGACATAAATGACTAGCAAGGTCATTATTCCTTTTCAATGTGAGGCAATCAAGAACTGGGACAATCATGAAAGCAAGCAGCCTATATGAAGATGTAAGCTTGGTTGTTCGCCGAATAGATCTGAAGAATTCAGTGTCTTCACAGTTGAACTATTCCTTGAGATGCCTAACACATTCTTTATGCTGAAAGATGGTTTCTTACCTGATAGTACTTTCTGGTGGAGACTGAAGTAATCCTCATGAACACTGAGGTATTTTAGAAACATGAGAATCCCAGTAAGGTTTCTGGCCCTGAATGTGTACATGCAGGCAACTTCCAAGGTAGATCGGGGGGATTCTTCAATGGTATTAGGGTCTTCAAAGAAAATGTTTTTGTGAATGCATGTATGTGAATTTTGTAAATTCTGTGGCTATGAAGGAGGATAAAAAGAAAGTAAAGACGGATAAAACTCCTGGATAGCTAATGGTGATATCATACGCTTGAATTTGCTTCTCTTTTCTACCTTTTCTTTATTAAGAAGAGTACTCTTTCACTCTGTTTTGGAAACATCTTCCATGGAAACACATTACTTATCTCAGAAGAGGTAAATTAATATATGAGTGAAGAAGAAAATTTACACCAGTGTCAAGGTGTTAAAAGTGACTATAGGGAAGAAACCGCAGCGATTAAAATGAGGGACCCTCATTCAATAAAAACTTGTGGAAAGGCCAAAAGAAACACAGGCCTGTATATGAACTTATGCAATTCTTGTAGGCAAATAAATAAATAAATAAATAAATTGAAGGCAAAAAAAATAAAAAATAATTTAAAAAAAATAGATTTTTAAGCAGGCAGAATGTTGGCATGTAAATTTCTTTTGCTATGGATCTCTGCTGTTTTACCATGTTACTTTCAAGAGAAGGTGCCATCATCTACATTATAAATAGGCTTGCTATTTGTTAAGAACCAGTCTATTAAAGTATAGGTTTGCTGCAGATTAACATTTTCTCTCTAAACCTGAATTTACAGGCTGGAGTATTCTGGAGTCAATGTTAATCATGATGATCCACAGTTATGATTGCATTGAATTCAGGGAAAGCATTTAGCAAGGAAGCATACAAACTTTAAACAAGGTGGAAAATTGCCACTGCAATAGCTTTGAATGTTAAGTAAATAAATTTGTGGTTCTCTCCAAAGGGAAAAGGGTGGGAAAAAATAAAAAAAGCAGCAAACAAAGTAACCCAAACCAGCCAACCATCAACAACAAAGAAACACTAGGAACTGCTTCACTTAAAACTGGAACTAGAGAACTGCAGACAGCAAAAGCAGAGTTAATGTCTACCTAGTTTAAAGGCGATGGAGGTGAAGGGGCAGCAGGGGTTGCAAATATAAATCAGTATCCATTTCAACCACAAATCTGAACAACTTTTTCCTTTAAGAATGCCTGTAAAGACATCTGACATTGTGGAATCCAGAGTTTGAGAACTACAGATGTTCAGCTGAAGAATAGGAAAGAGGTTCTCATGTATCAGTCACCTAGGATAGAGAACCAGGACATACCGTCAGAATTTACTTCTGTGAAAATATATCAATAAAAATCTGCACTTGAACGCATTTCTTACTGAGAAAGTATTTGTAAATGATGTTATCCAATGCCAAACTTCTTAATGCAAGTCAGACTTCATATTTGTATTTCAAGCTAAACTCACTACTTGACATTTTTGTATTTGAGCTGTTTAGTACTTGGAACACATTATAGAATACAGAGATAAAAAGCCTAGCATTTGGTGTCAAAATTAATTGCTTCTGTGCATCTGCAGCTGCTTGACTCATAAATAGACTAAAAAGGCTTTGGGTATCCAGCTTAATGAAAATATGTAAAAATGTCTGTTCAGTAACTTCTGGATGTATATTTTGAAAGCGATCTGAAGCTCACATACTTTTTTGTCCCAAATGATCTTCTGTTTTAGCACTATAATACTACTTAAAATGTTTATGGTATCTCATGTATTTAACTTTCAAATATGTGGTTATTTCTTAAAGAGACATATTTAAATAACCATCAGCATGATCCAGGCAACTATGCCTAAGTCATAGAACATATTTTTTTCTTGACAGCCAACAACATATTTTGAAAACTTCTACAACATTTCCACATTGAAAATAAAACAAACAACACTTTCAGTACTGGCATTATGCAGAAAGTCATTCAAAATAAATTTATGTTAAGGAGACAAAGCACAGACAGTAGAGTGCCAAACAGTATTAAGATCCTATTGATGACTCCGCAAATACTTATAAAAATATTTATATGCATGAGGTTAACATGTATAAAACATTTGAAGGATCCAAGCCTACAGTTTGAAAATTGCAACTCACAGCTTACCTTGCAGAGCTTTTGAAATAGAACAATGTTATACCTTACAAAATATTTTTTCTTGGTTTTGTGTCAAAACATTAATGATTTGCTTTGACTTACAGTCTCAAGAAAGAGCTTTTTTTTTTTTTTTTTTCTTGAAATATTTACTTCAGACATTTGTCAAATGAATGTAAGAAGATTATAGCAGTTTAGAGCTGTCTGAACTTGTGCTGTCTAGACAACAAGCTTAAATTCAAAGACAAAAATAAGGAAATTATTAAACAACAAATCTATAGTCTTATGCAGATGCATAATACTACTAATGGACCAGTCTAATTGACTTCACTGGGTTATTTGCATACACAAAGTTAAATACATTATCTTAGAATTGACTGTAGGTCAGCACTAAACACAAGCAAACAAACAAACAAAAACTATCCCCCCTATCCTGTTCATTCAGGTTAATAACTACTTTTTCAAACCAAGTAAAAATAAGGCTCCAACAAAATTTGTGAACTCTGAACTATTATTATTTTTTTTTTAGCTCTGTAATGTATATGAAGACACACACCAAACATTTCATATGTGCTTTTGCAAAAGGTATTGAAGCTATTGAAAGGTATGACCTCTTATGATCTCTTCCTGTGATCTCCTCCAGACACAATTCAACTGGCCCTTAATACTACTTTCTAAACAGTTAACTTGTCTAGATGAAAGTCCAGGACTATTCCCAGTTTTGTAATGTACTGTGCCACTAATGTATATAGTAATGTAATTAATTCATCATGAAAGAACTCTTATGGCTGCCACATGAAACAACAAACACTAGTAAATATTATACCAACTATATACCTTGATAGTTCTCTCTACAGCAAATAACTTCAACCATTATTTCAAAACCCTTTTAAATACTGACTAGAAAGGTAGCCCATTAGTATCTGATTTTCAGTTTATCATTTTATAATGTTGCTTATTTGTGTGTTCTCTCAGACAATTTCCATCTTCTATTCCTCTGTCATCTACCTAGTCATCCATTTATTTTATCTGCTCCTTTTCCAGTATTTTCTTTCCTTACATACTTTACTTCATATTATTTCTGTCTTAGCTGATTTTAGAAAGTAAAATCATAGAATGGCTTGGGTTGGAAGGGACCTGAAAGCCCAGTTCCAGTTCCAACCCCCCTGCCATGGGCAGGGACTCCTTCCACTAGACCAGGTTGCACAAAGCCCCATCCAGCCTGGCCTTGAACACTTCCATCCACAGCTTCTCTGGGCAGCCTGTGTCAATGCCTCTGAAACCACTCTCTGAGGGAAGAATTTCATCCTTATATCTAAGTATACCCTCATTTAGTTTAAAGTTGTTAACCCTTGTCCTACTGAGTAGCAATGACTATGGACATTATTTGCTGCTAAAAGGTCCCACATCTTTCTCCAAAGCCCAACTCTTTCTCTGGTGTCTTTCTCCAAAACACTAACCCTTGTATCAAGCACATCAAGATACAATCTTCTCCATCTGCTCTACCTTCCACAGCTAACTTGACATCCTCTGGTTTGGGACCAGTTTGTATTCATCTGTCTCTGAGATTTAGCTCTCAGACAGTAAAAGCCTGAGGCATGTCTGTACTTACACTAATTTGTTGTCATGTTATTCTCCTAAAACCTGAGGATTTTCTCTTAAGGACTTCTTGTTTCTCCTTGAAGCTGCATGCCATCATGCTCTTTATTTCTGGTTAAGGGGCAAGCAATGTGCATTTGCTTGGATGTTCAGTCAGGAGATAACAGCGCATCACCAGGCAGCATCCAAGAAACCTTATCTAATGAGAGAGAGTGAGAAGTTTATGTAGATGTGCCGTGTCCTTGAGGCCCAAAGCTTTCAGTATGCTTGTGATCAAATTGGAGAAGTCTCCAGGCTTCAGGAGATTACTGCATCCTTAGTGCTCATGAACAGAAGGTTACTCTTGTCCTGGGTATTGCAAACTCTGCAAGCTCAGTACCTCTCATATAGGCCCTGTTAGTTTGCACACAAGCTTCTGATGTTCCTGCCCTATGAAATATGTCCCCATGACTTATCTTCTGCACTCCATTTAAAGGTTTATACTGCATCTCTTTAGTGACCACTTCAACACTACTGACAGATGCATTGCGTGTTGAATCAGGTAAGGTCTTCATCTCAGAGAAAAGTGATCCCCATGCCATTAACCACAATCAGGAAATAAGAAGTCAAGCAAACATTCCTCTCAGATAGCATTGTCTGTCAGGTTTGTAGTATGGTGTCTCTCCCCTGAACAGAAGGAGAATTCTATAGTGTTCCAGAAGCTCCACATTGTTCACCCTTTCAGACAATGGTGATTGCAAAACCATCAGTACTTAAAATACAGCAATACAACCTAATTACCCAGATCAATCAAAACCTTCCTCCTCTTTAACGTCATCTTGCAGGTTAGGAGATGCTTGTGTTCATGGTCTCCTTTGATACAGTGCAGCTGTGTAAGCTTGATCTAAGTGCCATGACAACAGAGAAGCTGTGCAAAACAGCTCTGGGAAGTCTTATATGGGTCCTGCAACCACATGCTAACTCAGGAGCTGCAAATATACTCAGGCATTGGAGCATAATTGCAATTATGCTCATGTCCTCGGCCATTGCCTGAGCTATGACATAGCTGTACTGTGCCTGGCATTTCATTTTTCCTTACCTTCTTGATTTGGCTTCCTGGCCTGGCCTTGGACCTGCCTCACTACTGTTACCTAGTGATTGCTCGACTGTTAACTGAACCTGGTTACTGTACCCTTTCCCAGCTCTTTTTTGGGGGATACTGTGACATTATGCCCTGATGGCGAAGGCACTGCCCTGCTGGCTGGATTGTCAATCATGGCTCCTGACTTGCCATCTCTTGCAAATGGCCTGGTCTGTCTGCTGACAAAACTCCTCAGAGAATGAGACCCACCTCTGATGTCCTGGGACAGATATTATTTTGTCTGTATATACAGTGTCATCCTTCAGTCTGTTCTGATACCCACACACGTGCCACCTCTCCCCCTTTTAAAGCGTGAGTACTGCAGCATGAAGTAGATATGTAATGCCATCTATCACCTTTCCTGCTGTAACTGGAAGGCATCAAACAGGTATTCCAGGTCCTACAAATATTCAGGTGTCAAATTCTCATAGTTATCTACCATATGGCCTACTGGTTCTGGTTGTACATAGGAATGATGTTTTCTTTGTTAGTTTGTTTTTTCCCCTCCCCTCTCTTGTATTGCACGTTCAGACCACATATTCATGGTCCTGTCACAGATCCTCTGTGATGTTACTGGAGAGTTGCTTGGTCCCCTCAATCAGTCTATGCAGTCACATTAAGGACAGGAATTTATTGCTGGTTACAGGGTAGCATTTTGTACTCCTGAAAGGCAGGTAAAAATCACATTGTTCTCCTCAACTGAATTCTCCAAAAACCTGGGATCTGCTCAGTCTCTCTGAGGTCAGCAGGGACACTTTCATCAGGACTGGATATCACAGAACACTGTTACATCTGATAACTGTTTTTGCTCTAAACAGTGCTATTATGGGAGCCAGACAGCTAGGCTCAGGCCCAAAAGGGAAAAAAAAAAAAATAATAATTACCTGGGATCATTTGTTTTAGGAATATGATATCAGAGATTCATCAGCAACAGTGTTGTGTGAAAATTTTTAAATCTGTGTTCCTAAGGGACTTATTGTTTTGAACTTTTTGATTTTTAATTGTTATGACCCTGAAAATTGCAATTATATGAAAAAAAAAAATCCCTTTAAAAATGTCCTATGGAATATTGATCCCCTTTCAGTTGAACAAATTACTTCTAGTATGTTGTGATAAATCTTTAGCATTTTAAGGTGAAATGGAGGTGAACTAAAACAAAAACAAAACCAAAAAACAAAACAAAACAAAACAAAAAACAAACAAACAAAAACCTGCTATTTACTTAGCTACTGCCTTAGTATACTAGCTATTATATCTCACTACTTCCCATGGACATATAAAATATAGTTTCTGTTATGGTTGAAACCTTTGATCCCTTCAATGGAATGGAACTATTATTTACATAAAGATAACAGTTCAGAAAGCAGAACAAAATTGACTTATCTGCAATGTACCATGCACGTTAGAATTATGAAGGATTTTTCAAAAGAATAGACATTCATTGACAGAAGAGTCTCCTCACAAATTATTTCTAACTACACATTAGGAGGTACACACACACACACATATATATATGTACTTCTCAGAATTGCCTTAATATGGGGAAGATGAAAACTGCTGCTGGAAATAATGAACTCTTAAGAAAAATACTTTCATGCTGAGCAGGTTTTTTCTATAACCATTCAGTTTAAATGAACAAATCTCAAGCAATCTATATTAACTTGTCATTCTTTTTTCTTTTTTCCATCTTTATATTTAAGCATATTATAATTAACTGAATGAAGAAATAAAATCCATTTTAAATTAGCAATTATGAGAACTTGCAATATCTCTATTTTCACATCCAGTGGCATGTGTTGTGATGATCTGCGTCCTAGGGCTGTACCTATATACTTACCAATGTAGTCCTTAAAATGTTCTATAGGAAAGCAGGGTATTGTGCCAAGAAATTCAAATTTAGACACACCCACAAGGACCAGTAACCTAGGGGTTACTAAATTATGTCCAAAAAATCAGACACTGAAAATATAATTGCTGTATATGAGATATAGGAACATTTCACTCAGTCTTAATCTTCTACTGCAAAGCGCATTTCAGTGTGTCAGGCATGGGCTTATAGAGCCTGCCTGAATAGAAATGTATTTAATTACTTTCTGAAATGATACCAAAGAGAATTATAAAAATACAGACAAACCCATGAAGAGCTACAGAACTTCAGAATATGTTTAATAAAGCAAACAGTTTATTCATAAATGTTCCATTTATAAATTTAAATGCATTTTAAAGCTTGTCTCTTCTTTGGGGTAATAACACAATTTTCTTTTTCCTCAAGCAACAGGCTTAAACTTGTTCTCACGTATAAAAAAAAATGCTTTTGACTCAAAAGAAATTTCCTCTATAGATTAGAATCCAACCTACTGTTGTGTCTGGAGAGGTGTCATTTCTTGCTTTTGAGAAAAAGCTAGTCCTAGGTTTAGGTGCATCTAGATGCCCCTAGATTTAGTCTGAAATTTGATCTACCCATGATCCGAACATATGCAAGCTTTCTTTTCTATACCAAGTGAAGACCAAAAGAGCTTACTAGGGAGGAGAGCATGCTGGCACAAGATCAATGCTAAAATTTGCATGGCTCCCTGCTGACTTGGACTGTGAACAGAGTGACTTTAGCCTAGCTGTAAAATACACAGATGCACTTTTCTGTTTGATTTAAAGAGAAAGTCCTATCTTTGTGGAAAGCTTCAGGGGAAAAAGAATAGTTTCTCCCTGAAATATAAGGACAAAAAGCCAAAGACCTCTAGGCTGTATCAATGAAGTTCAGATATCTGATCAGGTGATTAATGCCATAAAAAAAGCTTTGTGTTTTAGAGAGGAAAACGCCTGCTAATATTCTTTCTAGACACCAAGAACAAGTAGCTTGCCCAAGGACAAAGATGTCTGTGGCAATACCAGAAAAATAGCCAAGATTTTATGTCTGGATTCTGGGCTTTAACAGTGGACAGTTTTCCTTGTCTTTCTTATTTAATGTGACTAAAATATTATTTAAGAACTTTCAAAGTGATGTCTTCTGAAACATTAAAAATGCTAGTAATTAATTTGCAATAATTAAATTAATTTCATACTGAATTTATTCAAATATCATTAAGAAGTTAGTTAAGATGTAGTTTGGTCTGCCTATGAGTAGATTATATGGAGAGCAATAATATTCTCACTTGTATTTCTCCCCTACCTAACTACCTAATGAGCAGCACAATGGGAAATGCAGAGTGAAAAAAAAAAACGAGTCTTTAGCTCTAGCTCATATGTGAGGGGTAAAATTCTGAGAGATATTGGCCTGGTAGTGAATACCTTCATTAGAGCAGGGCACAGCAAGGAGGCAGATTGTATATGCTTTATCTTTCATGCAGACCAGGACATCAAACCAGCAGTTCTTTGCTTAGGGCAAAGCCACAGATGAGTCCAAAGCCAACAAAGTCCATCTGTCATATATAACAGATTGGCCAAGTTCATAGTGCAGATTTACACCATGGGCTAGAACAGTGATGAAAGACTGAAGCATAATGCTACTCACCAGTTTAAAATTGCAACTTTCTTAAATATAAAAATGCTAAAATATTTCCACCCACCCCCCCACCCACCCCAAGTATGGGAAAACAATCCAGGTGTAATCAAGGGCCACTGAAAAAGCTGCAAAAGTTAACATAGATTAGAAAATGGTTTTCACCTTTAGATGCTCAGCCACAGAATCATGGTTATTCTAACTCTATTTCTGCCCTTGTTAATCTTGTCATTTATTTATTTGCAGTAACCTAATTTCAAAAGAGAAATAGAACCAACTTCTTTCTCAGGACCATCTTCTGAATAACTCCATGGACAACAAAGATGGAGTTAAAAATGTTATGGTATTTATTGGCAACCAAACAGGGCAGCTCATGGCAATAAACACTTCACTGTAAAGCCAAAGGAGATTGCCTATTTCTCTTCCACTTCAGTTTCAAGAGTACAGGTCACTCCTGCCCTTGGATCTTCCCTGAATTAGTGGAGTTTTAGGAAAACTTCACTGCAACCTTGAAGTCTATGAAAACTCCAGTCCCTAGAAAGCAGGAATTTAAAGTTAGGTTCTTGTCATTAGCAGTTCTTATAGGAAATATAAAATTATAGAAATAATAATAATAATAATTAAAAGAAATAAATAAAATATTAATGAAAAAATGCTCACTTTAGGTAGCCTGTCATTAAGGCTAAAGCAACTAACCTTTCCCATGCACTGAGTGGCAGCTACAATGTGTTTTTTGTCCCAGTACCTGAAGGAGGCTAATTCCCCCTTTACCTCTACTCTAAGACTTCTGAATTATTTTGGAATGAAGACATTTTCAATGTTCAGCTACAAAACAGCTGAGGATGGTTTATTTGAATATACTTCTAAGTAAATTCTGAGAATATAGTTTAAAACATTCAGTCTGCTTTCTCCACTGCAATATACTTACATCAACTTACAGTTTTTATAATGTCATATAGTAAAATTTCTCTAATATTACCATATATTTCAAAAAATAATTGAGTCAGTAAAATTATATCTTACGACTTTTCTGTAAATGAAGAAAAGGGTCAGTTTTTTACATTATGATTAGTTATACAGTCTCTAGATATTTTGATTTTTTTTTTTTCTGACATTCTTTCTTCATTTCTTAGAGTTTTTCACATTGTTTATGCCTATTTTGGCTCAGGATGGTTATTTCTGTAACTGAACTCACTATCCAGTTGAAGTCCAAATCTCATATTCCACATATGCAGCCCAGCAATCAAATATTCTACAAAGCATCAGTGGTACCTTAATACCACTTATATAATTTAATTCCTTCTCTTCTTCTTTTTTAAACAACACACTTTCACTTTCTGTGGTTACTAGGCTTCTAAAGGCTTCTGTGACCATTTTCTTTAGCATTATTTTACTATCTACTCTTACAGCACCTGAACTATCAAACAAATACCTTATATTCCATTTCCCAGCAGTATTACTTTCAGTACCCTGTCCCCATATTTTTCACCTGTTCCTGACAATTAATTTCCTGCATCTGCTTTACTGGCAATCCTGTGGGTTTTTTGTTTATTTATTTTTTTGCTTAGCTCTTTCTTCTTGCATAGGCCTAAATCCAAATGGCATTCCTCTACATTTCTAATGTTCTCCTTTGTCTTCTTTCTCATGATCCCTAATGAAGGCTAGACTTCCATAAAAAATTATAAAATTGGAGAAATTATATCTAATCCCTGTTAGCAGCTGCTACCATTCAAGAAGACAGCTGCAGAAAGATACTACAAATGGCATCAACTAGATGGAGTCTAAGATCACAAGGACTGAAGGAGCAACCTGTTTTTTCCTCTATATTTATCAGCTTTATTTCTCTAATGATTTTTGTCTTTTTACCTCTTTTCTCTTTTCCATGGAATCACCTACCAATATCTGCTTCCTTGTGAGCCAATGTTCCATTTCTGCACTTATCCTCATATAGTAAGCTTATTTCTCTGCTGTATTTATCACCAGCAGACTTTCTGCCCTGACTCTGGGGACACAGATTTCTTTCTGCCATGATAAAATCTGCCGTTTGTTCCAAGATCATGTCAGTCCTGAATTGCTTGAACAATATTTTTACTCCTATACTTTAACTCATCCCCACAAGCTCACATCTATCTCATCCCCCACATCTGTAATCTTCAGACCTGTTTATCTATGAGATCCACCAGGTGACACCTAATGTTAGATGTCACCCAAGGATAGCACACCTGTGGCTGTACTACATGCAGATTCTTCTTGTCTCCATCCCCTTTAATTTCTGTTGCTGTTACCTCACTAGTTGACGTTGTCTTCCATTTTATGTAACCTAAAAGAAAATTAGAAAATCCTGGAAACACTGTTTGTTAAAATGCTCTTTGTGCTGGTTGACATGTCCATGAAACATTCTACTTAGATCAGGCATTCTTCCTTTTTGAGAAACCGGGACAATTAACTCCATCAGCTACAATCAGAGATCTCCCTAGCAACGAGTCCTCTGTCCTGTTACAAAATGCAGACTCAAGAATCCCCAGACAAGTTCTACCAGCCTACATACAGTCAATTTACTTCACTCCAGGAAAAGTGAAGCTCATTGAGGACAAGATACCTAAATGCACTTTTTTTTTTTATTATTTTTTTTATTTTTTAGTATTCCTCCCCCTGCACTGCCCTGCCCCAGCTCAAAGCAGAATTTTCTGTTTTTTAGGCTGTTGACTATCAGATTCTGTCAGTCTTTGATCAAAGCAATGAATTCTATTTACTGTCTCATGAACTACACTGAGCTTGACAAAGACTTTGTCAGAATTTGACAGACTCTACAATGAAAAGTATTGTAAAACTGCAAAACTGCAACCAGAAAAATCTAGCAAAGCTCTAGACAATCCAAAAAAAAAAAAAAAAAAAAATACAAGTCTTATCTGAACAACATAAACTATCCCACCCACTCTCACTGTTAGACTGTTTCGTCTTTGAGTTCAACATGTATGATGTCTGCGGGTACCCCATGCATGTTATCTTGAGTGACCTTGATTTGTAAACTGATGATTCATCCACTGCAGGATGATCTACTCACCGGCATGTTAGCTGGCCTCTGAGTTGTCTCCTGGTGGGGCAGTCTAACCGATTTCCTTCTTCCCTGGGGAAAGGATGACAAGCAATTAAACATTTCTGAGAAAAGACCACCAAACCACCAAAAGACCACTGCACCATGTGTTACATTCCAGCAGATTAAACCATGGGCTACTGCTAAATGTAGCTACAAAATAGAAAACCTTATTTATCATTTCCTGCTCAGATTTATAAGATGACAAAGAGAAGAAAATGACAGTAGGTCCATATGAAAGAAATCCAAGTGTTATATTTTTACCAGCCAAAAGAGGGCCACGACGTTGTGTGCTTGCAGTACTTCAGACCAAACTGAGCTGGAAGAGTTGCCTCAAAGAAACCTGTATTAAAAATGAAAATCCATATTTTTCTATGTGGCAGAAGCTCTAGAATACTTTATTTATTAGAATTATTAGAATTATTTCAGAAGATTGGGGCAGCTGAATGACATTGGCACCTCCTTAGTCACAGCAGGATTCTGGCATGCTGTTAGTATTAGTATTCATTTTGTCTTTTACAGAGGGTAATTTTGTAAAACAAATACATAAATATTGATATTTCTCTCCCTCTCTCCTTTTTTTGTTGTTGTTTTTGTTTTGTTTTGTTTTGTTTGCTGGTGGTGTGATCTGCTTTGTTTCACTTGCATGTGTTCCCATCCATCTCTAATGAATATACGTGGCTGTTGGCAGGTGTACATATATACTGTTGAGCTGGATGTGGAGTTGATCATTCTCTTTTCATGTTTATAAATTGAATTCTTCTGAGTGCATGGTGCAGTATTCACTTTTAGAATCCAGGGAGTAAGTGTTCTGTGATTGGGATTCCTTTGTATCTATTTGAAAAGAACACAAATAAAGTGAAGACACAAAATCTAAACATTTCAAATTGTAAGATTGAATTTACAACTTCTAGCTCTATGGTGTTGGATGCTTTAAAGAAAAGAAGTTTCCTAAAATTGCTGACACCTCTTTTCTGATAGCCAATGCCATTAGAAACTTTATATAAGTAAAAAGGCAGAGGAAACTAAATAAATGTGATGCTTCTATTATTCTTAAAACACTAATGTATAAGTAATTTTTTGGTCTACAAACCTGCCATCAAGTGCAGTCTGTTAAAACTAGTATTGTTCTGAATAACTTATTCAGACTCCGGTCTTTGAACTTAGCTGAAGCAGTAAATGAGACTTTTCAAAAAGCCATTGCTATTTAACAAAAGCGTGAAATGTTCCCTCAATTAATTCTATGAGTTTTATTATTAATTTCAGCTGAAGCAGGATCACATTGGAAGGAAAAAATCCTGTCACTTTGGTCAAGAGACAATGTAGAAAACTAGTCATAAATCTCACTTGCTATTTCTGTAACATTTTATATGACATTATTTAGTGTCATGTATACCCTTATACCAGAAACAGTTCCAAGGCTGTTTTCCTGGGGCAGCCCAACTAGCTCAGTTTAATATAGTTGTACTGTTCCTCATAGTTGTTTCATAGAATCACAGAATGGTTTGGTTTGGAAGGGACCTTAAAGATCATGTAATTTGCATGGGCAGGGACACCTCCCACTAGGCAGAGTGCCTTTTAAGTATGCTATCCCAAGTGTGCTGTATTGACATTACTTTCTCCAGGCAAAATGTATAAAACTATGGATGAGTTTCTGAGGGCAAAAGTCCTCTCAAGATTGTAGAGATTAGAGAAAGAAGCAGGTGCATGAAAGACATCATAACACATTTCTGACAGAGTGATGATGACAGCTTTCTGAATGCTGTTAGAGAAATATTTGATGTCATCAATAGGCATGCAAGGAAAAAAATACAGATACAAGGGTAAATAAGTGGTTGAGGGAACAGAAGTCATTAAAGGGATTTATGTGGGGCACATGGGAAAGCACAATGGAAAAGACGCAGGGAGTTGGGCTGACAAAGAGAAAAGAAAAAGGCATGTTCCTGCAGATAAATGAGGGTTGTACAGTGAATAAAAGGACTGGGCTTTTATTGAGGAACAGCTATAAGACCAGAGTGTCATAATTAAAACTATTGGGAAACAGAAAATTTAGAAAAGATAAATCCTGAATGCCTCCATCTATGCAAATTTTGTACCAGTGAGTGGAAGTACCAAGAGTAAATTTTTATTCCTCACTCACATGCAGACTTCAGGGTAAAAACAGAGGACTCATATTAGAGAAGGTTTAATTTATTTACAAACATTTGTTACTGTGTTAAGATTTGATACTGTAACTAGAATATTTAAATTGTTGGTGGTTTTATTTTAATTACATGTAGAAAAATATAAAATAATCTGGTTTTGAAAACCTATGAGTGGCAGAGGTATGGAAAATAAGCAGCAATAGCAGTGAGTACTACAAATTTGCACAGGTTTATAGATTTCTGGCTTCGTTAAAAACAAAATGCTAGCTTCATCAGTGATGGGTTTCCTAAGTGAGAATATTTGCCCATATCTTCATAGCTAGGCCAATTTACCCAGACAGCATCTGATTGTCTCTTGAAACCACAAACATGAGAGGTATAAAGAAAGTGGAAAGTAAATAAATAAATAAATAAATAATGAAAAATAGCCCAAAAGTATACCAGACATAGTCTTTTAGATAATTTAACTCTCACTTGTATGAATATCAAGAAAATAATCAACTTTAGTACATGAAAATAGTAAGACTAATAGTTAACACTAATCTTTACAGGTTTCGGGCAGGACTATGAGGAACAATAAATGGCTTTTGTAGTTGATTAAATATTAATACACAGATGAAACATTTAATAATCTCACATGTTCATTACAACTATACTCCACTACCGTGAACACACTTCCTGACTGAAAAAGAACAACACAAGGAGATAAAAAAGAGTATTTCTTCTGTTAAAAGAATGGTGTTGCCTAACCTTACCAATGATCCTCTTGAAATATTTAGTATATTTTGTGAAACATGGTATGTCAAACTAGCCTCCAAAAGTGCAAAGAGCACTTCCATTTCAGCTCAGGTTTGCTCTGGTCTAAGAGGTGCAGTTTGGAAAAGGCCCAAGATATTCGATATAAAGATAGGTAATGTTACATCTCTTCTTGAAAGGGTTCTATCGCCAATTCACGGGGCTGATGTTGATCAAATATATCATACATGTTTTATATATCTTTTCACAGGTGCCATCCATGTTTGTATGTTTTTTGTTTGTTTTCCGTTGTTAAAGCCTTTTCCTGAGGCTTGTGCCTATTGGTATTTCAATTGTATTTTAACAGGTAAAAATAAATTATCTTGAACTTACCAAAAGCGCTGCACGTTTAATGTATCTGTGTAATAGATTGTATGGAGTCTTCCAGAGGAAAAAGAAGCAGCTGATTCTATTCTATAAGGGGAGTGGGTTTAGAGTTTGGGATCAGAGGTTTGATTCACAGCTGGCTCATTTAAACAGGCTTCCAGCACAGAAATGAGGGATGGGAGTTGCTTACCTACCAGTATAAAACTCTACAAATGGACAGGCTTTCTGGGAGGCCATGAGTAAAAGAGTGTTCCTTTAGCAAGACTGTAAGGGCATTTATGCTGTTGTGAAAGAGGGCAGAAAGTCTCTCTGTTCTGTTCTTCAGTGCATTGAACAAAAGAGATCATGCCAGTGTGTCTGCCAGTAACTTCTGGTCCAGGCTTGCAGAAGGTACCACCAAACTATGACATGAACATGGAGACAGAACATAGCTGCATAAACATTTAAATAAATACATAAGTTCTCTTTCACACTCATCCGGCTGTCTTTAAAAATCAGTATTCTAAACATTAATGAAACACCAAATTTCTGACATAGAAAGCATATTTTGCAACCTAAAACCCACAGATAACAGCACGATTTTGCTACAGTTGCAATGTCTTTCTTTAACTGGAAACCATATTGGGTCTCTATATTATAGTCTTCCAGTCAAACATAATAATGTTAATGGTGAAAATCAGATGGCAACACCTCCTGAAAATATAAAGATAGTCTCACCTTAATAACTTATTCTTTGGTGTGCTCTGGTGTAGCTAAGTTTTGTGGTTCTCCACTGTCAGAAAACCCTGATGCTGCAAATTCTGTGCAAATGGCCACTGTGTGTGTTCAGCCCATTTTCACAGCTCTTCTGGAGTAAGTGACATGGGACATACCAGCCATACTGCTTGTGGGTTCATCAGCACTGGTTGGCGTTCTGTATTATGGACCATCACAGGCATGACCCAAGAGCCACCCAATATAGGATGGGGGTCACAGTGGGATGCTCTAAATGTTTTGGGGTTAATGCACTAAATAATTTAAAGTCAGAGCTGTCTGTGATTCAAGCTAAGCTTTCCCTTTCACCACTTCTTCTGTAAAGACAGGGAAATTAATTCATGATATTTTAGTTAGAATTAAGACTATAATTAAGTGATTAAAATTAGAATTATTTAAGCATATCAATAAGAATGGCAATTAACATAATGAAAAGTACATTAAGAAATTAAAATAATAACAAAAATAAAAACTGTACACAAAAAGAGACAGCAAAAATTGATTATAATGAAAGTCAAATTAGAATATAATTGAGTTTCAGGAAGTCTGAATGTGACTTATCACAATAAGTTTTTTTGACATTTGAATATGTGTTTCCATTTAACAATCAGCATCCATAATTGCACATGGCCATTTAAGTTCACATGAGCTTAAGAAGAGAATCATGTTCCTAATGTAAAATTAGCTAAACTATGTGGAGAGCCTGTTTTGCCTTCAGAACTGGCTGGAAAAACAATCTGGAAAGGGTTTCTTGATTTCCAGAGATGTGTTTAGCTCCAGGGGGTGCCTTTGTAAAATGTCAGACACTGGGAATGTGATAACTCAAGATAAGGATTTACATTCAGAAAAGAAGGATGTAACATCTAGAGACTGTTGATGGAAGTGCTAACTGGATATAGATAAAAACAAGTTACATGTGTCTTTGCTAAAGGGTCTTTTCATTCACTATTACTTTTTCCATTTTTTTCCTGACAGGAAAAAAAAAAAAAAAAAAAAAAAAAAAAAAAAAATCTATAGGTTTTTTTTTTGTGCAGCATAATTGGTTTATATTACAAAACCATCAATTTTTTTTTTTTTTAAATGACTTTAAAAGCAACATTTTTGCTATTTAAAAGAAACATTGCATTCTCCCTTTAACTTCCACAAAACTTGCCTGAATCAGCAATCAGCAGGGCAAAATATTAAGATTTTGTATATGCCTTGTTCTGCAGAGGATTTGTCATGATGCCTTCCTCCTCACATATAAAATCATTGTAATGGTTATAATTTACTGATGTCACATCTGGCACAACAGCCAAAACTAGCTTCTCACAGAACATCTTAAGAACATATTACCATGAGAGTGGGAAAAAAAATAAATTAAATTAAATTAAAAAGTAAGAAAAATTCCCTGACAGAAAAGATGAAGAAATTGTGTTTCTGCTATGTACACCAATATGCACAGTCCATTTAGTGAACATATATCTGGATGTTAAATGTCATCATATAAATTAAATGAAAAATAAATATATAAAAGTTACAGTATTGCTAAGTAAACAAGTTAATTCAAGAAGAAAGTATCTTCTTGAAAAATAAGATGTACTTAGAGAGATGTCTAGTCTAACAATCAGATTTATGCCAAACATATGAAATAAAGAATGTTTTTTTCAGGTTTTGTTAAAACACGAACACTGGCAAGTGAGATTTGCTAGAAAGATGGAACTCCGATAAGCTCATCAGCTACAGTAACCTGTCAGCACAGAATTACATGGACATTCTTATCTACATCAACAATAATGAAATATTGCTCTCTCTACTGTAAAAGTTTATCATGGAGGTTATTATAACATTGTTACAGTGATAGTAATATCACCATAGTGTAATGAACTCAAAAACCCAGAGCTATTAGAAATCTGATTTTATGGCACTTGGCAGAATAAAAGAGCAAATATTACATAACGGATGCCAATCCTTTTTATCTTGAGTGCTGAAATGTAATGATGTAACTGAGCAAAAGCAGCAGAAGAATGCCACACAGGTAATTTAATGCTTTGCTAGACTTGAAGCTAATAGGAAATAGCATTTTAAGGGGAAAAAAAAAAGATTCTTTGACAAAAGTAACTGTCACATGTAGAGCAGCTGGAGTATGGAATCCAACCAGATACAGAATTCCAGAGCCAGAAATGTGTTAGCTCTGTAGTGAAAATGTACATTATTTTTAATTTTTACAAGTCAGACCTTTATCTAAAAACTACTTTAAATAATGGAAATGCAAGAAGTTGTATTCATAAATGCATCTGCACACAAGCTTTTTTTGTTCTTTAAATGCAATTGATACAATTATACATGTACATTAGTGCTTCCAGAATCTGCAGTTTAGGATAGTTTCCATTTTTTTTACTTTTTCTGTCCGCTTAAATGATTTCAAAGTCACATTTAACCTGGACGCTGTCCACACAATTTCAAAAACTTTGATTCTCAAAGCCTTCATTCAGCTGCAACACATGCCAGAAAACAATAAACTCTATGGTGTTGCAGTTTTTATGGCTTAAGATTGTCATGGATTTTGGTCTGGCCACAGGTCTGGAGCACAGAGCAAGAAGGTGCGTGATTTATGCATAAAAAACAGAAGTCTCAGAGAAGAGCTGTTTTTCCATCTTTTCTCGAGCTGTTTAAGTTCTCCTATGACATGTGGAAGACATGCATCTAGTTCTGGCTTCTCTCTGGTGAAGTTCAAACCCATATTACTCACCTCTTGGAAGAGACACCATATAAAGACTTACCCTCTAATGGGACACTGAAGCTCATACACCACTCAGGCTAGATTCCACTTAAAACCCACTACAGTAGCTCAGTGCTTTTAGGTCTCTTCTAACATACGCTGAAGATCAAACCCTACATTTCATACTATATTACTATATTAATATACAGTTTTTCATTTATTCCTGTGAAGTCATCTTGATTTCCTAGTTAATGTCAGTTTATGCTAAATAATACATTACTGTGTTTTAAATAAATGGTTGTACTTTTGTGACAAAATACCCAAGATTATGGGTGATCCAATAGACTTTCAAAGCCTATGGAAAGCAAGATCCCTGAAATCTTTAAAACAAAACAAACAAACAAAAAAATACTGAAAAGAAATATACAGAGATAGACGAGAAATTAAACCATCTAAAACACATTGAAGACAACCCGATGTTAGGATATGATTTAGCATACATAGCTATATATAATACACTGTTGAATTAATACATCTGCTTTTTTATTGAAGACCTTAGTTTGCAATGCAGTTGCTTTAAATAAAATATGAATTCTTTAGAGAATAGTTTTATACCAAAACTTAACTCAAACATTAATTATTCTGTTTTAAAAGAAAATTACTGATTATATATTTCTATATATTTCTATATGCATTTATATATATATAGCAAAATATAATTCCAGACCTGAAACTGAACATGTGCAAAAGCAGTATTTCATAACTAAATCAACAGGCTAATTTATTACCAGCATTCAGCCAGACAATTCAATTTCTGGCTGAATTACTTATCTTCTCATAATATTCTTCCCAGATATCAGTCAGATCCCATATTTATTCATTGAGTTTTATGGTATTTTATAAGTCAGTGATTTCTCCATTTCAGTAAAAAGAAAAAAAAAAAAAGAAAAAAAAAAAAAAAAAAAAAAAAAAAAAAAAAAAAAATAATAATAATTTCTTAACTTTTAAAATTTCATCATATTCCTCTTGGCAGAATTATATACTGAATACTTTGAAACCTTGAAAACAATCATCATTCAGATTTAATTCCTAGATACATAGGAAGTGAGCCCTTTATCACTACATTTTATCAGCTTCCAGACAGTGCCTTTTCAGACTGCCTGACAAAACATTACATTTAGAACTGCAATATATTTAGACCCTGGTAATATTTTCTTCCTCTCATCCAAGGTGCATGGGGTCTTCAGTAAAGATTCAACCCTAGTATAAATAATTCTAGAACTGTTTACCAGTATGTTATATTTTCAAGTATAGGAAAGATACACGTTTGTTCCCTGTTCCACTAGGGTTGGGAGAAACTTCTCCAAACAAGCTTTGTAAAAGCTCAGTTACAAAGCAAATCATGCTGCCTTATACATCCTCCACAGGGATGGCAATTATTCAGAAATTGGCTATGTTTTACAAGACTTTCAGTTTGGTTACATAACTCCTTAATTATGTCCTCAGAGGTAGGGAGTGTGCTTTACACAAAAGCCATTTTGTTGTCAGTTGCCCTGTCCAGCTGAAAACCAAATTTTTCATGTGATGTGTCTTTCATATGCTCCCAAACACTGCATTTTTACATCTGGGTTTTATAACACTGTATTGTTTCCACTTCCACACCTGACCTCTGTATGTAGAACTGCTGTGAAAACTGTCTCTTCACAGCAGTCATTACTATGGGGAAACTTTTTTTTTTTTTGCAATAGTTTTCTTAGCAGAACATAAGAGCTTGTCTCTGTGCTGGGAGAATTTGCTGTACCTCCCAAACCTTGCCATGGATGAAACCACATTCAACTATTAACATACGCTAATTCCAGCTGTTTTGACCAGTCAGGTGAAAATTCCTAATGAGAAATTCAGAAGTGGAAGCTTCTTAAACAATCTCCCAGCCACAATTAATGCTAGTCCTTTTGAAGCTGGCAGTCCACTTTCAGCAGTAAGTTCAGCTGTTCAGTTGAACCTTGACGATGAAATACAGCAAAAACTTTGCACTGTCAGACACACATTTCTATGGAGCCCATGAAGCACAGTACAAAGCCCTGATTCACATCAGTTATAACTTCAGCCTAACTGTAAACAGGTTTTCCTTGCAGATCTATCATGCACAGAAATGCTGTTGTAGGCTTTAAACAGTGACATGCTTTTCTAAAAGACATATTCTAATTTGCTCATAATATTATGTGAAAACACTTTTTACTAGCTTTCTCAATTTTTGATTAACTGTTGAATTTAAAAAAAAAAAAAAAAAAAAAAAAAAAAAAAAGTTTTCTTTCCATTAATTTAGTTTGACTTGAAAACACACACAAAAATGTGCAGGTGTCACATGCAGCTATCTTTACTCTCTCTTTACTTGGGCCAATTAAACAAAATTTGCAACACAACAACATCAGTGTCATTGTGATCACTTAGGCCAAGCATCAACAGATATTTCATGGGAGCAAACACAGCACTCATTCAGAAAATTCATAAATAAAGCTTTTGCATGTGATAAAACAATGTGCTGGTGTTCAACTCCTTCAGAAGACACAGTGGTAAATGGTAAAATAGTCTCTCAAAAATGTTATTTTATGGTATTACTATTTTCTATAATCATTATCTTGATTTATTAAAGAAACAAAATAGAACTACAGCAAAACTGTTCTTCCCTTTTTAGGCTTTTATTAATTTTCCTTGGGCATAACAACTTATTTGCTTGAGTCTAATTTTTTGATGGAATCTGGACTAAAATCACTTTATCACATAAGCAATTCATTATTTGACTCAGAGTGCACTCATTTAGGGTGCAAAAAGGTCATGATTTTTAGTTTTCAAAGAAAAACACTACTAGCATGGTTGTTGTAATCAGTAAACGCAGTTTGATTAAAATTGAATCTCTAGCACAGGTGAGTGTGTACTCGACAAATGACATTTAGAAACGTGCTTTAGTTTGTCTACAGATAAGCATATCAAAGTTGTTTTTCATAGTTTGAATACAAGAAAACAGAATAAATTGGATCTTTTCCTTTTAACTAAATATAGAGAGAAGATATAATGTTGATGTTCATCCTGAAATCAATATAAATCTGGTCAGTAATGAAGCTGTTAACAGTAATGGGAGATTTGAAGCCATGGAAATTTACCCTTAGCTATTTTATGACCAGGGAAGTTCTCTTATTCATTGACCTATGGTAGACATAAAGCATAGATTGCACATCAGGTTGGGCATCAGCTTTCTAAATCTTTTCATAAGCTTTTTCTTTTCTTGCATTGCTGAGGCCATTATTCAATTGGTATAATCATTTTCCAGTGAACAATCATTGAAATATGCAGATTTCATAGCAATGCTTTGTTGATATGGCATCTAGATAATCTCCTGTGTGTATGTTCACACTTATGTATTGATGAGAGAATTTATTTAAAAAATACTAAAAAATAAAATAAAATAAAAATTCTATGGTCCTTTTTCAGATTTGCTTATTAGTGTATTCTTATTCTGAGTGACTTCTCATAATGGACATTATAAATGATCTTGGCAGTTCACTGGGAAATGTTAATCAAGGGTTTTAATTAACAAGCATCTACAAATTGACCAACTAGTTTAATTTTTAGATAACCATATTTCTGATTTAATTATTAGAACTGTTTTTACCCACCACTCAAAGACAATGTATTGCTTACTTAGTTTTATATACTGTATTATCAAAGATTTTTCATTGTTGTAGTAAATAATAATAATTATATGTATAGAACATCATTTTAGTGGTCTATTAATAAACTCTTTATAGTTATCATTTCAAAGTATCTGTTAAGTATCACAAACCTTAATACAGAAAAATTATGCACGGAGAGAAAAGTCCCATGGGCCTTGTTGCAGGCTTGAGAAGATTACATTGGTAACCCATGGGGAAACAGAAAATGTCAGATTTAGAGTTCCACTTGTTAGTACAATATAAACCATCTATGCATTTTTTCCAACAGTGTTGAAGGAAGAGTTCCTATCAGAAAGAGAGGGTGTCACTCTAATCACACAATTAGCCTGGTAGTATCCTGTCCCATAATGAGCACTAGTGTCCTATTATTCCTGTCTTACAGTTCCTCTGGTTAGTTTACAATCTGGGCTCCAGACTAGATGGCAGTCTAATCATTTTCTTACTGGTCTTTCTATATTATGAGACATTTAACTGAGGACTGACTACAGAATATGTCATTATTATGTGAAAACATGGGATGAGAGAATAGAACAGGAGAGAACCCGTTCTCCTGCCATTTGAATTATACAGTGCTTTCAAATCAACAGGAAGTCTAAGGAGTTGTTTAGACAAGCTCTTGGGAAAAATGTATATATCCCAGGCATAGAGCAAACCAGGATTAGAAACATATGCAGTTAATTTAAACTACTGAGATCTTCTCTTCCTCTCATCACCAAAAGCAGATTTTGTACTGTGCTGTTAAGACATGGAAATGGGCTTTACCAATGCCAGCATGACATGTGCGTATGGCCATGTCTGCACTGAAAAGTGCATCCTCCCGTGGGAGGGCATAGACCCTGGTATTCCTCTCACATAGTGCAGACTGGATTCAGTCTTTTATGAAAGCTTCAGAGAACACAAATCAATCCTTTCTGGTCCAGACCTTGTCTGGGTGCCTGTGGCCCCAACAGGTTGTAATTCTTTCTTTTTCTTTACATTTTTTTTGCAACACTACATCTTACTCAGCAGGGGAAGTAGAGGAGGAGGTATTAATCTCTTCCATTAATAATGGAAGAGATTAATGGTAACCAATGACAGGACATGTGAGAATGGCAAAAAGCTGCACCAGTGGATATCAGGAAAAATGCCTTTACTGTGAATCTGGTCAAACACTGGAGCAGGCTTCCTGGAGAGGTGGTTGATTCCCCATACTTGTCAGTGTTGAAGAGGCATTTGGATAATGCCATCAATTACATGCTTTAACTTTTGGTTAGTCCTAAAGTGGTCAGGCAGTTGGATTAGATGACTTTTGAAGGCCCCTTTCCATTGAACTATTTTGTTCTGTTCCATTCTACTAAATTTTATTTTCTGTTCAGTTTGTTACAGCTGTGTTGTGGTTATGTGGTTATGTACAACATGAAATTGAGAGTTTACTACAATTCATATCACGGGGTGTGACATGAGGTACCTTGGTGGGTGCATGTATGAGTCAAAGATCTGTTGGACAATTTTTGGAGACCTGTGAAGGTCAGCCAGAGAGAGACCCTGACACAGCCTGGTCATCAGACACTGGACTTTGCCCCAGAGGAGACCACTTTCTTCAGCCAAAAGGGAACCCAGGGACAAAGTAATATTTTTCTAATTATCAGAGGACTGGGATCCATCTGTGAAACAAGTGTTTGGATGATGTAGACCTTTGAATTAACATTTATTTGACTGTTTGACAGAGCTGGATGGTGTTTTCAAAAATAAGAAGTGACACAGTTGGTAATGCAATGCTTTCAAAAATAAGCAGTGGTTGCCTTCAAATTGCTTGCTTTTCTAAAATACTGAACACCTCCAGCAGGCTTTTTTAGATGTTTGATTTGTTATGCTTTTTAAAAATCCTGGTCTAAATAGAAACTATTATTATGAAAACTTATAACTATGAATTAAAAGAACACCAAATTCTAGTAAAACTTCTGAAGTCTTATTAAAATTTTTCTACTGCCTCTATAGACATACAGCTGTTCTGCTTCAGTCTGCATTTAGATATATTTTATGTTCCTGATCCGTTTCGGTTCAAATCTTACTACTAAACACATTTTGTTGAACAAATAGTAACACATCACTGAAACAATAGCCATATAGCATTTAGCAATTTAGTCTGGCAGCTTATTAAAAGGGAAAAAAGGAGCCCAAATAACGTGTTCTTAAAATGAGCAATTAATTTCTCATGCTTTATTCATTTTTTCCCTCAATTCTGTACAAAGAGTATC
Organism: Nettapus auritus; assembly: GCA_011076525.1. Classification (NCBI taxonomy): domain Eukaryota; kingdom Metazoa; phylum Chordata; class Aves; order Anseriformes; family Anatidae; genus Nettapus; species Nettapus auritus. The sequence continues at coordinate 40,035,821 of CM021768.1, read as the reverse complement.
CATGAAATATAATCTAAGAGTGACAGTCTTAAGTGTTCTTTCCAGACTCTGAAAACCTTACTTTAAACATCCAGTAATTGATTCATTTTTTTACATAACAAAAGGAAGAAAATAGGGAACATATTGTTTGTCCATATGCATGCCTCTCTAAATTTTTGTGGCAACCAGACAACTGTCAAGCTATTGGAAAACAATAATGACAAAAACCCTTAAGATCTAACCCAAGTGAGTTATAAATCAAAAGTTGTGAGTAAAAAGTGAGTTATAAGTCAAAATGTCACTCTTACCTGGGTTTCACAAGTACATCTACAGGATACACCTATGATAAACTCATTTCAGATTTTATTTTCCACAGCAACACCTTTCTTATATTACATGATTGAAATAACATGAAAACTTTTTTTGTGTGTGTGAAAAAGATATTTTTTTCCACTGTAGTTTCAACTCCAGTTGTAAAACACTGATTTCTAAAAATCAAGTTATTTATAAATATTAACACCAGCTAGAATGAGCTCATCTCCTCTTTTTTATATGGAACTAACTAATTACATTTCCCAACTCTTTATGTTATTATTTACACCTTTTCTGAGTAGATGCAAAATGCTACAGAAACATAACTTTTAAAAACTCCTGTGTTACATAGGTGTAAATGATTCCCAACAGAAGCTTGGCATCAAGCAGTGGACAAATTCCACAGAATGAAAACAGAAGAGCTTGTGTATATAAATTGTTGAAAAGAATTTAACAATCCAATGTGGACCAACAATGGTACCAAATAAAGCTATCATTTCTTTATTTAGTTTAATAGGATCGTATTATGAAAAATACTCTTCCATAGTGTCTACTAATCTTTTAACTGCATCTTACTGAAGTTTCAGCACACCCACATTCTTAAGATTGTCTATGCATGTACTATTACTTTTATGGCTACAATGACAGGTTTTTGTTTTGTTTGTTTGTTTTCTTCTTTTGCATCAGACAAAGCTCTGCACTTTTAAATTGAGTTTTCAAAGAAGAGGTATAGATTGGAATAGATAAATCTCTACAGTACCCAAATCTGAACTGCTCACTTAAAAAGAAAGAACAGAGGGAATATCTGAAACTCTCACAGCTGTCTAAAATCAATGCATGGAGCAGATGTCTGGAGTGTGGGGTGAGATGGTGTGCACTGAAGAGAGATGTGCAGGTGGCACACTTCTCTATACAACTAATGTAAGTGAATCCAAGGTAATCTTTTGGGAAGGGAATGTGTATTCAGATCATCTTAGAGGAGGAAATTGAATATAACTCTCCTGCAGGCTAGAGGTAGGTGTTGAAATTCTAGGAAAAGATGGGATGTGATGCACTCCCATGTCTTCATGATTTTCAATGTTTCCAGCATTCTTTTGATAGTCTTGCATTACTGCCTAGTTAATGAGGTGTATAACTATGAATGGTGGATGTTGTCAAATCTTTTGAGACCTAGTATTCAAATACCACGTCACTGGCATTGTGACAACCGATTCACTGTTATGGATTAGTCTGTAAACTGACTAAGTTTTGAAATATATTTTTTCAGTGCTGGGTGCATAGAATGTGGTCATTCAGGTCTTCTCTTCATCAAAAAGACACAGATTCATTGATATCCTTAGGAATTCCCATGAGGCCAAATGAACTAGAAAAAGTCTGTACATACTTCTGTTATAAGACAGGAGAATAATTTATAGAAAACACAGACTTCATTGAAATAGAACTTACAAATTATTGGAGATAAACACCTACTAAAACTGAACAGCCACCCTCTTTGTGTGTGTGTGTGTGTTTGTTTGTTTGTATCTCAATACAGCTGCAATCAATTTCATTTTGTTTTCTTTCTTCTAATAGCTAGGGATATGATTATCCCTCAGAGAAAATCTTTCAATCAAACCACATAAAAGCACTTAGTCTGAAACACTGGTGTCTATGAACTATTGTATGAGCATGTTAATGTGCTTTTGTAGCAATAGATAAGGATAGAAGTGTGTGGTCAAAGAGGCCAGAGTTGTTTATAAAGATTCTTTGGGGACTAAGAAATAATCTATTCGTTAATATAAATCACAAGCTGATAAACTGAAGAACAAAATCTTCTTCACAGGAATGAAGAAATCACCAGACATCAATGGAATTACATTTGGTGTACTTATGTATTATTCAATAGACAATAGAGAATATAGTAATTGATTCTGGAGAGGATGAGATTTGTCCAGATGAATCTTTTAAAGACAAAAGTATTTTTCACTTCATTAGTATCCCCAAGAGCAGAGCCAGGAGCAGAGGAAAGCATTGAAATAAAGATAAGTTTGAAGAACCTCGGCTCACAATAGTTTAAGAATTTCATAGCAGTGCTGGTGTAGTATTTTTGTGTTTTTTCTAGCAAAACTCATTTTCTTACTCTTTTTAAGTGTTCTGTTTAATCATAATTGCTATAGTCATTTAAAAAAAAAAAAAAAAAGAGAGGGAGAATCAAAATAATGTGACTTTCCTATCCTTGATGTTTAGAAGACACTGCTGCCCACATATGGTGTTTTTCCAGTTTATTTGACTTTATTTATGAAAGCAGGGATTTCCAAAATAAATCTCTATGTGTATTTGATTCTCTGGAAAATAAAATCTTCCCTCTCTTAAATGGAGTCTCTTTCTGACTCCTTGTGAAAATATTCTGTGGGTCTCAGATCAACTCAGTATCAAAAAAAAATATTCCTCACCCTTTCTAGTCCAATTTGTCAGTTCAAATATTTTTCTGCTGTAATGAAAGCTAATACAAGATTAAAATCCACATTTAATCAGCTAATATAAGACTGAAACCCGATATTAAATAAACTATATGGAAAAAAAAATCTACAAAGATATTGACACCAAAGTCTGGTGTGATAATCACTGTAGACTAGTCTACTTGAACTGTGCCAAACTTATTTTTTAATCCAATACTAGATTCTAGAGAAGCATTTTTTTTCCTACAGTTTCTCCCTTTATCACTAAATATTTATTTCTCATTCCAAACCTATTTAGTGGACGGAAAAATACCTCCAGGTTTGCAGAAGCTATGTATTAATGAATCACCCACTTCTCTGCACAGGGAAAAATAAGTGCTGAAATACAGAGCCCACAGAGCTGTAGAACTGCCTAAATGGGATGTTTAATGAATGCCATGAAGATGGGTGTTTCCTATGCCTTATTTGTAAGAGGTATCTGAGAAAAATGGCTGCTTGCCTCTGCTTCTGATTCACAAACACAACCAAAGTTCATAATTTTCCAAATTTGCATACCTCGGCTAAGACTACTTTTCATAAAGAAAAAAAAAAAAAAAAAATTCACTTGTCAACTCCATAGCAAAATGGTTAGGAAATGCAACAAAAAATATTTCTTTAAGACATAATCCTTGTTCTTTCAGAGTCTTGGACCTCTCCCTGGAGTTGGATTATATACAGGTGCACCCAAGCCATGTGTAGCACACTAAAATTTACAGGTAATCAGCAAATACCCCAAACCTCTCTGTTTTAGGGAGAGACAAACTGACACTCTTAGTGAACATGTACTTATATATATAAATACAAGCATAAAAGATTAAGACTTACACTTCAACTGTACCTGCATTAAAGGGTTCAAGGACTCACACAGGATGAAGATAGCATGGGTTTCTGGTCTGTTGTGCTAGATGAGGCTGTGTGCTGGTATCCCATAGTCTAGCAGAATTCTCTGAAATGCTGTCTTTATTCCTCTCTTTTGTGAGGTGTGATTGAGTACTAATTTTCCCAGAGGATTCACTAGATCAGAATGAATTTTGAGATAGGCTGAAGAAATTGATTCAAACATAGTATTATTTATGAAGAGATTCCTTGCCACTGCCAAGCCTGATATGTTTCTTTTAACAAGTGTGCAGTCAGAGGTGTCTGGATTTTAATAGCATAGATTTAGATAATTTTTTTGCCTTTCTGGTACAAAACTGAATTGGATTCAGTGACTAATTTAGTTACCCACCAAGGTCCTTTCCTAAGCACATACCAGTTACTTTTTTCACATTTAATTTACCCCACAGCTGACAATGGAGTAAAAATCTAGAAAACTCTTTACTCATTTTGACTGTGAAATAAAAGTGGGTGCTTCAGGTGCATAAACTTGACCAGACCTTTTATGACATGCTGCTTTAGAAATTCCACCTTAATCATGATCTGTCCTATTCCTCATGAAAATGATACGACAATTATCAGCTGTTGGCATGCAATCAGTTTTGCACTCTATGGAAATGTATTAGCAGAGAAGTGATCATAATTTTATTTTTGCTGTTTTTTTGCTCTCCCCAAATATTCTTCCAGATTTGTCTCCAGCATTCTTGCTTCTCAGAATGCAACATTTGAAAACACAGATTTGAGATTTTTCTCTCTCTCTTTTGTGCCCCAAAGATCCATATATTTATAACACTTTTGATTTCTTTTTCTCTACCTTTCTGAGATTAAAGATCAGCTTTCTTGAGGTTTCTGTGAGTCTAATCCTTGAATCTTGAAGATCAATTCTTCTGCCCAGTTTAAGACTACAAAACAGACAGTTTGATTGATAAATATTTTATAAATAAAATGGTAAGCCTTATAGGCTAGAATAGATGGGAACAGAGCATTATACTTTTGACTACAGAGAAGAAAAAGAAATCACTATGCTGTTAACTTTTTGACAATTATTCTTTCCTGGTAAGTGTTACATTCTCTACACTAGAAACTAGACAGCACGACAGGAAGGATGTGATTTTACTGGTAACAATAAAGATCATAATAAAATAGGAAAAAAATTATGTATCTATTTCCATATTTTAAAAGAATCATATAACCCTGACTTATAATTACAGAAACACTTGGAAAAATAAAGCCAGTTAAATAATATAGAAAGATTGTAATCTGCCATGTAAATACTTTTCAAAATAATCCCACTTGTGAACCAACTTCTTCACAGTCAATGAGTTTGTCTACTGGAATATAATAACAATTTTAGTTGAATGCAGCTTACTTATTATGAGTGCGGCATTCTGAACACCAAGTATAATAAAAGAAGATTTAAAAAAAAAAAAAAAAAAAAAAAAAGAAGAACAAAACTATGAGAGGAATATGAAGAATCATAGAAAATGATGAATGATGTTTGTTTTCCCAAATGTTGATCTGCAAATTGTTCCAAAACAAAGCATTTGTTTCATTCTTTTTTTTTTTTTTTTTTTTTCCCTTTTGAGGTGTAGATATAGTGTAAGCATTATATACCCTTTAAATTAAACTTCATATTTGAAGTTAGATTTTGAATTGAAAGGTGACGTGGAGTTAAGAGAAAATTATACCTTTTGCTTCATAATGTTTAGAGGACAGAAGCAGTAAGATAATCAAAGACAGAAAAAAGAACAAGGATTGACCATTCTGCATGTTAGATGACAATAACCAGGCTTTGCAATAAGCCTATAAGAATGAAAACAACTTAAACTCACCCTTGTCAAGACTAAGATAAACTTTTAAAGAAAGAAAAAAGAAAATAAATAAAATAAATCTAGAGTTGAATTTCAGCATGTGTATCATGATGTATAGTAACATCAAAATCATTACTGACCTTTTTGATGGTTAGAAATTCAGAATGTTACTGCAAATTTCAGTCTTAAAACAGCCTTTATAGGCGTACTCCAATTTATTTCACAGATACTAGTCCCAAGTCATGTCTTTGGAATTCTAATGTGGCTCAGGAAACAGGATCTGTAACAATAATATGATTTTATTAAATCAGGCTACATTTGGGTTGATAAACCTAATTTGTCTGTAACCAGTCTGAGCTCTACATGGAAGCATTGCATTTTTCAGCTGTTCCCTTTAGTTTTCTGGGAGGCCTCTTCATGACCTACTGCTGCTTTGTCAGGAGAGAGCTCCCCAGAATACTGAAAGCAAAACAGAACCTAGTTCATAAGGCTCAACTGCTAAGTTTTAATGCCAAATCAAAGACAAGTTTATTCTTTCATATCCTTTAAAGTTCTGTTTCCCCTGAGTTTTACTTCCCATACAGCTCAGCACTTGACAAAAAAATAAAAACAGTGTTTAAGACATCCCACTTTAAAGAGCACAGAGGTGGTAGACTGGCATCTAGATAAAGTTACAGATCTCAAGGACACTTTCAAGTTGCCTGAATTAGATGAACACCCAGTAGAAGGTGATAATAGAATAATCATAACAGGACCCTCCTATGGCTTGCAGCTTGCTTGACTTTCTCTTTTTTCTTTTTTTTTCTTAAAAAAAAAAAAAAAAAAAAAAAAAAGTCAAGTATTTCCTTACCTTGTATTCTTTCTCTTAGAATTTTCCTTAAGAAATTAAACAAATGATTTAAGTCAAGAAACAATTGGAAACTGCTCATATTTTATGTCTTATTAGTAGAATGAGTACTGCAAAAAACTGATTGCATTTTCAAATGACAATATGTGGACTTCAAGATATTTATAATTAACTCCTACAGAACTCTGTGAAAGTACAGAACAAAGTAATATAACTTGCTTATCTAACAGGGATAGTCAGAAAATGATTGTTTTTTTCTAAAACACTTTTTTCTCTGCCAGAGAAAAATACTGAATAGTAAAATACAAACAAATAATAAACAAATATAAATAGTGAAATAGTACAATACCAAAACACATATCTCCAGAAAACTTTTTCTTGGGGAGACTGAGCTGAAGCATGTTGCTTCACAAACTACTTCTATGAGGGTCACTTTATGCAGACAGGTGAATTACTTTGACAGTGTACCCTTCAGTCCTGCTGATTTCCTACCTGTTTCCCAAACCATCCAACAGAATGTGCAGTTCATTGTCTTTGTTCATAGCATGACTTCATAAACTTCAGGAAACCCTTTGTCTTATTCATGGATCCACTTTGACAGAGAAGCAGTAGTGTTTGTGCTATAACAGAAAAATCCTTTCTAAGATTATCTAAGTGGGGAACCACAACGTGAAGGCACAAGTGGAGCCAATCTTTGCTTTATTCTATACAAATAAAAAAAAAAATACAGAATAAAGCAAATATGATACAAATAAAAGCCAACTCATGTCTTGGCAGACTGAACTGCAGCAGACTAGTTCCCTGACTTTTGGAGTAGTAAGATGCTGGGTAGATGTTTCTTATTGGGAACCCACACCAAGTATCCAAATCTATGCAAGAACCCACCAGGATGCCATAAACCAGCCCCATAGAAACTGGGCATCTCCTGAGCTTGTCAACAATAGGAGGAGGTTTCTGCAGCCTGACAGATGTAACATCAGTGCCCACCATGGTTGAGCACTTCCCACAGTTAGTCTGGAGGTTGTATGGACACCTTCTGTTATTGCCATCATCTGGCTGACCCCATGTGTTCACACTGCTGTCTGGCCCCTTTCTCCTTTCCTTAACATGTAGCACCAAAGTAACAAGATGACCCAATTCCACATGCTCCCAGAGGGACTGTCTTCTCTGAGAGTCAGCACTGTGTGGTGCCAGCATCTGGGAGCACAATTCAAAAACACCTTTCAAAACTGCTGCCCCAAGATGCCATAGCAATTTTTCAGGATAGACAGCAAGAGATCCTCATAACCCTTTCCTCTATTTCAGCCCTCTGGTACCTACCAACCCCTCTGTTGATCTTTGGGGTACCTTCACTTAATCTACTTTTTGACTAATCTAACAGAGAAGAAGAAAAATACCGTAGAAAAATAGGACCCACCAGGTGGGTTTTAATTTAAAATAAAAAACAACACCTATATTGATATTTATGGAGAGTGAATTATATCTTAAACTATTACGCTGAGATTCAACAGCAGCAAAATCAAATTAAGAAACACTAGAAGACTATTTTTCTAGCCCATTAATATCCACTTCTATTTTTCCTTTGTAACTCTATGCTGTCCTTTCCTTCTCTTTGGTCTTCCTTCTATTTGGTCTTCCAGATACAACAGATGTTATATTTTGAAAATGAAAATCATACAATGTTGTGGAGAAAAAAACTTTTTCAGCAGTAACATCAGCTTCTTGTTCTCCACATTTAACATTAGCAGAACATTTTATTGGCATGTTTGGATAAATTCCTTTTTTTTTTTTTTTTTAATATTAAGATAAATAAAATTCATCTGTTCTTAATAATGATGGTGTTATCAGATATTCTTTTTCTGATAAAAGACCTAGGATGATAAATTAAGGCTTAGAAATATTAAAATGAAGATTTAGAAATAATAGGCTTGATACATGACTTTGCCTGAAGTGTTTGTTGTTAGTATGTAGCTATAATTTTATAAAGAAAAAAGAATAACCTTCTAGAATTCAGATAGGACTTACCATGGTCAATCAAGCATAGACTTGAGTGGTTAAAAATATAAGAACTGATGCTTTTCCAGTGATATTATTTTCTATGACTTCACAACTGGTTGTCTTTTTCTGTTGTTTGTTTGTTGCTGTGGGTTTTGTTTGTTATTGTTTTGTGTATGTGTTTTGTTGTTGTTTTTGTTTGTTTTCTAGACCATGAAGAAAAAAAAAAAAAAAAAAGCTATAGTTTGACTGTGTTGGAAGGAAAGAGAAGAGAAAATGGCTTAATTAGGCAAAGATGCATTTTTTTCTGCACCGGTCAGAAAGCAGTCTGTTAGATATTGCAAACAGGTCAGGAGAAATTATTAGTCTTTTGTGTAAAGTAGGTAGCCCTTGACCAGCCACTGATTCCCAGCAGCAATTCCACAACTGCTTCCTGTTATCAGAAAGCAAAGAAGATGTGTCATCACCTAACTTGTGGTCAGCAGGGTCTCACAGGTTGAGATTTATGCAATACTTGTAAAGGAATGGTACCTTCTGCCAAATATTCATCACAAACGCGTGTATTTAAAGTTGAGGGTTTAGCTGCTGGTTTTCTTCTCTTTGAAGAAACCAATAAACAATGTAGAAGTTATCTTGATTACAGGATAAAGTACAAGAACCCCTAAAAACATGGAGGACATAAAGGAAGTAACAAAATGTAAGATTTTTCACATGGAAGCATATGGAAATTTTTAAGTTTATCTCACCTCTTAGATACATTTCCAGGTTATTTTATTAAACGCATTAAAATGCTGGTTTTGTTCACTACCTGTCTACTTAGTTGTTAATTAGACTCATTACAGTTAAGAGAAACTTTACAATAGTTTGCAAAAGGAAAGCAAGTGGCCTTATATTTTATTACTGAGATGGTCTTCCAGAAGAACAGCATGGGAGGAAGAATAAAAGTATCTAGTCGGCAAGTAAAATTAGAAAGATATTTGTAAGCTAACAATTCAATGAATATTGGGAAGGCTGAGATTGAAAGGCAAGGAGAAGAGATAGCTTTTGGTGTAGCAAAGGGAATTCAAAGGAAAGGAATGACAAGTTCAGAGGACGGAGCAATAATTTCTTTTGACAACTTCAAAGCCAGCAGATTTGCAGGGAGGAGGCATATGCAGGAGTTTTCATTTTGCTACACTGTATTAATTTTCACAGTCTTTTTCAGTTATTCCCACTATTTCAGTTAGTGGGAATTGCAAAGATCACAATTATTATAAGAACTTGTTAAAATTTCTTTTCTAAACACGTTATCTACAATGTTATTTAGTTCCCAAGCAGAGAAGAACCCCAAGGTTGAAAATGGTGCAGATCATAGCGTTTGCAGAATTCACACCATTTACATGCACATTTGTTATCATATTTATATTGAACATCAATTCACTTTACCACATTGGAGACAGAAAATACATTCTTTGAAGGTGTGGTGTTCTCTCTGTAAAAGAAATTAAAGGTGTAGGCTTTTTTTTTCCCCTCGTTCTTTAGGGTGGAAGAGGGGGGCTTGGAAAAGACAATGACCATGCTTTGCCCCACTCTTTTGCAGAAAAATTGAAGAAAACCCCAAAAAGATGTTCATACAGTGCCCTGGTTTCTGTGCAGATTCTTGGGGTTTAAACAATGGATGTTAAGTGGAGGCTTTCCCGACAAGTACGGGAAGAGAGAATGTATTCTACATTATTTAAATGCTGCTGAATAAGGAATGTATGATTTATGCTGAAATAGATAAAATGATACAGGTCAGACTCCCTTGTGTGACTCTCCATAACTGCACAGGAACCTTTTCTTCACTACTTGATGCCTCAGATGTATCTGTGCTGCTGTCCAACTGTCTGGCGGAAAGAGCCCAGGGGACAGAACTGAGGGAAGAGATCTGTGACTCTCCTTTTGCATATCAAATGGCTGTAGACATGTCTCTAAGAGAGGTAATGAAACTGAGCAGCATACTGACTGGAAAAATGGATAATGAAGAGATGATGACAAAGGCAGAAAATTAGAAATGAGCCATCTTTTTTTTTTAATGAGTTATATATGAAATTATATGTATACCTATGCATGTAGATACATATGTATATTACTTATATACAATTATCTGGGCAGTTGATTAGAATAAGATAGAATGAGTAGTTAGATTTTAGGGGAGAATTCCACTGTTAAATTAATGGAAGACAAAAATTTAGATAAACAGAAAAACCTATTGGAATAAGTTTCATTATCATTATATTTTTTAAAAAGTCAAGAAAAAAACAGCCCTGAGCATTCAGTATACCAGGAGCTCATGCAGTGATTACAGAACAAGAACCTTACAATAGTGGTTATGATTATGTTTACCTGCAGATGGTGACTAATTTAACTCCTGACAGGTGCTTCAAACAGAGTTTGGCATTGGGTAAGCATGTGCGACAACCTGAAAGTAACAGCCTGACTCCTGTGGACTATGAAAGCATGGGCATCCTTGTTTGACAAGATACAGAGAGCAGCGTCTAATTTTTTTCCCTTTACTGTGTTAGAAATTTACACTTTGGCAAGCATTCATGTGCAAGTCATACCATCTGATAAACACAGCTACAGAATGTTAGGCTTGAACTACTGTTGTTCTGAAGTTGACACAAAGAATTAATAGAATTTTTGACAATGATTTTTGTATCATGGTAAGACTAAAATGACTTCCATCTATTTCTCAGTGAGAAACAGCAAAAGTGATTTCATTTCTGTTCTGTTTTTCAATACTGAATCAATTAGCCTGTACTGTCTGGCTGTTCTATTCAAGGGGAGAAATCAAAGAAAAGTGGTAGAGTTACAGCGCATCTGTTTGTTTTCTTGTAGACATTTATATGAGTCAGTGTAGACTGCAGAGGAATGGGAAGTGAAAAATTTAAGGAATCAGCTTGTCATCCCTTGTTGCATCTTGATAGCTGTGATGTCATCTTTGGTGTTTGTCTAACAACATGACTGCCTTTATAGCAAAATAAGGACAAACCTAAAGTATTTTCTTAAGAATGTGAGTCAGTTCTCAGGGACTTCTCTAGCAGCAATTGCATGTGAAAACTAAAAAGTGGCAGACCATGCACTATTAGTCTTGTAGTCTTAGCAGAATGTACTTCTCATCTTCGTCTGCAGCTGTAACTTCCTTTCCTTTTCTCTGTGCTTATTTAAAGCTGTTGCTACAGCATACCATATATACCAACATTTAAAACACATAGCATAAACTTTCCCTAGGACCCTTACAAGACACACTATGAATCTAATGTCCTTAGAAACCACATATTTCTTATTTATTTTACCTGGCTAATGCTTTGAAGTGATAACTTCAGTAAATTGAGGTACATCTCAGTTGTGTTCATAAGATTTTTGTGATTACAACATCATTGCTTCCTCTGCCAATAGGTGCCACGTTTAGCAGTCTCACTTGAAAGCCTCACAGTTCAATCAGCATTGGAACTGGTCTATCCAGTGCAACACAAGAAAAAAAAATATTGTATTGTCTATTTTCTGTTAAAAATTGAGAAATTCAGTTTTCAGCGTTCACTGAAATGACAGTCTATTACTAGAGCACACTTTTTAACTCTGAGAAAAATAAGCATATGGAAGTGCACTAAGTAAATAAAGAATCTAGAGACTTCATTGGAAGCTTAGCCCAGCATCATAAATTCAAAAGGAGAAGCTTTTGTTTGTTTTAAATTTCAGCAAAAATCAGTTCATAGTGACCAAGTAATGAGCAGAGTCCGGTGCTTCACTGAAAGGTGCAAATATCCAGCCACACTGATAAACCATGCAAGGTGATCAGCTGATACTTAACCTCAAGTACTTAAAGTTTGATCAAAACCCTTTAGTAAAAAAGGAAGCACTTCCCTGCTGGAGATATGTGCTGATTCATGACAAATTCTCTCTTTTCTTTTTTTTTTTTTTTTTTTTTTGTGTGTGTGTGTGTGTGTGTGTTTTGTTTGTTTTGTGACTCTTTATATTGTATATAATTATATTCTCTTTAACAAAGGGACACAATATCTATGCTTACTGTTAGAAAATTCTTGAAAATTCTTCTGTCAGTAGACAAATATTTACTCTCTGAAATTGTATCTCTTTTCATTAAAATTGGCTATAGATTATGTTAAATATACGGGTAATAAAATGATATGTATCATGTTGTAAACATACAATTAAATATGTAGGTGAAGAGAAGAAAACATTTTCCAAGAGGAAAATTAGTAGTTTTATCGTCCTAGAAAACTTTTAGATCAATTATCATTTTAAAAATACCACATTAAAATAAGCATGTTATATATTCTGTGATTAGTTTATACCCTGAGTTACACAACAGCAGGGAATATATCATACTCCTTCTCTGAATCATGCTTTGTTGGAGGATTGCATGCCTTTTCTCACTCCCCATGCAGAAACCCTACAGAAGCTTGTGTCAATCCAAGGACTTTGTGTGAATATCCCTCTCTCAGCTCCAGCCTGTTAGATTTCTTCAGTGTTGCCCCCTGCAGGATCCAGAGCACTGTTTCCCCTAAAACGGCCTTTCATTTTCTACATGGACATATATTTTCTATCAATTTCATGTAGTATATAATACTTGTCACTTTTACATACTTCTATCTGATAATTATACATGACAAAAAGGTGAGATGTTGGGTATCACAAGAAATTTATCAGAAGTGTCTATTCTAAATAGTTCCCTCCAAGCAAGCACAAGACAACACTCCACTGCCAGCCTCTCAACTGTTAGTGACAACAGTAACATCTGCTGCTCCTATGCTGTTCTCAGTCCATCTATAATTTATCAGCATGAAACCCTAAAGCCATGCATGTTCCTCATGGAGTCTCCAGCAACAGGAAAATCTGAGACGTAGACATGATTCTCATGAGATATGTTGCCATTATTTTTCTTTAATGAATTGCAGGTTTTTTTGTCTTAGTAGAAATAAATGAGCTTCAGGTAATGCCCTTGCTGAACATACCTGCATAAAATTTGAAGTATATATCTGTAAAAATTTTCTTTTCTAGAGCTCCAGAACTGTCTCATACTTAAGTAAGTCTAGAGAATCTCTTGGGCTTATGGAGCACAATGTGTAAACAAGCTGCAGAAAGTTATAAGGAAAGTGTGTTTGTATTGAAACAGATTAAAAAATATGTACTCCTGAAAGTGTCTGAAGCTCCTTATATAACATAGACATTTCCACAAGATGAAGGTTAGCCCTGTTTAAGACACTCAACAATAACAAAAAAGTAAAGAATTTACTCTAAACTAGGTCATCTGGATTCCTGTTCAAGACAGTATATTTTTGTAAGTAATATGTTTATTTCCATCTATGACTCTCTTGATACATTGTAAAATGACTTTGAAAAAGCAAGGGGGAACACAGAAGGAAATTTGACTTTTAACTAATTAAGCTTTATGAAGCATGAAACATATCTTATTAATTATTGGGGAATTGCAAGCATACTTCTCATCTTAATGTTAACTGGAGCAGGCGAAGCTCACAACCGTGAAAATAGTATCATTTCTTTTAGTGCCTAAAGTGGATGTGAGAATTTTGGCCTTAGCATCTAAGTCATATAGTGAGTTACTGGCAGAAATGAAACAAACAAACCCCAGAACATCAGGCCCATTCTCATCACTGTATTTTAACTTGAAAAATTACCTTTTCTTTATACCTCACCTTTGCATTTCAGGATTGTTTCAATATATTTGCTGAAAATATACGATGCGCTGTGGAAACAAATATGACCTATTTCAAGAGCCCTGGGAGGTATGTTAGGAACTGAATTGTCCTAAACATCGTAATGGTTTTAGAGAATTTTCATGTCATTGTTGCAAAATGACAGACTCTGCTCCCTGGAGGAAGGTGGAAGCCAAAGCAATGCCTGCCAGCTGGTTGACAAGATACCACAGTGTCAGCACATTAGGGAGCCAAAGGGCCAGATGGTGAGAAAGACCAGACCTTTGAGTAGATTCCCATTCTCATCGCTGCAATCACCTACAGCTGTAGTTGGGCCAAGGCAGCTCATTTCTCTCCGTCTTTCCAAGTGCAATTGGTCGGCCTGTAACTACTACTTGGAAGTAAAAACAAATGATGGACTACTAAAATTTATGAAGTGAAATCTGTATTTCTCCTTAACATTGCTAGATCCAGCAGCCTTATGTATTGATCCCACTCAACCAATATTTCAGCTTGTTGTTTATACCTCTATTCTGTTTTCTCTATTTCCTTTCCAATGCAGCTGTATGCAACCCTACTTCTGATGAGCTTAGTACCCACCCGCTTCTCATTGTAGTTGACAATAAAACCTTGCTCTGGATGAGAGGGTACGTAATAATGTAATTACAGTCTTTCCTGTAAATTGTGAAACTTAATGTCACCCTGTCCCTACCCCACCCCCCTGCCAATGGTCTGTGTACTCACCATAACAGCAAATATGAATGACATCATAAGCCAGTTCCACCAAGAGCAGAACTCCTAAAAGCAGTACTATTTCCTATTACTGTAGAAAAAAAGGGCAGACATTCAATAATTTAAATTACAACCTACATAAATGGAAAAGCTAAATCTTTTCTCCGTTCTAATTTCTTTCTCCCACTAGATGAGAACAGTCCCCAGGAAACATTTTCACATTAAAACATCTTGTATTTGTTCTCTCCTTAAGTCCCTATAAATGCAGTATCTCTTGCTTAAGTATTATTGTAACATCCTTCTTTTGAGGAATGCTGGAGCGCACAGCAGCCTGGAGGATTATATGAACCTATTGCAGCAAGACCAGGAGGTACCTCCCTTGAACTGGACTCAGACACTTTCTTGTCACAGGCAACCTCATCACATGTTCCCTTTTAAAGTAAACTTCTTTAACTCCTCCTTAACAACAAACAGCATTTTTGGCCTTCGCCTTTCTCATTTGGAACTATATAATCTCTCTCTGACAGTTGGTTTATTCACTTGTATGCTATGCTTATTTGGTTTGATGCAGTCTTTTTTCCTTACCTTATATAATTCTTCTCCCTCCATGGTGCTTATCCATTTGCAGTAGTTACAGGAAGCAATGATACCTCCCTTTAGAATTCTCCCAGAGTTGGCTTTCTACAGCTTTGAATTTAATCTATAATCCGGGCTTTATTTTTTTCTTTCCTGTTAAGAAATGAATAGTACTGGGAAATTATTAACTCTATATCGAATAGAAGCAATAATCCTCAATCTTCAATGGAGATATTTCACGTGATATATCTTGATATATCTATATATCTATAGATATATCTATAACATTTGTGGATTTTTTCAGGCTAAATCAACTTGCTAACTCAGTTACAAGAGGAAAGTCAGGCTTCCTCTTTCCCTGTTAATGAAGTATATCCTCTAAAACATATCCTTATATTTTATTTTACATTTAAGCTGTGAAAATTTATCCCATCAACATTCATTTTCACATAATCTTCTTACAGTTTATTTTGGTTAAAAAAGGCTTAAAGTAAACATAAAAAGAAGTGAAAACTGAGACCTTTCTTCAAACATCTGTATTGTTAGCACATCCTAGAGCCTATAGGTGGTTCCTTAGCTAGAGGTCTTATGCTTATGCCTATATTATTCAACTGAACATAGAGTTTTCTAAATGGAGCTATGTCAAATATTGTACTCTTTCAAAAGCTCCATATCATATTCATGGTTGAAAAAAATCTAAGAAAGATATTGGATTGTTCTCATATAATCTTTCTTTAGTACACTGGCCCTGCTAATGCTCACAACTTTTCCAACTTGTTTCATCTCACACTGGCAAGTAATGAGAAACCAACTACTTTAATTCTTAGTCTTTTAGTCTATCCATTAAATTGCATTGTTCAGGCTGGGCTTCTGTACACATAAGGAACTGGTTGAAAATTTGTCTCATGCTTTGGTAAAACAGAATAATCTCTCTCAGATCTCTCTTGTTCTCAGATATTTCTTAATTCCAAAATGACAACAAAAAGGTTAAAAGAAACTCCAGAGCTTTGCCGCTTGTTTTCCATACTTAGGATGTGACATTTCTCCTTCCAATATTATGTACTCTAGTTTTTATCCAGTGCACACAGGTGTTCCATCATGTTTAGCATAAATTAAATCAGGTTTACTCAAGAGAAATGCAAAAGAGCTAACACTAACGTGCTGTTTTATATTCAGAGAAGAATGAATCCATAATAATAATAATAATAATAAAATGTTCCTAGAATTATATTCAAACCCTTTATATTCACCTGTTTCCAAAAGAGGAAGTCCAGTGAAATACAGCTTCCAATTCCTCTTAAACATAGTAATCAATTTCAAAAGGCTGAATAATGAGCCCCGAGTTACAGAAAAGCAATGATCTTAAAACAAAAGGATTTTTACATGCTGATGCAAGAGTTTTGGGGAGAGCATAAGGGTGAAACAAAGGTTAGGAAAATGTAGACTCTGCAGCACCAAGACTATTTCAGGGTTCTTAGCCTACTGTCCTGGTTTCAGTTAGGACAGTTTTCCTCCTAGTAGCTGGTGGAATGCTGTGTTTTGGATTAGGATGGGAAGAATGCTGATAACATGCCGATGTTTTGGTTGTTGCAGAGCAGTGCTTGTACCAAGCCAAGGACTTGTCAGCTCCTCGCTCTGTCCTGCCAGCAGGCAGGCTCGGGGTGCAGCAAGAGCTGGGAGGGGACAGACCCAGGACAGCTGACCCAACCTGGCCAAAGGAGTATTTCATACCATCTGACGGCATGCTAAACAATATATAGGGGTGGCTAGCCGGGATGGGGGGGCCGGCTGCTCGGGATAGACTGGGCATCGGTCAGCGGGTGGTGAGCAATTGCATTGTGCATCACTTGTTTCATACACATTATTATTATTATTATTTCCTATCTTAATAAACTGTCTCTATCTCAACTCTCGTTTCACTTTTCCGTTTCTCTGCCCCATCCCAGAAAGGGAGAGGGGAGGGTGAGCGAACGGCTGTGTGGTGTTTAGCTGCTGGCCGGGTTAAACCACAATACCTACTCACTGCCAATGTTACAAACAAAAATGTAACTTAAAACTTCTTAAATGTAGTATTTCTGTTTAAATATTAACAGCAAAAGAGTGTAATTCTTTTCTGAGCTTTCAGAGTTAGAGGCATAGCTTTAGTTCACAAATTCACTGATCTAAAAAACATCACTTCTTTATGACAATAAGCATGGCATTTGTTAATCTGACTGCAATACACCATTCCAACGAATTCCAATTCCACGTAGCAGAAAACTTACAATGGAAAAAACTAGAATTTTTGTGTGCCACTCCACATCTGAAAAGTCTGTCTATAAAACAAAACAGACCTAAGCACAAAGCACTAAGGTACTAAACAAAATGAGAGATAACCTTCCAGGTGGCATGACTCTGTAAGCATGAATTGAAATTGCCCCAGCAAAAAGCAGAGCTGCCTTAGCAGAGTAATACAGGAGAAACCCGTGCATAACAAAGTCTCAGAAGCACACTTCTCAGGCTTTTCTTACATATCAGGTTTTTCATACCAGGTTTTACATACCAGGTTTTTCTTACATATCCAAATCTACCCTACACAAAATTTTGCACGGCCCCTAGTAAATCTTTAGCTCTGATAACAAGGGTGGCTTCTTTGGTGGTACTCATTTGCTATTTGGACATGTTAGCTCGGAGTAGATGGTGACAGAACCATAATCTTGCTAGCTTCCTCCCCCTCAAGGTCAGCACCATCCTTTCCATCCAAAATGCAAATTCTCTAAGAGTTAGAGGGAAAATAAAGAAAATACAGAAACATTTTCTTTTCCTCTATTATTTCTTTACTCCTACCTCCACGGTTATGCTTGAAACTGAAATGAATTATTTGAATCCTTAAAATACAAAAAACACAAATCCCAGAAAATTTATCTATATACATTTTATATAGATATAGAAAAAATAAGTATAGTCAGCTATTGGTTCAATTCTGATAAATTAATTTTCTGAGTGGGTGTGGTGGTTTTTACCTAGCTGGGCAGCTGAACTCCACCACAACTACTTTCTCACTCCTCTTCCTCAAAGGAAAAAGAGAAGAAAATAAAATGAAAAGGGCTCAAAGGTTGGGACCAGGACAGGGAGATCATTCACTTATTACTCTCACAGGCAAAGTAGAATCAGCATCAGCATAGGGAGATTCATGTAGTTTGTTGCCTATTGCTCGTAGACTAGAGAAGTAACAAACTTATAACAAATAACAAACTAAAAGCAAACTAAAAACACCTACCCCCCACATTCACCCTCTTCCACCTCCTCCCTTCAAGCAGCAGAGGAGAACATGGGCTGCAGTCAGTCCCTAACACTACATTTCCACCGCTCCTTCACGGTCACTCTCTGCCCCTGCTCCACGTGTGGTCCTTCCCACAGGATGCCATCCTTCGTGAACTGACCCTGTGGGGGCTTCCCACAGGCAGAAGCTCTTCAAGAACTGCTCCCACATAGGTCTGTAGCACAGGGTCCATCCATCAGGAGCAAACTGCTCCAACATGGGTTCCCCGTGGATGGCAGATTCCCCCAGATCACCTGCTCCTGTGTGCACTCCTCTCCAGGGGCTGCAGCGAGGAGATCTGCTCTGCTGTGGGACTCATGGGCTGCAGGGGGACAGCCTGCTCCACCAGGGGCCTCTCCATGGGTCAGGAGCACCTCCTGCCCTCCTGTTGCACTCACCTTGGGGCCTGCAGGGCTGGTTCTCACCCCTCTCTCCCAGTCACAGTTGCAGATCACATAATCACAGAACTGTAGGGGTTGGAAGGGACCTCGAAAGGTCATCGGGTCCAACCCCCCTGGCCAAAGCAGGTTCCTCAGAGCAGGCTGCCTAGGCAGGCATCCAGACGGGCCTTGAATATCTCCAGAGAGCCCACAACCTCCCTGGACAGCCTGTTCCAGTGCTCCGTCACCCTCACTGTGAAGAAGTTCTTTCGCATGTCGGTGCAGAACTTCCTGTGTTCTATCTTGTGGCCATTGCCCTTTGTCCTATACCCACAAACGACTGAGAAGAGGTTAGCTACATCCTTCTGTCTCCCACCCCTCAGATATTTATACGCACTGATAAGATCCCCTCTCAGTCTTCTCTTCTCCAGGCTGAACAGGTCTCTCAGCCTTTCCTCATAGGAAAGATGCTCCAGGACCCATATCATCATTGTGGCCCTCCACTGGACTCTTTCCAGGAGATCCCTGTCTTTTTTGTACCGGGGAGCCCAGAACTGGACACAATACTCGAGGTGAGGCCTGACCAGGGCAGAGTAGATGGGGAGGATCACCTCCCTTGACCTGCTGGCCACGCCCCTTTTAATGCATGCAATCATCTTTTTGTTGGTGGTTGTTTGGTTATTTTCCCTTCCTTTTTTTTTTTTTTTTTCTTCCCTTCTTTTCCCTTCTTCTCTCCCAGAGACTCAACCAGCATTTCTCACTGGCTCAGCTCTGGCCAGCTGCAGGTCCCACTTAGAGCCAGCTGGAACTGGCTCTGATCTGACATGGGGCAGCTGCTGGACTTATCTCAGAGGCTGCCCCTGCAGCTCCCTCTGCTAACAAACTGTTGCTACATAAAGCCGGTAGAGTGAGAGGAGAGAAAATTGGCACTGAAAAGTACAGAAGTGATGATTCTTGTGAAGAGGAAGGAATTGAAAGCACTTTTCTCACATTGGTTTGGGTTTATTCCATCTCTCAGTGTTTCTTAAAAATGAAACTGGGCTGTGGGTATTTAGCAGTATTCATGAGGTTTGCTTATTTCTTTTAGAAAATTTGCTATCAACTTGTATGCAAATGGGAGGGGGGGGGAGGCTGGGAAATCAGCTGAACCTTTCAAAGTAATTAGTTATGCATCAGATAAGTTGTTTGCTACAGCTGCATAACTGATTTTTTTTTTTTTTTGGGGGGGGGGATTCAAATTAACACATAAATATTGAAATTATAAGCTTAAGAAAATGGTACTATTTGATGCATGGTCTGTTTCTAAGAATTAGTTTAATAGAGAAATCATGGCTAAAGCATTACCATTTTAGTACAGCTATTCTACTAACACTTCACTGACCCTCTTAATAAAAGGCCCATGTAGTGATTATGGTGCTTCTGTGCACTATTGCCTTCAACCTCCTGCTATACTGTTCCCAGAAGCTCATTATGTTGGATTTTCATTCACAAGTGTTTTCCTCACTGTTAACTACTGCAGTGCTAAAGCACCTCACATCAGTCTGCTTCACAGACTGCTTATACAGAATCTATAGTACTGTTTTCCAGTATTTTAGTTCCTTTACCATCCTGGATATGAAACTGTCAAGTGTATTCATTCCTTTACTACTTCCTAGCAAAAACCCTATTAACCAGTAATATCAGTGTGAAATGCTCAATGTGAAAATTCAAACATTCTAACCTCTTTTTTTTCTAACAGGCAAACATTCTTCCTACTTCTACTGGGGCCCTTTGCTGACCAGGTTCACATTTTATGGCATTCATGAAAGCACAGAGGCTTTCTGTGTGTATATAATTCCATACCTTCTATGTAGAGAGTCTTATTTGATGTGAATGGTTTACATGCTTTTAAGCTACCAAGCTATTTCATAGCTGGTGTTCATGTTAACATTACTTGTTAGTAAAGTCCTTCACAGACATTTATCTGAGCCCCTAGCATTCTAAAGCTGTGATCTATCGCATGTGCTAAATTGGCATGTGAGTGAGGCTACGATATGGAAGTTTCTCTGCTTTTCAATGACTTGTTTTTAACAGCCCTTGATTTCTAACTCCTGCCATTTCTGATTACTTCTGTCTCTTGAGCCTGAGAATGAAGGATTCTGGTAAGGTTTTTCTGAAGATCTTTCTAGCACTGCTTCTGTTAGTTGTTTTCATTTTTGCTTGGTTTGCTTGAGCTACTGAGATTATAACCCACGGTGTGCAATCTAACTGCCAATGTCCTCCTAATGGAAAAAATTGATGAGCTTTCAAGGTTTTAAGATTCTTACCATTGTTGAAGGCCCAATTCTCAGGTACATTCGTTCTTGTCATTGATCTTTACATATTACTTGCTCCATGTTGTCACCTTGCTTCAGTTAAGCGGCTTATAGAGATGTGTCACAAATTACAACACTGTTGAGAGTGGAATCTGATTATGTACATCACCATTTCTCCATCTGCTCTTTTTGTTCTGAGCTGACTGATTTGTCTCCTTATATTAAAAGTTTGAATGCTTCTTTGACTCTCTCTTTTGATCATATCTGCTCCTTATCAAGTGTTTTATCCCACTATCGTTGATAACTGGAATTGCACTGCAGCAGGTGTGGGAACTTGTTAAAATAGACATTTTACAATGGTCCTGAAAAAATAACCTTCAGTATATTACCACCTGTAGTAAATATGACTGCTACAAGAATTGTGACTCACATAAACTTAATTCAGTGCATTCTTTTCTACCTACCCTGAGAATATTAAACACTAACATCCTGTTAATCAACTGCTCAAAAAATTATTTTAATGACTTCTAAAACTGTCTCTGTGCTAGGAACCATATCTCAGCTGTCATATGTGATCATAAAATGCACTAAGGTAGGTCATCAAATGTGGGATTATTCCCTGAAGTATTTTGTTGAGTGTTTCTTGCAAGTCTAACAATTACCAGGAAACTTTGGGCAACCAGGAGTCTGCATATAACACTGAGGCACAGATAACCAGCAAAACACTCTAGCTTAAATTCTTCCCCATGTTGAAATCATTTCCACAGCCACGTATTTTCCTTGGTGATCTTATATCTAAATCTAAATTAAGCATAGCCCCAGACTGAGAATACTACAGAGGTTCAGTACTACTAGTTCTAGAAAGTTGCATCACATCAAAATCCAATGAGAAATCAATATACTTCACATTGATATAGACCATACGAAAAGCATTATGGTCTTTAGAAATTAATTTCAGTTTTAACTGTACTGTTTTTTTCTCTAATAGCTTGTGATACATTTTTAAAAATCGCATTAGATAAACATAGAGGAGAGAATTTGCCAAGGCAAGCAAGAAAAAAGAGTGTTTAAGAACTATCTTCAAGCTGCAGAGTGATATATTTATATTGCATACTCTGAAAGTCTGAACATTTCAGAAATCAATGTATAGTCAGTCAAGCAAGCCACAAATAAAATGAACAAGCTGGACATAGAGTCTAGACACAGGGATACAAACAATTGAATGAAGACATAACTTTGCTGCCAAATATCTTCTTCCTGAATTCCTCAGTTCAGAACAAATTCTTACTTATCGACTATAAGCATACATTTCTGATGCTGAAGGATTTCCCAGAGATATTGGGGACGAATATATTTTAATGTAAAATAATTCATATTTTCTGTGGGTCAAAAATTGCAGAGAATTCTAAAGCAATCTTGGTTCAGGATTACCAAGGAATACCAGCTAAAAACTATTAAGGTTGAGCAAAAAGAAGAGAGATCTTGAAATAAGAAGATGTGAACACAGATTGAGAGCAAGCAGACACACAAGCCCAATTTATATGTATACACATATGCAAAAACCATTTGCAATACAAAAAGGAGGCAGGAGAAAAGAGAAAAAAGGGATCCGGTTGCAATAAAATTGTCATGCTTATATCTTACCTTATGATTCACAGTTGTAAAGCTTGCACCCTTGAAAACAAAGGACTGTAGATCTGGAATCATACAAGTTACCTTTTTGGAAGTGGGAGACATGAGATACTTCAGAGAAATAGGAGAGTGGATATGTATTTCTCTAAAAGACAAGAGGAAACTCTAAAAAGAAAATTTCTCCCCAGAAATGAATCAGACTAGACCTATACAAGTTAGTTGGTTCAGAGTTTAAAGACCAGGTACACTAGACTTATTTTTTTCTTTTATTTCAACAGCCTTTTTTCCTGTAACCATAAAAATAAAACTTAAATTAATGCAGTTTCTGTAATTTAGACAATTCTTCAGTAATTTCATGCAAACATATAAAGGAGAAAGCACTATTTCTAGTAGTAGCCATTGCAGAAATATGGTAGATATTTAATATGCTCTCACCATCCTCAGGCAGAAGGATAAAGTAATAAAATGGCTTCTGGTAAAGTCTTTTGCCTGCCTGAAAAAGGCCTAATATTCAAGGAAGAGAAATAGGTTCCTGAAATGACCCTTAGAAGCTCTCCCAAATGTGTTACCATCCATTTTCAGATCTACTAGCAGAACGTTGGTTAGTGGACTTTCTTTTCCTGTCTGAAGTACCAGCTGATTCACATCTATCCTGATTAAGACTAAGTCAAGGCTGGTCAAGCCTTGGAGTGTTCACTGCCTGTGGCAAAGCTGCTGGTGGCGGGAACACAGTACCATAACCTTTTCCTTTAGGACAACAAAGTGCCTTCAGTACATTAATTCCTCTGTCTCATTTACTTAACATGTAATCTGTGATCATACCAGCATGCCTTTAATAGACTTTATTTAGGGCAAGGGGTCCACCCCCGTTTGAGATGTCTCACCCGGGTACTTCTCCTTGAGCAACTCCCTGCAGGGCCTCAAGGAGAAGTACCCAGGTGAGACATCTCAAACAGGGGTGGACCCCTTGCCCTGTCGCCGTCAGGCAGAGGGAGGGGATCTGGGAGTTGAGGAGGAATGGAAACAGGTCCCTGCTCGACATCGCAGGCGATGCCCTCCCCTTCCATCCCCACCTTCCCAGGTGCCCTTACATAACAGGTTTGAGGCCCTGGAGCTTGAGAGACCGGTGGGTGAGGAAGAGGTAGCAAGAGTACCCAGGAGGATGCCTAGGGCGAGGAGGTCGACTCCACGCCTCAGGACTGCCTCCACCAAGAAAGACAGAAGGGTTATTGTTGTGGGAGACTCTCTCCTCAGGGGAACGGAGGGCCCTATTTGTCGGCCTGACCCTACCCGTAGGGAAGTCTGCTGCCTCCCTGGGGCCAGGGTCAGGGACGTTGCCAAGAAGCTTCCCAACCTGGTTTGCTCCTCTGACTATTATCCTCTTTTGATAGTCCAGGCAGGTAGTGATGACATTGAAGAGAGAAGCCTCAGGGCTATCAAACGAGACTTTAGGGGACTGGGACGGTTAGTGGATGGAGCGGGAGTGCAGGTGGTGTTTTCGTCCATCCCTACGGTGGCAGGGAGGGGTACAAAGTGGACGCAGAAAGCCCACCTGTTAAACACGTGGCTCAGGGGCTGGTGCCAACACAGAAATCTTGGGTTTTTCGACCATGGGGCACTTTACTCGACACCCGGCCTGATGGCTGCAGACGGGTCCCTATCTTTTAGGGGAAAACGGATCCTGGGCCAGGAGCTGGCAGGGCTCATTGAGAGGGCTTTAAACTAGGTAAGAAGGGGGACGGGGCTGAAGCAAGGACTGTTGGAGCTGTGCCAGGGGGAACAATAGCAAGGCCGGGGGATAAGGCAATGGCCCAGCTGAAGTGCATCTACACCAATGCACGCAGCATGGGTAACAAACAGGAGGAGCTGGAAGCCATCGTGCAACAGGCAGGCTATGACTTGGTTGCCATCACGGAGACGTGGTGGGACCACTCTCATGACTGGAGTGCTGCAATGACTGGCTATAAACTCTTCAGAAGGGACAGGCAGCACAGAAGGGGTGGTGGTGTGGCTCTCTATATTAAAGAGTCTTTCGATGTTGTAGAACTCGAGGCTGGGAATGACAAGGTCGAGTCCCTCTGGGTTAGGATCGGCAGGGCCAACAAGGCTAGCGTCCTGGTCGGGGTCTGTTATAGACCGCCGAACCAGGATGAGGAGACGGATGAGGAGTTCTACAGGCTGCTGACAGAAGTTGCGAAATCGTCAGCCCTTGTTCTCGTGGGGGACTTCAACTTCCCTGACATATCCTGGAAGCACAACACAGCCCAGAGAAAGCAGTCTAGGAGGTTTCTAGAGAGCGTGGAAGATAGCTTCCTGATGCAGCTGGTTAGTGAGCCCACCAGGGGTGGCGCCCCGCTAGACCTTCTCTTCACAAACAGGGAAGGACTGGTGGAGGATGTGATTGTCGGGGGCTGTCTTGGGCAGAGTGACCACGAAATGGTGGAGTTCTCTATTCTTGGCGAGGCCAGGAAGGGGACCAGTAAAACCGCTGTATTAGACTTCCGGAGGGCTGACTTTGAGCTGCTGAGGACACTGGTTGGCAGAGTCCCTTGGGAGGCGGTACTGAAGGGCAGAGGAGTCCAGGAAGGCTGGGCGCTCTTCAAGAGGGAAATCTTAATGGCGCAGGAACGGTCTGTCCCCACATGCCCAAAGACGAGCTGGCGGGGCAGAAGACCAGCCTGGCTGAACAGAGAATTGTGGCTGGAGCTTAGGAGGAAAAGGAGGGTTTATAATCTTTGGAAAAGTGGGCAGGCCACTAAGGAGGACTATAAGGATGTTGCGAAGCTGTGCAGGGACAAAATTAGAAAAGCCAAAGCTCAACTGGAGCTCAATCTGGCTACTGCCGTTAAAGATAACAAAAAATGTTTTTATAAATACATCAGTACAAAAAGGAGGACTAAGAAGAATCTCCATCCTTTACTGGATGTGGGGGGAAACTTAGTTACAAGAGATGAGGAAAAGGCAGAGGTGCTTAATGCCTTCTTCGCCTCAGTCTTTAGCGGCAATACCGGTTGTTCTCTGGATACCCAATTCCCTGAACTGGTAGAAGGGGATGGGGAGCAGGATGTGGCCCTCACTATACATGAAGAAATGGTTGGTGACCTGGTACGGCACTTGGCAGTGCACAAGTTGATGGGGCCGGACGGGATCCACCCAAGGGTACTGAGAGAACTGGCAGATGAGCTGACCAAACTGCTTACCATCATTTATCAACAGTCCTGGCTATCGGGGGAGATCCCAGTTGACTGGCGGCTAGCAAATGTGACGCCCATCTACAAGAAGGGCCGGAGGACTGACCCGGGAAACTACAGGCCTGTCAGTTTGACCTCAGTGCCAGGGAAGCTCATGGAGCAGATTATCTTGAGAGTCATCACGCAGCACTTGCAGGGCAAGCAGGTGATCAGGCCCAGTCAGCATGGGTTTAGGAAGGGCAGGTCCTGCTTGACGAACCTGATCTCCTTCTATGACAAAGTGACGCGCTGGGTGGACGAGGGAAAGGCTGTGGATGTGGTCTACCTTGACTTCAGCAAGGCTTTTGACACCGTTTCCCACAGCATTCTCCTCAGGAAACTGGCTGCTCTTGGCTTGGACTGGCGCACGCCTCGTTGGGTTAGAAACTGGCTGGATGGCCGGGCCCAAAGAGTCGTGATAAATGGAGTCAAATCCAGTTGGAGGCCGGTCGCTAGTGGCGTTCCCCAGGGCTCGGTGCTGGGGCCGGTCCTCTTTAATATCTTCATCAATGATCTGGATGAGGGGATCGAGTGCACCCTCAGTAAGTTTGCAGATGACACCAAGTTAGGTGCGTGTGTCGATCTGCTCGAGGGTAGGAAGACTCTGCAGGAGGATCTGGATAGGCTGCACCAATGGGCTGAGGTCAACGGTATGAAGTTCAACAAGGCCAAGTGCCGGGTCCTCCACCTGGGACGCAATAACCCCAAGCAGAGCTACAGGCTGGGAGATGAGTGGTTGGAGAGCTGCCTGTCAGAGAAGGACCTGGGAGTGATGGTTGATAGTCGGCTGAATATGAGCCAGCAGTGTGCTCAGGTGGCCATGAAGGCCAACAGCATCCTGGCCTGTATAAGAAGCAGTGTGACCAGCAGGGCTAGGGAGGTGATCGTCCCCCTGTACTCGGCTCTGGTGAGGCCGCACCTCGAATACTGTGTTCAGTTTTGGGCCCCTCGCTACAAGAAGGACATGGAGGTGCTTGAGCGAGTTCAGAGAAGAGCAACGAAGCTGGTGAGGGGCCTGGAGAACAAGTCCTACGAGAAGCGGCTGAGGGAGCTGGGATTGTTCAGCCTGGAGAAAAGGAGGCTCAGGGGTGACCTTATCGCTCTCTACAGGTACCTCAAAGGAGGCTGTAGCGAGGTGGGGGTTGGTCTGTTCTCCCACGTGCCTGGTGACAGGACGAGGGGGAATGGGCTTAAGTTGCGCCAGGGGAATTTTAGGTTGGATCTTAGGAAGAACTTCTTTACCGAAAGGGTTGTTAGACATGGGAACGCGCTGCCCAGGGAAGTGGTGGAGTCACCATCCCTGGAGGTCTTTAAAAGACGTTTAGATGTAGAGCTTAGGGATATGGTTTAGTGGGGACTGTTAGTGTTAGGTCAGAGGTTGGACTCGATGATCTTGAGGTCTCTTCCAACCTAGAAATTCTGTGATTCTGTGATTCTGTGATTTATAGGGCTTTAGGATTGCTAACATTCTATAAGACATAGTCCTTGCAAGTGTTGACCAAAGCAGCCTTATTTTTCTACTCAAGTATTATAATTCCATGATATCAAACTCAATTGAAACATACTATATGCCAATATAGTGTGATGCTACTCACATTGGAGTGAGCTTTGGGGCAGAGAACATGCAAAACTACAAGAATCTGTGAAGTAACATCTGCATAGACTACATGGATCAGAAATCCAGAAAGCATAAACTTTATATATACTGAAAGCAGGTGTGAGAGCATATGCATTTAGTCCACGCCCAGATTTCCTAAGGTTAATGACCTATTTAGTTCACCCTAGAAGGCACATGAGCATTAATCCATACGGATGATAAGCAACCATAGCATCCACCAAGATACACCAGTATTAATTTGTCTGCAGTGAGATCTTTTCTTGACATTGACTTCCTAAGAACTGGCATGGGTTTTCAAGCCAAGACAGACAAACATTAGGAAAATGCATGAAGGTATTTTTGTCTAGTTACTGTGATGCTCCCACTTTCTTATAAGAGGTGGAAAGACAACAGGTCTACCGAACATTATCTGCCTCGGTAGAAAAAAATATAAAATAGTTCAGCCATTGTTTTGAAATGTAGACTAGAAAAAATTAGGGCTTTAAAAAGGCTGTTAATTCTAAAATATCTGAATACCTTAACTTGAATCTGAGTGCTTTCAAGCCTGTATGTCTGCATCATAAACATTTGAAAATGGTTCATAACAGCAATAATCCCAGAGAGCTACCATTGCTGCAGTTCCTCCCTGTTTTAGGGATTTGTTCTGTACTCTCATACTTGCCTCAGGCCATAAAATAATAAACAAATAATTACCACAAAATTCCTTGGTAACTGGGTTCATTATTAAAGCAAGATATGGTTTAAAAAAAAATAGTTTGTTGTTGGTTTGTTTGTTTTTCAGAAATGATTTCACATAAAAAGTAAAAAAAGCTGATTTCTTTCCAATGCAAATATTGTGTTTGCAACTCAACTCATGTGCAACAAAGGCAAAATAAGCTAAAATATAATGGGTGATATTAAAGTAAGGTTTGCAGCCTCAGGAAAGTCAGTTTTGGAAAAAATAATGCCACCTTTGGAGCCAGATTTCTAAATAAATCAGGGATTACAGTCTGGATGAAGTATACACTGTGTAGCCTGCAAATGGAGGCCCAGTTTCTAGGTTTTAGCTAAGTACAACTTTATAGAGTCTCTTTCCTGTTTGTCCGTCCAGCTGCTGTTTCATTTGCCTTGCCTCAAATGCTCTCACTGTGCATTTTACAGATATGATTGACAGAATTCAGTTACCCAGGTATAAATAACTGGGGTCATTTGAGGTGCTGCTAGGCACCCACAAAGGTGCAGGAGTTCACTACTGCAGTGTCTGCCTGCTGCTGCAGATTTCTTGGCTGACCTTAGCATCCAAAATGTTACTAAATGTCTCTCTTCAGGCCACTGAACCCAGCTCAGGGTGTCTAATCCTCCATTCCCCAGTGAGATAAGGGGCCCCAAGAGCAAATCAGACAGCTAGGTAGCTAGCTGACTACCAGGTTGAACCATACTGATACCAGGTAACGAAGAACTAAGAAGTCTGCTTTGAGATGACTGATTTGACTGTTCCCAGTATTATAGAAGATCTCAAGAGTACTCCTGAAACAGCTATTTGCCCATTTCAAGCACAGCAGGACTGTGTGCATGTTTCTAATTTTTTTTTTTTAACCACTTCTAATCAAATGTTCTTAATCATAAAAAAATATGATAGATCAGACATAATGCAATCTAACAGCAGAGTGCATGGGCCCTTTGATTTAAAGAAAATACTCTTGCAGATAATAGTCTCAAGTGCAATTTTGCAAATTTGGTAAGCTCTTGAAGTTTAAGATACTAATAATGCACTGATAGAAAGTGGACGCCCATAACAAGTAAAGAAGGTGGGCTGGCCATGAGGAAGACAGGAATCTTTTATTTTAAAGGCTACAAATGTATAAAAGAAAGATGAAAGATACGTTTTTTCATGTCTCATACTGCCTCAGCTTTCTCATCTCTTTAATTCTATAAAAGTCTTACTGTTTACTTGGTGTAAACATTGTGCTCAAAGATATTAGGTGCTTGAGGATCACAGATTTGTTTCTGTGCAATGCAAAGCAAAATACTCATGATTTTTAATTCTATTACTGCATTAGGATTGTTCAGTAATAGATAAACAATTTCTTGAATTCCTTCTCATTAAGCTAGTTGTGTAAAACACACAGGATTAAATGGTAAATATAATAAAATTAGTAAAATAAGCTGGAATGTGTCTGTCATTTATGATAAATAACTGCATTTAACTGCATTAAATTATCCACAGCAGAATTAGAAGGGCTGAACACCTACTGGTGTATTCTACTACATGGTCTGCATGTCTATGTGTACCTATAAAACTACTATAAGTAAAGGAAAAATGAAGACACTAGTGTCTTTTCAGCTTACATGCAAAAACATCATTGATCTCTTTCTCATAAATAGCCTGGTAAAAGTATTCCTGAAAATATCATTGCTAAGGAATATTACCCATGTGTAAAAACTGTCCAGAAATAGCTTATTAGACAAATTATCATATTCATCTGAGTTTGCCCAGGAATACTCACCCATGTAAGAAATTGTTCTACTGTTTTCCATAGTTTATGAATGAGGTCTCTATACAGCCTTGCATTACACGATTTAAGCTATTACTGTAAAATCCAGGAAATTGCATTCATGGTTAATTGCATAATTCATGAAGCCAGGCAAAGTGTGGGGTTAGTAAATATGTAAAACTTTTCAATCAACTCAAGTAGAATGAAAGAGGAAAAAGACATTATTCTTGGAGAAAATAAATGTTGAGTGGAGAAATGCATTTTGTTTTACATTCTCATTTAATACTACAAAGGAAAAAGTGATGAGCACTATAAAAATAAACAAGAGTTACCTTGATATTTTTCTTTTCCTGTTGTGTAGATAGAAAGACTCAAAGATTTCAGCTGCTTATTCAATCTAGTGCTGATTAGCTTGACTTACAAAGCTCCTAACAAAGTTGATAGCTCTGTACACTTATTTACATTTTTATTACTTTTGATAGGAGCAAGAGGTGAAATAGGAACAGATAACTATCTCTGTCGTGCAAATATCTTTGAAAGTATAGAATTTAATATTAAATGAAACATATAAATCTGAGCCTTTAAATTGTTTTTGTACGAATCCCCATCTCTTTCAAACTTAAAACACTTTATTCAAAAGATCATTAATACATTGCTATAATAAATCATTTTTTAATGAATATTTATTTTAGCAATCTATTATTGTTCTTTCCAATCTTGGTCATCTAAGTGCTATGGCATATACTTATTGCTGTTACTATAATGCTTACCCTATTACCATGCTTAAAATTTTTATTATATAAGATGCTCCCTTTTTTAACATTCTAGAGGGGGAACTATTTTTTAAAGCAGGATTTTGAGTACATGCAAAAGGAAAACTTTCAGACTAAACAAATGCTTTGCCTTTATTCATATTTTGTTCACACTTATGCTGTTATTTCTCTTTTGTGTCAGGTATATATTAGTAACCAGCCAAAATAAAGCATGACCATGAATATTGTAAGGGTTTGGCCTCATGTTTGTGGCAGAGCTTAGCCAATAGACTACCAGTATGAATGTTTGGAAATAACAATATCTGCAGGACAGCTAGGGAAAAGCTGAGAAAGCTATTGCTCATCCATTCATCTATAACCACCTCCAGTTCCTGTTCTGGGCTTGGCTGTTTTGATATACCTCGATCTAATCATATAAAATATGAACACACCCAAGGCTTAACTTATGACTACTGTGCTAACTTATTTGAAACAGAAATATTCTTGTTTCAGATGAAGTTGGTAATGCTATGGGAATAACCTAAGAACCAAGCAAGCTGCCCTTTGGGTTAGATATCTACATCAACGCTTTATTTCTATAAGAGCTTCTGATGCCTATTGCCTGGATATATCAGAATACATACCGAGGTGTTTAAACATGGAATAAAGAACTTACCATGAAACTAGATCCTGTAATCTCTGCAGAAATTTGTGATCTAGGAAAGAAAGGACATGAACGCTAAATGCTGGGAAGTTGCTTGTAGATTGCGACTTTCTCTTGGATGCATTGACTGTGTTATTTCAAACATTGTTTTATAAACATTTTCACCAAAAAGCATAGCTGTGTTTTGCAGCAGACTGTTTTCAGTCAATGCAATACACATAAAAACATCCTATGGAGTCACTGATAGAGTACTTTTTTTCCAGCTAAGAAGAATTTGCCTTCTCTAAAAACAAGCTTATTGCTAACTACTCTGTAGGGCTGCAGCAAGACTAAAAAATTACATAGAAAAACATTGACAACTATGAATTAATAAGCCAAAGTTAACAGTCCCTCACAGTGATTGCACACAGAATTTGAAATGTCCACAAATTAGGAAACAAGAGTCAAATATATATATTTTTTTTCCTCAGACCCATACAGTTATTTGCCCTGTGCTTGACCTTCAAAATGCAATTTAAACTCCACAGAACATAGGAGATTGTAGTAATCCACTGCTAAGTCACACAATAAATGTGAATTGAAAGTCATGGTATCTGGGATAGAGTTGCCACATGAAGAACACAGTAGCATTTATTACTGTTAATGCTTCTAAGAATGTATTCTGCAGATGGTGCAATATTCTTTCACAAACATAAAGATTTCAGTATCAAAAATTAATCAAAGACTTTCTTATCTGTTTCCTAGTCCAACAATATAAAATTCTGATTGATATCAGTATAGCACAGCAAACAGCAAAATAGCTTTTTTTTACCAGCTCTTCTGAGAAGCTTTCAGATTTTTAATTGCTTTGCTATCCTTAGTTTCTCTCTCTCAAGACCTGAAATCTGAGCACCTGATAAATATAGTTGAAAAATATCTAGTACAATAAAATACAAAAGCAAAATATTTAGAATAGTAGAACAAGAAAGACTTTTGCTAGACTGTTTTCAGTAACATTACAACATCCACTAATAAAATGACTGCCAAGGAATTTGGGAATTTTGGAATACTGGTAATAAAGAAATGCATGTGAATATTCCAAAAAAAGTATCCATACAAAATGAATTATCACAAGAGACTACTGATTGGTTCAATGTGATACAAAACCTGTGTTTTTCTTTCCTTCTGCTCAGTCTGAACCTAAGGGTTTGTCACACAATGTCCTTGTCTGCAGGGGAGAAAAAACAAAACACCACCACCTCCACCCTCCTCCCAAATAAATAAATAAGTAGATAAAATCAGCCAACCAAGCAAAAACCTTCCTGAGAAAGACGTCTGATAAGTAAAGCTGGGAAGGACAGTTTTCAGATTCTTGAGATATACCTACCTGGACTTCCAGCGGTAAGGTCTGAAGTGATTTTTCTGGTTAATCTCTGACCACTGAAGGGCTTCTCATGCCGTTTTCCTAACAGCTGTTGCAACAGCTGCTCCTCATATAAAGATCTACTCAGTGTGAGATACATTAAAAGTTTGTTGTTTTCTTATTTATGCTTATTAAATGAAATGACCACCTGTTCAGTGTCACTGAAGACAAAATGAAAGCTGTCCTGAAGTAAAAGTTTTCCAGTCTAAGCTTGTTCATGTAGTCCCAATACATAATTATGCTGCAAATAATGGAAAACCCTGCCAGGGACCTGCAACTGTTCAATGAGCCTTAGGTTTTCTACAGAAAATGTAATTAATTATAGGCAACCTAATCAGAAGTTGAAAGTTGACACTGGCCTTTTTATACAAATCTACTCTTCCACAGAGAAAGGATTAACAGAGCCCTGGGCTTCACTCATTTATAGCAACACAGAATAGAATAACACAAGATAGAAAAAAAAGGTACTGGAATAATTTAAGGAAGAGATGAGATGTTGGTAGATGAGGGAGGAAATAGCAGTAGCTAAGATGAAGATAACAAAATCTGGCAGAATTGCAGCCAGTAAAGCAAAGAACAACTTTTTAATAACTGCAAATAGACAAATAGGAATTACGGGACTCTAAACAAAGCTAAATGAGATCACTAACTACATAGTCTAAAATGCAGTCTATATGATTTAAATGCTTTTGATGTTCCATTGTGCTATCAGGGTTAATAATTCTTTCAAAACAGTTTTACCTTTAGCATTGTCTCTCATTCATATAGCACGGTATAAAAACAGAACATCTGTATTCCAAAGCATAAGAGTGTTACACTGTACACATCCTTACCCCTCTCACATAAAAATGGAAATATAAGTAGTCTGAATACTGTCTGTCGACAGATGAAGCTAATGTACTTGAAAGAAATCAACAGTTTGGAAGTAGAACTGTGTCACTTACCAGGACATATAATGATAACCTTTCAAATGAAATACAAATCAATTATTTCAAATGCATTTTATACAAATGAGGCCAAAAAAAAAGTTCATAGTGTTAATTGCTAGCATTCTGGAAACAGTTAGAAAGCTAACTAAAAGTTTGTCATATAAATGACAAGTCCAGCAATTTCTCTTTAACAAGACATAATGAGTTTACATCTGGAAGTTCCTCTGGGAATAGAAAACTCATCCCATTTGCAAGTGCAATAATTTATGTCTGATGAATCCACAATTAATTCCTCCAAAAGTTAACTTTTCAGTGAAACTCAATACTATGTTTTGTGTCTTTCCATTGAACAGCTAGCTCACAAATTTTAAAACTGTATGTATTTCCTTGTAGTGAAAAGTTGGTCATTCTCTATGGAAATTCTTATCCATTTAGTAAGCTGGAATTAAAATCATAACCATATTTTTCATTTTAAACTTGAGACAACTCAGGACTCATCAGAACTTAACCTTTTTATCACTAAAGGAAGGAATTTAGCAAATGTTTCTTTGCTGAAACAGAATGTGGACAATATCCATATACAGAAAGAAACCTAAACAACATTCAAATATTTTAAATGAAGGTGTTATATGCAAAAACATGTGCAATTTATAACTGAGACACCCTGTTTACACACACATCTAACACAGTTGAAATCTCTCAAGAATTCTTGGTGACAATGTTGCTGGTAAGATTGTTGCTATTGTTTTGTTGTTGTTGTTGTTGTTTTAGGAAACACCACTACTATATTGATATTTTATATTTCAGTAGCATTTTTTATATTTCTGTAGCATTTTTATGTGCTTATCAGCAGACATAATTTTATCATTCATCAAAGAAAGGAAAGTCCTTACACTGTCAAAAAAAAAAAAAAAAAAAAAAAAGCAATTACAAACCCATTACAGATTCTTGGTAGAATTCTTATGATTTGGGAAGTCACTCCCCCAACTCCCTGACACCAACCCCCCATCCTCCCCCAGTTTTATTTCTAAGAAGTATTAAGAATATACCAAGTCCTCCTCTAACTCAAAGTAACAAACCATCATAGAGGTAGCTGTTAAAATACTTACGACATTCTGAAGCAAGCTCTTGGGTAAAACATGCAAGTGAGATATCAAAAGCAAAGCATCTTGTGACAGAGGATGATGAAAATAAAACCCATCTTCCAAGGGCATGTCTCCATATTGGAAGTTGTTGCTGTAAGTTATAATTATGGGAACTATAAAAATCACAACTCAGGTTAAACTAGTTTTGCCACAGTTTCTGTGGAAATAGAAAACTATAAAAGTGTTTCTTTCCAGCTACTGTTTAATTTCAGGTAAGACCTGTATAATATGGAAACATCATGATTTTTTCTTTGCAAGGTGAAAATTATGTCCCTCACAAACTTTTCATTGTATTGTACCATCAAAAATTCTGTTTTCCAAACCATATTGTATACTCTAAATCATTTTAAAAAATGGCTTATTACTCCACTACTAGACATCACTATATTTAGACCCATGCCAATGACATTGCTGTTTCTATAGTAACTAATGTACTTCAGATGGGAAGTAGCAAATGAAAACTGGAAAAGATGAAGCTGAAAAATAGCTAGAGTAAATCAACTTTCTGCAGTTATAGTATATTTCTGCAAAATGCTTATTATGCCTCTGGTTCAGGATAAAGCTCAATTTCTCAATTGTTCCATTATCCTGGGAGAAAACTTATTCTAGAGTGGAAAGCTGCCATGACGGTTTCTGAACCATGTAGTAATAGTGTTACAAAAACTTGTAGGAGTAGGAGACCAGCCTTTAAAGACTCTGACATTTTACCCAGAGATTTAAGAAGCCCTTGGTAAGGACAGGATAATTGAAGGTGATTAAGACATTTTAATATAGGATTTGAAATAAATAAATAAATAAAATAAAGTCCCAGAGAAAAAGAAAGATCTGGGAAAAGGAAAAAAGAAATTGGCTTAATCCACAGTTGAGAAAAGACTTCTAGAATCTTATATTTGGAACAGATTCATCTATGCCTACTTTTTAATCCAGAAAACTCTTATTATATTTCATACATGTTAAATGAGGGCTAGAAGGGTAGTGAGAAAATACAGATGTTACAGAGAAAATGTATAGAACACATTCCCTCTTAAATATTTTTCCATAAGTCAATTTCCCTTAGCTAAAATAAACATTGTGCTGCCAGTACAACTGGAGTAATAACAGTTGTTCTTATTCCCACACTCCAAGAAGCTCAGGCAGCAGAGTGCAACAGATTTGCACATTCTTTATTGCTTTTTAGTGATATCCATTCAAAAGGAAAACCTATGTTCGCCGAGTTGAAGGTGGATATAAATTGCAGTGGAGATTAAAGGGAAAAGGAAAATTTAGAAACAGTTAATATTGATACACAATATTATTTACTCTCCTGAATATTCTTGCTAGGCTTCCAGCAAGGATGTGATGTCTTTGACATAAATAACAGTGACATTGTGTTTACCATCAGTTTATGGTTTCTCTTATCTACAAGATGAAGTTAGCCGAAAATTGTAATTCTGTAAATGACACAAAAAGCATTACAGTACTTACATACTTATGTACATGATAAGTACTAAAATAATGTTTGAGGACATCTATCCTTAGCCTCTCATGTGTGGTGAACACTGCCATGTAATTTAAGCTGCTTAGGCATTATTCTGCAAAGATTGTGGTCTGGATATATGTCCTTATCTAGTAGGCCATTTTCCTTACAAAACACATAGTGAAAAAAAATATTTCAAAAGAATGACTAATTTCACAAGTATCTGCTTTAATTTGTGTGATGAAATACATACATGTGGATATCTGTATGGTTTCATTTTTTACTGCTATACTAAGTATATGCAATGACAGTCACCAACTTCCATATATTTGTTTTTATGACAGCTCTTTCAAGAATGATCAGAAATAACTTAACAAATAACCTCTCTGCAGTTTTTACAGCACATTAACCACATCTTGAGGTAGCTAACTTTGTCCAGAAAGATGCATATTAGAAGCCTGTTGCTGACAAGAAGCCTCTTGCCTGGTGATTGGTACATCTTCACTAAATTAAAATGGTGTTACATGTAAGCAATTTTAACCCAGGTATTTTTTAAAAAAATAACTTGGTTATTTTAGCTATCTAAAACCCAAGAGGTAGTAAAATAGTGCACATTGAAGATAATTACCTAAAGCAGAAGAAAAATCTTCTAGGAAGTGAGTACCAAGTGAAATATAAGATAACTAATAGATAGGTCCATTTCCATGCCCAGTGAATTTTACAAGAACATTCCAGAAAATTATGAAGTGCATAAATCTCTGGGTATTAATTATCATGTTTTATGTCCAAGTCCCTAAAATCAGGATCTGGCCTCTGTCAGAAATATTTTTGAGAAGCCTCATTTGCTGTTGCATCTAAGTGTCAGAGAACCACAGTC
The DNA here is from genome assembly GCA_011076525.1 of Nettapus auritus. Taxonomy (NCBI): domain Eukaryota; kingdom Metazoa; phylum Chordata; class Aves; order Anseriformes; family Anatidae; genus Nettapus; species Nettapus auritus. The sequence goes on along the minus strand of CM021768.1, from coordinate 39,998,366 downwards.
AATTGGCACAAACTAAGCCTTAACTACATTTCCTCTCAAAGTTCAACTGCTTTGTTTGATAATATTTTCTCTGTTTAGATAACTATCTCTCAAAAAAAGTTGGCTTTCTGGAAAAAAAAAATTACTATGGAAATTAACTTCCATATATACAGAGAGAGAACTTCTGTATTAGAGTTTCCAAAGTTACTTCTGAGTGTATAATTAAACAAGTCCTTGATAAGATGATTTAATATATTTGATGTGAGTGACAGAAAGCTTCTTTGTAGAGTAAAACTGGAAATGGACATTACTTGGAATGTATTTTGTCAGTCTGTACTCTAAAATATTTTCAAGGCTCAAAGAAAAATCAAACATTCTAGAAAAATCAACATTTTACTGAATAAACAGCAAACCTAAGCATTCAAATCAGAAAGTCTATTCTCCATTAAGAACATAATATACACAAGTTGATACATAAACTTTTCCTTTGTTTTACACTACTTTGTGTTCTGTAGTATAAAACTCTTAAAAGCTCTAAAGTATAAACTACCTGGTTATGAAAAAATATGGACTGCAAGGTGGTTCCAGCAACTAAAGGTTGATGCAAATATAGATATTATTTTACACAGTCTGTGTGACTGCAAAGTCACATAGAAACATTAGAAACAGGTTTCTTAAGACAGCTACCAGCTTTTCTGATATTTCTGTCAGCTTTGACTTCTAAATGGTTATGGACTGTATAATTTACTCACCATTCCTGGTAACTTAAACTTCCTTATCTTAAATTATTGATTTGTTTCTTCTCTGAGTTACATGTCAATGTACCACTCCCAACCTACTTACCCTTTCCTGCAGCACAAATATGCATTTAGCAAGTTGCTCCCTGCACATCCCCCCAGTATTCTCAATAATAACCAGCACCAAACAATAAATAAGATTTATTGTTGGAGTTACTTTATTGGAGTTACGTTACTGGAGTAATATCTAGCCCCTCCTGGTCTTAAAACAATTAATTCAAGAGACTAGTGTTACCTACAGGATTGCAGTAGCGACATTATCCTGTTTGTGCAGAATCACTTAGAATCTTTTCACCCAAATTTATCAGCTGCAGTAGAAGCTGAAGGAAGAATCCACTGGGCTCCTGAAAGATTTCCCAGGTTATAGCCAATTCTAACTCAACTACAGAATCACAGAATCACAGAATAGTCTAGGTTGGAAGAGACCTCCAAGATCTCCGAGTCCAACCTCCGACCTAATGCTAACAAGTCCTCCACTAAACCATATCCTTAAGCTCTACATCTAAACGTCTCTGAAAGACCTCCAGGGATGGTGACTCAACCACTTCCCTGGGCAGCCTATTCCAGTGCCTAACAACCCTTTCAGTAAAGAAGTTTTTCCTAATATCCAACCTAAACCTTCCCTGATGCAACTTTAGCCCATTCCCCCTCATCCTATCACCAGGCACGTGGGAGAACAGACCAACCGCCAACTCGCTACAGCCTCCTTTAAGGTACCTGTAGAGTGGGATAAGGTCGCTCCTGAGCCTTCTCTTCTCCAGGCTAAATAGTCCCAGCCCCCTCAGCCACTCCTCGTAAGACTTGTTCTCCAGACCCTTCAACAGCTTCGTAGCCCTTCTCTGGACTCGCTCAAGCACATCCATGTCCTTCTTTCAGTGAGAGGCCCAAAACTGAACACAGTACTCGAGGTGCGGCCTCACCAGAGCTGAGTACAGGGGGACAATCACTTCCCTGGACCAGCTGACCATGCTGTTTCTTATACAAGCCAGGATGCTATTGGCCTTCTTGGCCGCCTGAGCACACTGCTGGCTCATATTCAACTGACTATCAACCCATACTCCCAGGTCCTTCTCTGACAGGCAGCTTTCTATCCACACATCTCCCAGCCTGTAGCACTGCTTGGGGTTGTTGTGCCCCAGGTGCAGAACCCGGCACTTGGCCTCGTTGAAACTCATACAGTTGGCCTTGGCCCACCGGTCCAGCCTATCCAGATCTTCCTGCAGAGCCTTCCTACCCTCGAGCAGGTCGACACACGCACCTAACTTGGTGTCGCCTGCAAACTTACTGAGGGTGCACTCGATCCCCTCATCCAGATCATCGATGAAGATGTTAAAGAGGACTGGCCCCAGTACCAAGCCCTGGGGGACTCCACTAGTCACCGGCCTCCAACTGGATTTGACTCCATTCACTAAGACTCTTTGAGCCTGGCCATCCAGCCAGCTCTTAACCCAATGAAGCGTGCGCCAGTCCAAGCCATGAGCAGCCAGTTTCCTGAGGAGAATGTTGTGGGGAATAGTGTCAAAAGCCTTACTGAAGTCAAGGTAGACCACATCCACAGCCTTTCCCTCATCCACTAAGCGTGTCACCTTGTCATAGAAGGAGATCAGGTTCGTCAAGCAGGACCTGCCCTTCATAAACCCATGCTGACTGGGCCTGATCGCCTGCTTGCCCTTTAAGTGATGCATGATGATGCCCAAGATAATCTGCTCCATGAGTTTCCCTGGCACTGATGTCAAACTGATGTTCCCAGGTTATAGCCAATTCTAACTCAACTACAAATACTTGTGTCAATGCTTTGTATAGCATTTGTATAGCAGTATAGCATCCCTGCTTTTCCAGTCTTTTGACCAAGCTTTCTAAAATGCAGGATGAATGAAGCCTCTTGACTGCTTGGAATTTTTTTCTAATTAAAAATAAAAAAGAAATAAAATACTTTGTTAAGAATTGATGTCCAGCTTCACTAGTCAGATATTTTAGAATCAGATACTACATACATCTCTGGACTTCTATTCTACATAACAGAATTTAGAATTTAATTGAAATTAAGATGTACTGGTAGTTAAGACTGTTACATCTGGATTTATCTGATTATGTAATATACTTCTGAAAGAGCTTTTACCTCCATTGTTACTTCAATCATTTGTTCTAGCATTACACAGAACTCAGAATTTGCTGCATTCAGCACAACTACTGCCTACGCAGTGTAAATCGCTGAGCTATTCATCTGAAAAAGGGCATTTAAATATGTTCAGTTTTTTTCCCCTATTGTATTTCAACTATAATTATGTGATTCAATAGCTTTTATAGCTTGTCTGTTTTACAGTAAGATGCAATGACATGGTACAAATACTGAAAAAAATGAATCATTTATTTTCGACATTAAGAACTGCATTTTCATTGTTCATGTAGTTAACTAAACAAATGTCAGAATTCAATGCGTTCACAATATTTCAATCAGAATAATGATGAGTACTATAAGAAACTGAATAGACTTTTTTTTTTTTTAACCTACCCATTTGCAAGGCAAAGAACAGAAAAAATGTGCAAAGCAAAGTTTCTAGTAACAGGAATATAGACAAAAACATATACTAATTGGATGCAAAATTGCAGGTTTACCACATCTAAACATCAAGTACAGGCTGAAGCATACTGATTAAACTGAGTTAATGGTGGTTACCATGCTACTTTGTAAAGGGTTTAGATGGCAATTTATGCTAAGCATTAGTTATGCTGTACTATAAATTATCATTATTCATGTGCTTAACATTCAAGTAAGATGTGATAGACCTCTACTCATTCATTTTATTATGTCAGTTTATTTCACAACTGGAACACAGGATTGTAATTACACACAACTGTACCTGGACTAATTTTTAAGGGAATTTGCTAAACATCTGAGGCCTAGATATATATATATTCAACAATAACTGTGTAGACAGTCTTAGAAACCAAAAATTCCATCAGAAAAGTAAAGAAACCTGGGAAGATAAGATTTTTAAATAAATATGAATATTAAATGTGTGAAACCTAACAACTCAGGTGGATAATCAGTAATTGCACATTTTTTTATCACCATACTCAGATTTGCCTCCACATGAAAAACAGGAAAAAAAAAAAAAAAAAAAAAAAAAAAAAAAAGCATATTTGGAGCAGTGTGAGGAATCTAATAAAAGAAGGTATATTCCCTTAGAAAAGATACTTCTAAGTTGTGTAAAGTATAGGTTTACTAGTATAAGATAACATTCATACAAATATTTTGAATGGTATTCTTATCTTGTAACCAACATCAATGGTGTGTTTCCATTTGATAAATATTTCAACTTTTCTGTCAAAATGATGACAGATACAGCTGTGATTTGAAAGGGGACAGATATTTCTGAAACAGGCATTGTAGTTATCTTCCCATGTACAGAACTGGCTCAAAGAGGCAGAGGATGTCATCATCCTAAAGAGTACTTTGGGTGGCCTACTTTCTGAAACAAGCTCTCAGCACAGACAAACAGAAAAGAATAATTGTACCTCCACATCAACTGAGCAGACAGCATCACTATGACATGGATACAAGAAATAGGCCTAAGCTATATTATGATGAATTTCATGGACAGTGACTCCTAAACTAATTTTTATTAACCCACTATGTTTTCTACTTTACAGCTTAACTGGAGACTAAGAAAAGTAGCCCAACAAAAATGTAGGAAAGGAGTGATGATTCGCTTTCTCTTTCTCCTTTCTGAGCTCTATCTGTTTTTGTTGTTTGCTTGTTTGGTTGTTGTTTGTTTGTGGTGTTGGTGTTGCTTTGTTTTGTTCTAATTTTTCTGAGGGCAAGAGAGGAGGAGAAGGTACAGTGGAAAAATGTGTTAATTTCCTGATGTGGAATGAGAAACTTTTCAGATCCTATTTTCCCAGGGGACGACATCTAGAGTAGGGAAGTTCCTAACTGCAGATATGTTAACTGGAAGTTGAGGAGACTGGTACGTATGTCATTCTGCTTTTTCAAGGCTGACAGATAGTCTTTTAGAAATATTATGTTATCATTAGCTTCAGAGCAAATATAAAGTATGTATTTTCTCCCTCAGCAGCTGCACTACTGAGTTCACTTTAGTGCAACAGCAAAATCCAATTTTCATGGCACTTGAAGAAGTATTCTGAAATGCCCAAAGTGTGAAAAAATCAAAAGATTAGTGCAGAATACATCCATTCTGGCATGCTAGTCTCTTTTGACTGCTACCCAGCGGCAACCGATAATGAACAAAACTGTTACAGCTACTGGTTCCTGCTCACATACCCTAAAGGACAGTCCCCTTTACAATGCATATGGACAGCAGAATCCTCCATTTGCAATGGCTGAAATTGGACATTGAGCACTTTGAGCATTTGAGCGCTTTGTTGCTCAATTGAACCTAGCTGTATATTTAAGTAGGCAGGAGAGAATGAGTCCTACATTTTCCATATAGCAATGGTAACTAGGAAGAAAATTACAATATTTTACTATCTGTTCATCCTTAGAGTAAAGCTACAAATGCTTTCTGTTGCATATTCTTTTTTAGTACCAGTCATTGTGTTCCACTGACCTTTACAGCCTCTGCCAGTCTGTATAGGCATCATGTGCCAGTGATCATCTTTGTCTTGATGTCAAAAGGAAATATAAACCCTGTGATGAAGAGAATGCCCATATTTAATTTGGTGATGACAGGGGATTCTGGTTACTGCTTTATGAGGAACCATAAGGATTAACTGGCAGCACCAATGAACAAGGGGCTAGTTCAAGGTTCAGACAGGCAAAAATGGCATGTGATTCAAGAATACACTAATGTAAACCTGGTCTGATGTATATACTAAGGAGCCTGTAAATATTTTCTGAGAATAATTTTGTGTTTTGTGTTTTTTTTTTTTTTTTTTTTTTTTTTTCTTACATTTGTGCTCTTGTGCCACTCGTTCCTTGCAAACCAGTGGTGATGTGACCATCCCATTTGTCCCAGAGATGAAGAGAGAACTGTCCTTCTAGCCATATAACAATAGACAGGTTTCCTTCTCCTAAACATTAAGGAAAACATTTTAGAGGGAGAAGCACCCTCAAATGCACCTTATACCTTTCCGCCCATTTTGCACAAGCCTACAGCAATAGATAAACTCATTCTCCATGTAACCACTGACTAAGAACTTGTAGTCCAGAGACAGCTGCCAAACTACAAGGATAGCAGAAATGAACATCAAGCACTGTTGAAAAGGGAACACATTTCATTACTTGCCCAAGAGCCCAGTTTCATTCACACTGTTGTACTAAATCCAAATACAACCATTATGCTGGGTCATCATAAAAGTGTTCCTAAATGCAATGAACAACTTTAAACCATATGATTTTGCCTCCACCACAACTATAAAATCAGATTTGCATTTCAAAGCCCAGGATTCAAATTAGTCAGGAAAAAAGAATGCATTACTCACCATTTTAAACTGTTTCAGATCGTTGTCCTAGAACAATAATACGTTTCAATTAAATTTAATCTTATAGCTAGCAAATAATTATTAAAAGTCCCTTTACATATATATATATATATTTTTTTTTTTTTTTACGTTAAACAGTTGTTTTCTAAATGGAGTATAAATTGAAGGGAGTGGGGGAAGAAAACATGCAGCAGTCCTTGACAGTTTGCCAGTTTGAAATTATAAGGTCTCAAAATAAGTATGTAGGAGACTCTTCAGCTGAATCATGCTCTGTACACTCTTTACAAGTGTTAACAAAGAACGGAAGAATATCCTAGGACCTAAATCACTATAGTACAAAATAGACAAATGATAAACTGAAGAACTGGTGATTGCAAAGCTGAGATTAGCTCTACTGAGATATGATATAATGTTCAATTTATCACTGAAAAGGCTTTCAGGAGACCAACAATGGTAGAGTATACTTTATATATTCTAACTCATCATAAGGGAATATCTTAAAATACTCTGCTGTGCAAAACAATGAATTAGATTAACATAAATCAGTGATGGATGTAACTAAAGGCAACCATTCATAGTTAATATCATACAGCCCAAGACATTACAATCAGTTTCACAAGACAGAGTGTACTGACAATAATTCAGAGGTTATCTCCTTCCGGTATAGTACAGTTCTCCCTCGACAATAACCAGAAACAGAAGGAACTGAAGTTTAAGATTATGACCAGAGATCAGTGTTCCTAAGGGTACAGAGCATTTTGTAGAAGAGCTTTCTGAAACATATGTTCTGAATGGATACAGCTTGGGTTTCTAAATTAGTTACTAAAGTATATGAAATATGACCTCTGTTAAAAGTGTTTTACTTGCACTGCTTAGTGAATTACAGCATTCAGCACAATGACTGGCTAATATGTTTATGTAATATTTCCCTTCGCTACACAGAATGTCAGATGTTTTCATACATGTTTTTTATAGGTTACATGTTATTTATAGGCTATTTATAGGTTATTAAGACAACCTATATATATGTATACATATATATAAACATAAAAGCATGCTACAAAAGAAGTTATGAAAGACAGCTACGTACTGAGCTAAGGAAATGGTGTATAAAAATATTGATACCTGTTATCACCATTTACACACTTTATTTTTTCTTCAAATAAATGCTGGATGAGATTCCTTTTCCTGAAGACCAATGCCCATCAATTCCAGGAATATTCTTTAAAATATACTCAGCTCAATCATAGGCTGCCAAGGACAAATGTGACCTCCTCTGAAACTTTTGGAAAAGAGTATGTTTGTACTTAACCCTAAAAGCCAGTTTATTCTCAAGACACTCTACAAAACACACTTAGCCCCAGTCTCAAAACTTAAAGATGTTCAGGCTAAATAAGAACCTACAGGACAAGGACCTGTACTCTTCAGAGAAAAATATGTTATCCTTTTTCAACAAAAAGCACAGAAAAGAAGACTTCCAATGGCAGGTTTATAGTTTGTAAACAAAGTTGTAACAAAATAATTAATTTGAATTAAAATGATGTATATCTTTTTCATCCTGTTTGCGGAAATGTTCTTTTCCACTTATTGCAAAAAAAAATATAAATATCCTGTTGTAATTCTAATTACATATTGAGAAACTTATTTTTCATGGTGTGAAGTGAAACTCCATTAGAAGTAATTAAAAAAGATTGCAATATTAAAGCTGGAGAGAAGTATCAACAAAATAAAAGCTGGAAATGTGTTCCAGAAATAATAAACACATAATTTTCATTTGTATGTATCACAGAATAGAAGTCCTCTAAATATTACCATTCTTAACAAAATTGAGGTTCCCAGTGACTAGAATGTCATCAGCTTCTGAAGAAAACACTGCTACCACACTGTAGAAGAGCCCAGGTTGAAGAGCTGCTCATAGTTTCTGTTTTCTTACATACCTGGCAGGTTACCAGGAAAAACTAGAAACTTGTAATTCCACACTTGAACTTGGCAGATAAAAGCCACAGGTTTCCTCACACAAATTTGTAAGCATAGTAAATGCAGAGAGAGAAAGGAAATCTGAATCACACATAACTACTGACTTTTTGAATTATTTAATGAGCATAATAATAAGCCTGCTGTTCTAATAAGCCTGCTGACACCTCTTTCTCAGGAAAGGACTTTGAAAGATAAATGTAATGACAGATTAACTGGTTATGCTTGAAATATTTAGTAATCATAGCATAGTGTATACAACTATATCTCATAGAGGAAAGTTCAGAAGACTCTTCAGTCACTGTTTAGTAATGTTTTTTTTGGGAAAAAAAAAAAAAAAAAAAAAAAAAAAAGACTTCTTTCTGCTGTTTATACATGTTTAATTCCAGAGAGCTTAATGAAGTCCCTTGGAATACAATTTGATCATTATCACTGTCAAGGACTTTTTTTTCTTTTAGTTCATAAATATTTCTGAATATAAACAGCTGATCACAACTCATTTTGAAATAAGAAACACAGAATATTATTGATTGTAACTTGTCTATATCTAAAAATAGTCACAACCTTAAAGGTTTTTTTGGAATAGGAACATCTTATCCATTATAATTTGATGTACCTTGAAAGTAATCCTCTAAGTGTGTCTGAATAATTCTAGGTCAGGATAGGCTCTTGGAATTTTATACAAAAGCAATTTTTCTCTTGAAAGAACTGCACAAGCATTTAATTACATATCAGAATATTTCCATTAGTTAGATGTTGTATATTTTCTTATCTCTGTGCTAAGGATGGGTGATTTCAAGCACAGATGAATAACTCACTGAATTCGACATAGCAAATTGCAAGTAGTGGCAGAATCACAACCAATGGATTTTTGCTTCTAGCACTTATTTGACCCCATTGTTACTCTCAAATGCATTTACCTGTAAAAAGGTCATTTGAGGAAAAGAACATAGGAATGGTTTATAATAGATTTCCAAAGGTACTGGATTTCCTATACAGGAAAACACTTTTGACTCATTAAAACACAGGTATGTACTCCTATTCCATTCAGTAAGAGATCCCCTAGCCTAATTATTCTCACGGTATAAAAGCTACAGTATAAAACGTGCAGCTACAGTATAAGACATGTCTGTTACAAATAATAAAAGAACTATTTGGATATCACCAAACCAGACAAATCCCATGCTAAATATTTCATTCTAAGATTTATTTTTTTACTTTCTATAGGAAAATATAATGTCCAGTCCAATTACTGTCATTCCTCTCTAGCTAGTCTACCAGTTATCTCCGTTGGAGCTGGCATCCTATACTTGTGTGTTTCCAGATTTTCCCCATCAAAATCATTCCAGTTAGTCTTCACAATTTAAACAGGTGCTTTATTCTAACCCACATTATTTTCCACAAAGTGGTTAAGAAAATGCTCATAAAGACTCCACTACATATCAGTATGCTGAGACATAGTGATTTAGCAGGTGGGCAGAAAGAAGCTGGATCCCATCTGTTACCTAAAATAAGTGGATAAGAGAAAGTGTTGTCATAGAGGTCCTAGCTTACCAACCTCTACTATCATGAGAGTGCTCTATTAGCGAGAATTCTTGTTGTCTCATATCCATTTATTGGGTTTATAATATTTTGATTAAATGTTTAAAAATCTGAAAGCAGTTCTAGAAGATTTAATTATGTAATCAAAGGAAGTAAAACGCAAAAACAGGAAAAAAAAAAAAAAAAAAACTTTCATTGCTTCATTGGTTTCTTAGCTTCAGTAGGTCTTTAAATGTATCTAACTGTAGGTGGAAAATTAAACACAAATCAGAATGCAGTTTACCCCAAAGCCACAAAAACGTTGTTAAACAAATTGTTAAAACAACTTATCTGATGATGCAGTAACACTGAATGCTTCAATATTCATTTACATTAACTTAATTAAATCAAAGTATCGTTAATTGTTAGCACACTGGTATTGCACAAGGAGGAAGGAGGCAGCAAGATTCTGCTGACAAGACAGCATATGAAAAACATTTCCATTTCCTCTATGAACTGTAGAAAACTATCTGTGGACCTTATAGATAAGTTTCTATTCTTTCTGTAAGCGGGTATATTCTTCTATCAACATTACCAGAATAGAAATATTTGCTACAAAGCTGATTTTTATAGGAAACTTGCACTGTTTCATCAATTGTGAATAGCAAAATTTTCTCACATACTATACATGTTGTCATGTGGTGACACGCATGCTCTGAACCTGTACTACAACAGCATGTTCATTTTCTCAGCCATGGGAGCTTATAAAAATTCTGTGGCCTCTTCTGGTGGTTGTTGCTGTGTGTTGTTTTTTTTTTTTTCTTCTTCAGTGTACCAAATTTATTGAAATGTACTATGACCCTCAGGCAATTAACCCTCATTCCCATCAAACCTAGAGCTTGTTCCCATTCAGATACTGTCTCACTTTCCCAATAAATTCAGCCAGAGTCATTTTTAAAAAATCATCACAGTGATTTTGCAGCCAAGTTAAACAGGCAAAGATGGGACACTTCTCCAGAAGTGCTTTTGAGGACAGTATTACTTGGCCTTTTTTAGTCCAAAATCTACTTGACTTTCAAAAAAAAAAAAAAAAAAAAAAAAAAAAAAACAGCCTATCCTGTCATTAGTGTAAACCCACAGCATTGTTATAATGATTTCCATTACTTTAGTCCAGTGTTGTTTAGGCTAAATTTCAAAATAATTGTTTATACTGTTACTTCTGCTAGTGTGGGAATAGATGTATATTTGTAATTTTTATTTTATTTTTTTCCCCACACACCTTCTAATATTTGATATCTTTCCTTCTCTCACTTGGCAACACTAGCCTGCACACACTTTTGACATGCCTGTAAAAAAACCTGGATTGGATCTGAAAAGTAAGAGAAATGTGCATTTCAGTATGCACATTTGGGGTCTGGCTGGTGTTACAAGTTGAATTCTCATTAGCTAGCATAATGTGCTGGGTTTGCCCTTCAAGCACTTCTGCTATATTTTCCTTTGAAAGGTACCTAATTTGTGCTGTCCACCACCTCTCCCAGGTGTATAAGCAAAGCATGGGTAGTGGAGCCAATCAGGAGGATAGCTTTAAAAATATAACCTTAATCTAAACACAACTGCTAGAGTAGATACAGCTAAGTGTTTCCTTCATCATCATTATAAAGGTCATCAATCTAGTCAAAGAAATCTACATGAAACCTGAAACTGTGCTGCAGACAGTATTAGCATGAGAAGAATATGAGGAAAACCATAAATAATATCAACTAACATAAGAATATCAATAAATCCAAAAAAAAAAATCTTTTAAAAAATCCACTAAATTATCTGTAAAAACCATACAAAATACTATTTCTTCATTGTATCTCTCCCTTGAATATGCCTTATGATAAATCAAACTGTTTGTTATGCAGGCAGCAACAATTTCAACAGGAAATATCTATATTTCAGTTAGAAAAATGGCTGTAAAATGTTTTTGCTAGACATAGGAATGGTTTAAAAAGAAAATGAACCATTTTCTAGATGTCAAAAACCAGACTCATGGGTCTGTATATCCTAATCTTATCCTGTTCCTGGATTTTCTAGGACACTAAAATGTGTAATCTTTATAGTCTCCCTCTGTATTTTGATTAATACATTCATAAAATATAGACTACACTATTCTTTCAGTTGCTTAATATTCTAGGTTAATTGAAAAACACCTATATTCTTAAGAGGAAACCATATGAACCAAATCTTAATTTCTTTTTTCACTCAGACAGACCTGTAAGAGCTTAGCCATTGTTAAAATTGAAGAAACTAGCATTTTTACCTTAGTGATCAAGTGTTACTGGCTTTGTCTGCAGGCAATTCTCAGAATTAATTTGTGAAATAAAAAAGAAATGTTAAGGATGATTATGTCGTGATCAGAGAGTAGCACCAGGCAAGGTAATGTTCCAGGAAGCGTGGAAGTAAGTGAAGTGGAAACAGCATTTCCTCTCCTATTGCTGCTGTAATCAGGAAACTTCACTATAGTGTTCAGCAAGAAGTGTTTTCTGTTTAGTTTCTTTCAGGGAGGATGTGCAGATCTCTTATAAAGAATATCTGGTTTAAATACACACCACTCAGTAACCAAGTAACTACTGGAGAAAACATTTCTTGTAAGCCAACTGGATATCAGATTTCCAATAAGAAGAGCTGCCAGGACAGCTTTCCTCACCATCTACGTACATTACTAATTGAATAATTGAAATAGAACAGTGTCTCAATAAACCAGCTAATATATGTGGAATAATTCCATATGCCTGAGAAAACAGCTTTGACTAAAAGCATTTTTAACATAATTCTTTACTTATACATATTACTTTAAATTAAACTATAGAGATTCATTTTCCCACTTAAACATTATGTATTTTTCCCTCATAGGGACTATACTTTCATTTTCAGCAAAGCCTTCTGAATTTGGGCATCTCCAAAAGAGGCCTATAAGGGGAAAAATAATCCTCAAAATACTGTGATGAAGTATATATGAGCGATCTCTGTACTTGTCTAATGAGAAATCCTTTTTATTATACAATAAGGTAGTGACACAAGGAAAAAACCTTGAGGAAGAAGTTCACTCAAATCCATACTTCAGTTAGCATCAATATTAAATAGGGCTTAATGTGCAGCTGTTTCTTTCAGCTTTAATTTAATTTTATTTTGGTTAGATCAGACACTCCACAGTTGTAACCCCAAAACGCCATCCTTAATTATTCTCTGTTCATATATTTTCCATTGTGGATGCCCATTTTCAGCTCAGCACCTTTGCATTTTCAGAGTAGCCATAGCATCCCCCAAGCCCCCCTCCTTTTTCTCTGTCTGTTTTCTCCCATCTCAGAATTCAGGACAGCTTTGGAATGAGATGACATGTGAATGAGTAATTATCTTTCAGACACAGTCTGAATGAGGAATTAAGACATCAGTTGTGGACTGGAAATCCAGCACTAGCCTAACCATCAATTTGTGCCCAAGCACTTGACCCAGCTGTAGTGCATGAAGATTAGACATGATATCCATTAGTGTGTTAGTCATGCTGATTGATAGCCAAGTCTTGTGTGCATGAATTGGTGTTTGGGTACTAAGATAAAGAAAAATTTCTTTCACGTTCTTATTAATTGATTTAATGTTAGTTAAAATGTTAGTTTGCCAAAAAAAAAAAAAAAAGTAAAATAGAAAAGAAAGGAAGAAAAAAGGCAGAAGAGGTGGAAAAGTCTCTATAATTTCTTTTATGTGTCACTCAAAGTGACAAGTATAAGGTTTATATATATGTATATGTATATACGCTTTTTCTAATTACTCCATTATTTCTGTTCTTTCCTGAGTGACCATATGTTTAAACTTCCTTCAAAGAATTAAACCTTTTATTTTACTGCTTTTAAGTCTTTTTGGCTCATGTTTGCTGTTGACAATTTTCTTGCTTGAGACCTTAGCCCCAGGACATCTTATAACAAGATACTATGTGATGCCACGGATAGCAGGAGCGCTTAAGGCTCTGAAAACTGAAGTTGATTAACGATTGATGGGAACGATCCTTAACTATTTTAACAGAAGCAAGGTGCAAATAGCTCTGCTAAAAAGTGCTTTGTTTCAACAGCCTCTAACCTTATATAAAAACACATAACTATGCATAATCATTATATAGTCTGAGCTGTGTTCTTAGGATGGTGCCTACAGACTGCACCAGTGAAGAATTATAGTCAGAGACACAAATCAGTCTTATTCAGGAGTTTCTTCTCTTCGACAAAAGTAACCCCAGCAAGACCTTTTCATGCTAAGTACACAGTGCTATAAAGATTCTTAAATATTAAACATTATAAAACAAAAAGAATTATCAGATGAAAAGAGAAAAAACCTTAGCCCTGTCCTCCAAAGAAAGTATATTTAATAGAAGTCAGTAGGATGAGGATTTTATCCCAGATAATTTACCATGAAGCAGGTGAAAAAAAAAAAAAAAAAAAAGTCATAGTAGCCTCACAACAGGGACCTTCTTGATAGTAATAGCAATACAAATTACTTGAAAAAACATAAAGTGTTCAGCCAATAAATATTTAATTACATCCTTTAACTAGCTAATCAAATTTGTCTGATATTCAATATAGGTAAATAATATTTTTCTAGGTGGAAAAAGCAATTAAATAGAAGTACAAGTATCATACACTTTAATGTGTGAGCCCCAGAAGACACCTGAATTTCATCCTCTTAGTCTGACAGCAGAGGAACACGCTCACAAATATCTTCGAGTTTTCACTATATATCAGTCCATGTATCATTATGTCAAATTGTTGGAAACTGTCTTTATGCATCTTGCTGTTCAGACTACTTGTGGTAATATTTTTTGTTTTGTTTCATTTTGCTTTCCTCCTTTTTTTTTTTTCTTTTTGATACTTTTGTGGACTTGCCTTACTATCCAATTGTTGGCTTCCTAATATATAAAGCTGGATCATTTGTGGTTTCCTTGCTCTTCTACTTCTATTAGCATCATCTAAAACCAATTGGATATTAAAAGTGTTTAATTTGGGATTGTTTCCTTTGTTCTAACTTTTGAAAGAAGACCTGCTGATGCAGCATTATATTGTTTCACTATCAAATGCAGATATTTGCCTTTTAGTTGGTATCTTATTAGCTCCATACAAAAAGAAAAAGTTTCAGGCTATCTATTCAGATACGGGGAAGCATTGACACATGGCTACTACACTCCACATATAGCTGCACTGCAAAATACAGCAGCACTGTTATAAAATACTTGCTAACAAGCTTTCTTCAAGTTTCTGAGGTTTATGCTATGGAATAAAGAAGGAGGACATTGTAATGAAAATGAAAGTGCTTACCCTGCAGCAGTCATAGAAAGAAGCAATGTCCCAAAGACACCTAATGCGTTTGCAGGTATTTCCTTACATGGCTGTATAAAAGGTTCAATATATATTTGCCAGAAAGTTAGCATTCAGCAAATCCAATTTCAAGCAAGTCTGCAGGTAAAGTAAAAGATGTAAGCAATTGTAAAGCAATGTAAGCAAAAAGTAAAAAATTGTAAGCAATCCTCAAATTTTTTCAAAACACAGCAAGCTGTATTTGTTGGTCACTATGTGGCTAATGAACACCATCCAGCCAGATTTTTATTAGATTTTACTTAATTAATTAAACCTAAACAGTTGCAGCCTAACTAAACCACTTGTAATTATATGCACTACCTAAATATATTATAGATTGTCATCACCTAGCAAGTGGTTAACACCTCAGGGCTTGGAAAAGACCTCAAAGGCCACTGTGAGGGGAAGAAAAAAAAAAAAAAAAAGCCTTAACTTCTAGTTTATGGGTGACTGGGATGGGGGGAGAGCTTCTGTTCTAAGTCTTTACTGTTTCCATGACTCCTTCAGTCTTTCTTTTTTTTTTTTTTTTTTTCCTCCACAAAGTGTCTTGTCTTGTTTTCCTTTGTCACCCCAAGGTTAAAATGAAAGTGTGATAAACAGCATGTAGCAAGAGCTAAAACCAACGGCAGAGCAGAAATGTCAAGGCTGTTTGTTTGATCTAACTGAGAATATTAAAGCTTCCTGCTTGTGGGTAAAGGCCTTATTTCAGTGGGTGGGAGGGTCATGACTAGTGAGCGTACCAGACGGCACAGTGATGGCATATGGAGCATTTTAGTTCTGGGTCATTGGGTTCAAATCTGACCTAGCTTTTAGTATCCAGTAGTAATTACCATCTGTTGACTATTAGTGGCTATATGAATTAGTCTTCTGTCCAAATCCTAGTAATTTTTTTTTCCTTTTACATATAAAGACAGTATCTCTGATTTTGTTAGGTGTCCATCCACCTTTTAATCCCCCTGCCAAATGGCCACTTCTCAAGAAATCATCCTCTTTCCCATAGAACTGGGCCCTACATGAAGGATTCAGGCTTATCAGGGAGGATGTTTGCACTGGTGCTTATCATGTGGTACCTGCTGTGCAGATAAAGGGACTTTCATGCTTCAGGGCTGACAATCTGGCCATCTTTCATAGAACCAGAAATTTAAAAATTAGAGGAACATGCAAACCATCTCATCAAGACTCCTATATTTTACACAGTGTACAACACAATTTGATAGGCTCTACACTCTGAAGCATTGTTTTAAGCTATAGCAGTCCTGCGTTGTGCCCTCTACTCCTAGTGATTCAAAATAGTGTTGATAAAACAGTAAATATTCCTAAGTAAATTATTAAATTGATTAGTGTCACCATTGATGACTTGCATGTCATTTTGAGTCTGAATTTCTCTAACTTCAGCTTTCAACTATGTCATTTTCTGTTAAGAGTCAAATATCGTCACATATCTCTTCCTCAGGTAAGCATTGCATGACAGGATCAAATCTCCACTGAATTTTTAGCTTCTAAAGGCAAGTGTCTTGCAAATTTTAAAGCATTCCTGGATGCTTTGAAAAATATTTTAATGAAACAAAGAAGATTTTCAACTTTCATTCTGAAGACAGCTGGGATTTATATTGCTATAATTAAAGAAAAAAAAAAAAAAAATCATCTCCTTACCTTAGGTCTCCAGGCTTTCTTTTCAGGTTTGTTATGTAAGTAGTAACATCAGTGCACTCGAAATTTATTTCACATAATCTTTAAAACCTGCAAGATTCTCTAATTCACATTGAACAGCATGTTACAATCTTAATTTATAGTCACATTACTTTGCATTTGTTCATCAGATGAGGTCTTGTTATGAAGAAATGTAATTGCATGGACTTTCTCCAACACCTTTCACCATTTCTGTGTCACCTGAAACATTACTAAGACTATGACTTTTGAAAACATTCTTCCACTCCAATGAGCATTTCTGCATTAAAAACAGAATTCTATGACACCCCAAATATAATAATCTTATGTTTCTTATTATTTACATTTTACTCTTAATAATTCAATACCTTATCCAACTATTTCTGAGATTTATTTTTTAACCAGCTTTTCATCAATTTAATATGAGTTCCTTTAATTCTCTACTGTTCCACCAGAACAACTTTTAACATTAGAAGCGATACCATTAAAAGTATAATTCTGCTATATACACACAGCTAAAATGTGTGTGTATTTACATACACAAGCCAAATGGTAGCCGCAGTTTGCATGATGTTTCTGGGACTCTTTCATATTGATTTATTCATTTATTTTTTTTTTTAGAGTTATCAATGGTTATCAACAACTGATATGTGTTGCTTGATATAAGGAATCTGAACAATTCTTGCTTTTATCCATTTTGGAAGAACCATATAAGATACCACTGCAAGACTATCTTGTGAGGAGAAGAAAGGCTCACCTTATGTCAGCATGTTTGAGTAAGATCCAGCAGAGGACATGGCCTCTGGTTCTCATGTAGCAAAATCCCGGAAGGGCTAGAGTACACTTAATGGCTGTTGCTCCTGAGGACAGTAAACTGGCGTTTGCACACTTGTTCTGTTGTCTGGTATGGGAAGAGTCACAGAAAGTAGATGAAGCCCTATGGTAACCGAGACCAGCGTCAGGCATGGTCCTCTCCATTACTGTCCTACCAGTCAGTGGTAGCTCAAGTGGTAAGAAGCAGTTAGATGATTACTGCTAGTCCCTTCATTTGCTCATTGTCTTTTCTCTTGGGGAAAAAAAAAAAAAAAAAAAAAAAGTTTTATTTTAAAACAGTTATTTTAAAATAAGTGGCATGGGAATTATTCCATGAGAAAACAAACGAACAGGTCTACATATTTATTTTCAGAAAGAAGCATTTCTCATTCTCCTTATTTGCCCACCTTCACATCTGGGAACAAAACAGCTGCAGGCATTGTTACCATCTCCCTTAGTGTTTTAATTCTTTCCATTCAAGCTAGTTGTGAGCTACCTACAGGACACTCTTAATACACTTTGATTAATCACACTCCAGGAATACCCAACAGCAGCCCAAGACCTTTGTAGGCAGCCCAAAACCAGACTTTTCCATGATGGTGCCTCTCAACAGAATCTACTGTTTCTGAAGGCTGTGTTGGTGAATGGTCTCCTACAGCAACAGGTGAGTGGAGGGTAAGTCCAGGAACTGAGATGACCAAAGCAATCAACCAGATGGAGCAAAGAGCCCAGAGAGATCTCATACTACCAATTCAAAGTCCTGTCAGCTCACCCAGACCTTCCTACAGACTCACACAGAAACAAGAAGTACTTCTGTGTCCATTCCAAGACCACCATATAATTACAGACAGGGCAGTTCATAATGGCCTGTCATCTCCTTCCATTTCATCCCTTACTGACTCTTTGCTGAGCAAATCTCTGGGAATCTCTGATCTGATACATCACTCAGAAGACATGTCCACCCAGCACACACTTTTCTTCCCAACCACATCATAAAAGGGCACAACCATCATTTGACATAAAAGCTTCCTTCCTCTTTCCTAGTCTATTATTTCAAATGTTCTGGTACCTATCTTATTATTGTAAGACAAGTAACATTCATAAACATCACAAGCATTTTCCTTTTCTTTACTTCCCTTCTGAAGCCTTTGATGATCTCTGAATCAAGGTAATTTTTGCCAGGGCTTCCAGTCATCAGTGGGACTTTTACCACACCATTCTGACTCCTATCAGCCCTCTGTGATATATGTTTTTATTGCATCAAGAAAACACTATGCAGACTTCCTGTTCGTTTACCCTCTGCTGAATGTCTTGTTTTTCTTAACATCAAGAATGCTGAATTCATGAAAGAAAAAAATAAAATAAAATCCCACACCCCATGAATGTTTTTACTGAGTATTCCTGAGTTACTGAGTATTCCTAAAAAGTGCCGACATGCTCTTTTAACTGATATCTTTTAACTATCAAATACCTTCACACATTAAATTACTTCTATGTTTGCTTTCCTGTTAGTTTGGAGAAAACACTGCTTTGAAGTGTTTTAAAAGATGTGTGATTTCATTTGTCCCAGTAGCAAAAATGCAAAGCCTTACCATTAAAGGATTAGGCCAGCTTTCTGAAAATTGTCTGGAGACTTTAGGGATATTTGTGTTTTTGGCAATTGTTCCTGTAAATATGTAATGACAACTATGTATTTTCTACAGTGACTTTCACAACCAGAATCAATCAGGTAGCAGCATGAATACACAGCAGTACATACTCAACCATAAATTGATTTACAGGGTGATTAGTTTTCTCACTAAGTTTAAGGAGCAGCTCCTCTAAGTGACACCAGGAGATGCTTGATATTCAACAGCTTATAAAATAATAAGACACAGAAACAAGACTGAATCTTTCAAATCAATCCTAGTGGCTAGTGGGAAATTGCATTTAAAGCTAAGCTAATACAAAAATTCAAGATTCCAGGGTGACCCTGATGAAATAGTACCACAAATAATCTAACTATATAGAGTGTATTACAGAATTAAACTTGCTTTGGCCTGGAATTACCATGGAATTTCTCCATATGTATGTGTATCTGAAAGAAATCTTCAGAAACAGAAAAGCAATTTTTTATGGCAACTTTTCAAGGAATTACAGAATGGCTTGTGTTGGAAGGGACCTTAAAGATCATCCAGTTCCAACCCCCCTACCATTGGCAGGGATGCCACCCACTAGAACAGGTTGCTCAAAGCCCCATCCAACATGGCCTTGAACACCTCCAGGGACGGGACATCTGCAGCTTCTCTGCACCACCCATTCCAGTGCCTCACCATTCTCAAGAGTCAAGAATTTCCTCCTAACATCTATATCTAAATCTTCCCTCTTTTAGTTTAGAACCATTCCCCCTTGTCCTATTATCTACCTGAGTCAAAAGTTTCTTACTATGCACAGCTACTATGAAAATTCCTGTTTCAATTGCTGATAATTTTCATGACAGACTTCCTTCTGATATATATAAATAAACTGTCACTGTTATATTAGCTCTGTGTTCTAAGACTTTTTTAAAGCAAAAGTCTTTAATTGATCTTTCAGTGTTCAACAAGATTCATGCAGCTTAATATCTGTTGTCACCACCCTCAGACTGCTACTTTTCAGTGTTCTATCACCAAGTCTATGTACTTCAACTTGAAAGGTGAGTCTGCCTCCTGAACATCAAAGGCTGACACTTCAGAGCTTTTATGTTATCTCATGTGCTCCTCCTGACACAGCTGAATAAAGACATTGCACACAGAGATCACCTGAAACAGCTTTGACACTGCAACTCTAATAATAATTTTCCTCTCTTGCTAGCCCAACTCCAGTATCTCTTCTCCCATTTTACAACTGCTTTTAGTGTTTCTGCTTGAATTCAGGACTGGTCGCTGCTCTCAGAGTGATACAATGGAAACTGTAGGGCCATACCACTGACCTACATGCTCTCTTGCTGTCTTAACTCTTTGGCTGGTAACATCTCACAGCAGACAGGTAACTGGCATCATGTAGTCTGAATACTCAAGTGCCATTCCTGGCAATGTAAATATATTTTTGATAAAATATAATCTTCTCTTTCTTCAGGACTGAGTTGATTCAGAACTTGAATGGATTTTCCAAACAGGTTCGCACCATAAATGATTTTTAAGATATGGGGTCCTTCAGATGACATCTTTCTCACAACTGACAAAGTGCCAAGATATTGGGCAAATCGACAAAGGAATATAGTATCCTCAACATTTTCCTTCTCCTGTTTTCTGGGTAAGTACATGTACTTCATTAAAATCCTCATGGTATCTTCTGTGAAAAGAATTATAGAACAGATACTTTCTGTTTAAATTTTCCTCTAAAATTTCAAGCTTAAAATAGGACCAGATAACAAACTCTATATTCAGTTCAATCTCATCTCAACACGAAAGGTGAAGTCTTCATATGGTTATGGGTTTCTTCCACAACTGCTTTTGTTTGGGGATCTTGTTTGCCATTGTCCACCTTCAGTTTTCTCCAACTTCAAAGTGCTTTATTCTGTGTTTAGATAACATCTTTATAGATAGCGTTTTCTTTTCAAGAGTATGCATCTCCTTTACCTCAATCACATTCACTAAAAGATTTTGGATAATTCTGTAGGCATTAACAACACTAAGATTTAGCTGTGCAAACAGTAAGACAGTCTATGTGAGCTAGCATTGTATATTAGAGTAGCACCAAGATAGAAAAGTTAATGTAAAAAGCTAGAAAAATAGAGTTTAATCCTACCTTGTTTATTATATTACTGAGTGTACAAATCACTTTTTCTTCCTGTGCATCAGGTTCTCTAATGGTAATAGAGGGACAAAATATTTTCCACTTTGTAAAGCCTTCACAAGCTTTATGAAAGGCATTGTATAAAGAACTTTAAGACTATCTAAGTGTCTCAGAGTTAATAAAGAGAAAACAAGAGCTGCTAGAATAAAGAGCAATATTATTTCCTTATTTAATATTTATTTTATGAAAAGAATCCTTTATCAAGAACCAACTCACTAATATGTTAGATGCTGTGCAAACACAGCTTCAGGCACAAACACTCCATAACATATATATATAAGACAAGAGATTATAGGTGAAAAAAAGTGAAAAAAGTGAAAAGTGAAAAAAGTGAAAAAGTGAAAAAAAAAATGACATTTAAAAAAAAAAAAAAAAAAAGAGAGAGAGAGAATTTCCTGTTACGTGGCTAGAAATAGAAGTGATTCCTGGATGAAATAGAAATGGAATTCTACTGATCAGGATTAACAAGAACAGTCCTCCTATAGCAGTAGTAATGTTTTTTTTTCAAGGTTTCCTGTGAGTAACAGTAGAGGGCAATTGGCAATTTTAAGGAAGATAATGAAGCAGCTTTGTGGATATATTTATAACAATTCCTCAATGTACAAGGGACATCATGGGTCAAGGCATAAGGGTACATTTTGAAAACTTAACAAGGAGGCGGTGAAGGCTGTTGCCATAATATATATGATGAAAGATAAGCCTCTTGTTTGCACAGAATGCTTTTGCTACAAGGAGAGTATGATTTTGTTTGGGACTCCATTTTCTGTCACAAAACAGAAAGTTTCCGCTTGAGAAAATCTATCTCCCTGCTGTGTGTCAGTCCTAT
The DNA here is from genome assembly GCA_011076525.1 of Nettapus auritus. Lineage (NCBI taxonomy): Eukaryota > Metazoa > Chordata > Aves > Anseriformes > Anatidae > Nettapus > Nettapus auritus. The sequence continues at coordinate 39,976,146 of CM021768.1, read as the reverse complement.
TTCCACAAATAAACAAGAACATTTCTTAACCCAGTTAAATGTTCCTACTATGAGACTACGTGTTTGTAACAGCATGTACTACATGTTACCAATTCATCAAAAAATAGGCCCATCATCTATGTGAGTCATTTTTAGAGAGCAAGATCTTTTTTCACCTTAAAATATAGCCCAGGATTGTACTATTTTCAAATTTTTAGCTTCCCATTTCTGCTACTTATTAAGGTAATGCTGGCTCCTTTCTATGAGATTCCTTCCTCCATCCCCTGCACAAGCAAAAAAAAAAAAAAAAAAAAGCAAAATAAATAAATAAATAAACAAAATAATAAAATTAAAATAAAATAAAATAATAATAATAATAATAATAATAAACACCAGTATAATTCTCCTGAGACTGCAATTTAAAATGTAAAATGTAAACAGTGCCCCTTTAGAGCTCCCCTTTCCACAGCGAATGGAATGGATAGCACTTAGACAATATTGCTGTTATCAATTAGCACTTTGACAATTAGCCAAGCAGAGGACCTGAGCCTCCTGCAGCAGGCAATACGGAACTTTCAATTACATCTTTCTATTTCCCACAGCTCAGCACTAGATTAATAATACATTTAGGGAACTCTGGTGGCAGGCTGATAAAAATGAAGATATGGATTAACTGTAGCAATAAGAGCAGAAAGGAGAAATTCAGGTGAACAGTAAAAGGGGCTTATATATATGCCATATTCCCTGTGAGACAACATTAAGGTACAATTGGCCTTTATCAAACTAGAATACACTGAATCATATTTACAAATCTGTTTCACAAAGTCTCATAGAGGATCCATATAGCTCACAAATTACTCTTGCTATGTACACAACTTATGCACCCATTTTCCTAATCCAGCACACACTTAGTTCTCTGAGCCCTCTTTCCCATAACTTCATTCTCTGCTGCTATGGTAGAGCCAACTTTGGTCCCTGAGCCTTGAAGACTGTTAGCCTTCAAGATTTTATGGCTTTATCTATAAGACAGAAATGATTTGTTGGGCACCACTGAATTGTTGCTTTTAGATATCCAGTTTGTGTACTATATGGCAATTCATACAAAATCTTCTTTCAGACAAGAAACTTCTGAAGACCCATGGGGAAAAAAACAAAAAACAAACAAACAAAAAAAAAAACCACTTAGAATTGGACAATCTTACCAGAACATAACTGAGTTTGTCACAGTCTATCTAGTCTATCTTCTGGCACTGCTGTCAGCCATCTCACTGTATCTGCACCCATGAAAAGCAAAAGTGGTGGATGGAGAAGAAGTAAGCTCAGAAAAACTTCTCAGAACTTGTGAAAAATGTTACAGTGTGCTTACTAAAGTTCCCCTGTAATGGTAGTTTGTGCAGGCTAGAAATATATTGAGGAAGGGACAGATGTGTGTTATGAAAGGCACTCTTTTTTAAAGGTACTCGAGAAGAGTAACTGCTCAAGAACTAGAAAAAGAAAATAAAAGGAAATCCTTTAGTGTTCTGGGTGGGGAAGAGAATAACTGTTACATATATTTAATGTCCCATCCTCTCCATATCTCAAAATGTCTAGGTGTGCTGTGTTTTTATGATTTTTACAGATGTAAGCATGACAATGTATTTCCTATCATCTGTTATCTTGTAATCAGTCAGTGACACCTTCAGCGTGGAATGGGTCTGAATTTTCAGCTACAAGAAACACTTTATACCTACTTAGATATTTATTTCTCTACTATGGTTGCTGTTAAGCATTTGGGGATGAGAAGAGCAGACCAAAGACAGCAACATGACTTTTTTGTGTGTGCTAAATTTATGTCTCACAGAGGCATTTGCAGTCACTTTTTTTTTTTTTTTTTCAAAATAGTTAATATTAGGTTTAAAATATGATCTAGGTTAAGACTGAAACAATACTGTCTAAGCCTATCTTAATCTCTTCACATAAATCTGGAGCTGATCACCCTTCCTGCAACTCTTATATTTATTTTTGAAGTATGGCTGTTCTTCCACCCTCAACTTGTCGTCCTTGTCTGAATAATCTCTACGACACTTGGAGAAAAGAGAGAATTCAGTTATTCTGTGACGCGTTGTTCCACTAACAGTTGTGAATCTTGACATCACTTCAATACAGCTAATTACTAGTGAATTCATAACTTTTACCTTACACGGTTGATCCTCTTCCACAAATAAGAGTTTTCATTCAGGTAACCACAATTGTTAGATGAAGTAGCTTCCCATTTTTGCCTTGCAATGTAAAACCTGAAGGAACTGATATGAACAGATGTGAATTTGAAAAAAAGTGTAATTCAAAAAAAAAAAAAAAAAGGGGGGGAAAGAAAGAAAAGGAGAGGGAAATGGAATGGAAAAGGAAGAAAACTAATACCTTGTTTGTTCTGCTGTGTATGCTATCTCCACAGCTACCTACTTCAGCTACAAGACAGAAATGTGCTACTGCGTAACCCTGTCAATTCACATTTTCATATGCTGTGCGTGTTTTCTGTAACTCAACACCATTCTTTCCCCTCAGTCTTCTGCCATGGACATTAGTTTGTAGCAAATTCCTGTATGAAAAATTTGAAACATAATGGGAAAATAATAATAATAATAATAAACTAAAAAGGGTTCACTCAGGAGAAAAGTAGGTCCTGGGGTTTTTTGTTTGTTTGTTTTTGGTTTTTGTTTGTTTGTTTGTTTTGTTTTTGTTTCTTTAAGGCAATTTTGGATCACTAAACAAAATCGACTGAAAACTGTAGGCTTTAAATCATTCTAATATCCATGACTAGACCCTGGGCCCATTACATGGATCTCCAGCTCCGACCTCAGGTCTTTGCACATAATACCCTCCAGAATATCCTCAGAATATCCTCCTAAAATTGCATGAGAAGCATTGCTGCCTGTTCCACTGACTCGCTTGGGAAAACCTGTCCTTCCTAGTGATGCTGTATGTAACTTTGTCAGCCTCTTCCTCTGCTATGTATGTTGAGCAGTTTCTCAAGATCTGCTCAGGTAGCTAATCCCCATGGCAGGGGCATTTTTTTATAGCTGACATAATGTTTCCAAATGCATTCCTAAGAGTTATTTTAAACATTATGTAAAAGTAACCCTGTACCACTTTAAAAGTATTCCATACACTATCAGGAAGAAATTACTGTGCTTCTCTACATAGGATTTTTGGTCAGGATTTTGGCAATTTGATGTTTTATGCTTTCCTTTTTGTGAGGCAGACAGCTTAGTATCACAAATCTGGAAATAATTTTACTATAATATGCAGTATATTTGCTTCCCTTCATCAGTAATATTCAACAGCATATTCACTTTATTCCCTGTCTTCTTTGATCTGTTTTAAATATGATCAAGATTACTGAACTCCTTCAACAGCTTATTGTGGGAGCCATCTGGTATCTGGGCATAAGGAAAGAAAAAACATAGAGGGACATATGCAGCCTACAGCAGCATGCACAGCTTCCAGTGACAGCCAGCTTGCTTCCCCTCAGTGGAGCCAAGGCAAGACAAGATTTGATTAAGAAGGACATATAGTCTGTATGATACTTAGTGTGAAAACACACCTCTAACTCTGCATAACTTTACACTGTTTGCAAGTTGAATTTAGCAGTCTATAAAAACAAAATTGCTAAGCGAGAAAATAAAATGTCTGAACACAAAGGTAGAGTCACCAACTAAAAAGATTACCTCTCTCACAGAAGAGTGCTGGAGCTACAAAATCACTGCAGTCAATTATGGATTTAAATAGTGCTGGAGTAGCTTGGATCAAAATCTCTTATATGCCAACTGAACTGGGAAATTTGCAAGCCGATTTTAAAGTCCTCCTCATTCTGTAAACACTACATATGGTAAAGAGGAAATAAGTGACCTAGTCAAGTGAAAGTTTGCCCTCTGGCTCTGGTCTGTGCACTCAGCTGGCTGAGTCACAGACTGACTGTGGGGAATAATTTGCCTTTTTTCAAACGGTTCAGATGTGCAACTCAGAATCTGTTTAAGAATGAAGCTGAATTTAATTCCCTGCAGCTCATTGTTCAGGATAATTGCTACAATGGAATAATACCTGTGGGAGAAATGTCTATTTTTCACTAGGTATGTAGTTACTCTGTCATACATTGCAAAAAAAAGATGGAAAATGCTCTTAAAAAACCATATCATGAAACCTTAACTATAAGTCATTCCAATTTAAAAAACATCAAGCATAATTAAGCATAATCCCTTTGATAATTTTAATTGATATACATTTTTATAATAACAAGTATTTGTTTTTAGCTGTATTTGTCTGTTGATAATGCTCAAGGCTATTGCAAATTTGATTATCCAACAGGTAGAACAGAAAATGCATTTACATTTTCCCAACTTTCTTTGGCCATAAGGAAAGATCAAACCCAAAAAAATGTCCTGTTTTTGTTTAGCTGAAAGCAAAGCAAATCTCCCTGGACATTTCAATAAACAATAGACATTTCTTGTATTATTATTTTTGTCTGTGTACAAACTGCTCTATAAATACTACAAACTGCTTTCTTTTCTTTCAAATACATCAACTAAGTGAACATGAAATAATTTAGTGGGATTAGGTCTTCTTTTTAAGTGTGGATGTTTACTTAACGTTGATACAGAAGATCAGAATTTATCTGTATGGGAACTGCAGAAAAGTGAAAGAAAAAGGAATCTCAAAGAAAAAGCCTAGTCATGGTTAGTAATACAGTTCATGAATGAATGCTAATGAAGCATATAAAGGCTTCAGGAAAATACGAAGGCAGACAGGAAAGATGATCAGAGATCCTTCTGTAAGGCATATACACAAAAGACAATCACAATTTTTGTACCTGGGAGCTCAAGCATATAAGAAATCTAAAAAGTAATTTGGAGCTAACTTTGCTCCAAGTGGAAAATGAACTACTTGTTCTCCCTGATTTTCTGTCAATATAGAGTATAAACAGAAGAGACAGGATGACCTGATATACTACAGATTTCAGCCCTTGATGGAAAATTTCACGTTACTTTCATTAAATTCTTTCTCTTGCTTTCTCTCACATGCACAGACACACATAGGTAGGGTAGGCCATTATATTTAATTGTACCCAGAGAGGAGGCTAGTGTGGCTATGATTTTACTACAAATGATGCTGGTACCAGAAATTTTGAGACGGAAAAAGCTGTCTGATGTAGCTCCATTTATAGCTCGAAAATCCAGCCTGCAACCCCTTTCCATGGCAAGATCTAGCTAGTTCTAGCTTATCTTCCTCAACACTGCAGAATTAATTGAGGAGTTGAGAGACGTTGACAAGCCCATAGTTCAGCATAACTCCCACAGAACTGATGTACTATATGACTTATCCAACATGCTGGAAAGGAAGTAAGAGAGGATACTGTTTGTATTACTTTTAAATACTCATAAGTTATTTGTGATGGATGCCACATAAAAAGATAAATAGAAAACGCCTGGAAAGAGCAAGAGTTAAAATTAGCAATATACTACATTGATTGGAGGTAAAACAACTGGAAGGTAGATCAAAACACCTAATTTCAGACGCAAATAAATCTAGCTGATGTTCAGAGGGATGAAAAGTTTGACACTATGTCAGAAGTTTATGGAGAAAGTAGAAAGCTAGACTAGAGAAGAAGGTAAACCTCAGCAAATTTGTTTGTATTGGTTGTAACTCTGGCATTCACCTCCAGTTGAGGAGAAACCAGAGGGTTTCTGCCAAAGGCAGATATGTTTGTTCTTGAAATTTCATCTATCTTAGAACAAGTCTTCAATCTTATAAGTAGAAAATCTTATCTCTTACTGCATATTGTATGAATGTAATGTACAGACACAGCTCTCTCTAGGTATAGGCAGGGGAGGATGTTTTCTCTAAGCAATAAGATACATTATCTGTACCTCAAACAATAGAAGCAATGTTCATCCAGGATTGACCTCTAACAGGTTTTTACACCTTCATGTAGAAGGTTAATCAGAGGAAGACAGGTATCAGTGTTTTATTGTTTATTAGTAATTTCCATCAATAGAATGGTTTTATGTTTCATTTGGCTTATCTCTGTTCTTTTAAAAAGCAGAGAGACAAAGCTGAATTTCTACTTTCCATTAGCCAGATTGGATTGCTGTACTATTTCTCAATATCCTTCATGGTTACATATCTTTCACTGAAAGCCTTTGAAGAACATTCACATCCACAGTGATTAGGCTGTCCTTGACTGTGAAGAGAAGTATTTTTTGTGCTCTATACAGGAGCAATGGCTTAGACACAAACCAAGAAAAATAATAATAATAATAATACTTTCAGGCAGCACTATACTATTAAAAAGCTCTCCTGGTTACGCCTCCTCATACTCAACAGCCTTTTAAACATCTCAGACTATGAGGTCGTATAGCAGAATATGGCCACCATATTTTAAGAAGTATAACAGTGACATCTAGTGTAATGAAACTGAATGGCAAGGCTCAGAATTTCTTCAGTAATATATTTTCATTTCCTCATACTGAGGCAAAAGTCATTGCCCAGTACTTTTCTGTAAAGTTTACCAAATTACCTTTGATGTTAGATTTTAATCAGATTGACATCAAAGTTTCTTATGTGTTTTATTAAACCTGTATATATAACACAAAAGTCTGAACAATATAATTGTTTCTGAATTCTTTGGTTTCACATGATATGATCTCAAGGACAAATTATTAATTGTTGCAAGGTTCTCCCATGAAAGATGTAACTTTCTGATAAATATTTTTAGAATAAAAGACACTTCAGAATACTAAGACTTCAGCACTGGTGGAACAAAAGTAAGCAAAATAATTACCTAAGAAAAAGTAAAAGTTTAATATATAAGGGCTGTACTAATTCATCTATGCAGCCATTCTTTTAGAGACTTGTCTGATATTACTCACTGTATCCGAGGAAGCTAATTTTTATAACTCCCAAAATCTTTTTTAACAAAGACAAAAGCAAATGTCACATATTCTAGCAGGAATGTCAGCAGAACAAACAGTGAAAAACTATAGTAACAGGAGAAATAAAAGAAAAAAGGAGAGAGAAATTGCACACTGAACATACACCCTGTATAGTCCAGAGCAAAAATTCAGACCACAGATAGAAATCGTTGACTATCTACAATGAAGAAAGAAAGAAATATGGTGCATATGTCTTCCCATATGTGGTCAAATAGGCAGCATACCTGCCCCACATAATATATTTTGATCAAGTAGGTAATGGGTTTTTAATCTTGTGAGGCTGGGGACTTGTTAATTTTGAGAATAACAAGACTATGGTATACTACACCTTGACTGAGAACATCACGATAGTGTGTAACACCTGTTGAGGAAGGCTGTTCTCAAGGCAGGCAGATGTGGGGGCACATGAAGTCAGGCAGATATGAGCTGCTTGTAACTGTATAGAAAGAGAAAAATCTGACTCATAAAGAAGGGGAAGGCAGGAGAAGAGAAGGGAAAGGAGGCTGGGATGAGGATAATCGTCAATACAACTGATATGCCAGAGAAAGTTTGCTCGGTCTTATGAGAGCATTAAACTGCTTCACTTATTCTTGGGTTCATGTCAAGTCATTGTAACTGAGTTTAGCATCAGGCTCAGAACTGACTGCTTTCCTCTGTGTGGTTAAGAAAAAACCTTACAAGTTATACTTCATCCAAATAACAGGATTAAGAGTAAAAATCGTACAGCATTTCAAACACAGAGCCTTTTATAGAAGGAGGGAATCAAAATATCATGCCTGGAAATGAAGACAAAAGCTTATCTGGAGATGGCTCAGCGAAGACAAAATAGGAAATAAGAAACCCAGAAATAAAAAGAGTAACAAATACAAGCCATCTCAAGAGGGTAAGAAAAATCAGAGAATGATAATGTAATGTGACAGGGGAAAAATGCAGCAAACTAAATGGCAAATTTAATAACACAGTGAAAATAAATAAATAAATAGGCAAAACAAAATTAAGTGTGTTAATTCCAATTATTTTGTACCAAAAATATAACCTTTAAATTATCATTCTTTATTGTTTATGAGCACTTCAAACTGCACAAGGGGGTCAAGAAAAAGTTAGGTGTATCTAAATTCTGGGCCTGCAGAGATTTCAAAAGGACCTCCCACCAAGCACTGTGATAGCTAACACTGTGTTGGTGGGTTCTGAGCCCAAATTGACATTTGTGTAAATGTATTTAGCCATCCTAGAATGAGAAAAGCAGAGAATAACAAGACTTTCTCATTAATTGCTGTGAATATGAGGGGGAAGAGCAGAACTGACTTGTTGCTGTGATGTAATCCTACTGGAGCAGATGATTAAGTGTTCTGATGACATTTGTTCAGTTCCTATTGACTAAATATCTGCAGGGAAAAAAAAAAAATGGGAAGGGAAGGGAAGGGAAGGGAAGGGAAGGGAAGGGAAGGGAAGGGAAAACCTTGAACCCTTAAGTCATTAAACATCTGGCTGGTTCTAACAGTACTAAAATATTATTGACACAAAGTAAATCTTCCCTGAATTTTCAGAGGCAAGACCATTTGTACCTTGGTAATAGAGACAAGGCACTTCAGTTTTACTTGAGACAAGCTGTGGTTGAAGGTATAAAATAGACCTTGTGTTGTTACACAGAAGTAAATACCATAGCTGCTTTTCCTCATTTGTGATTTAACAATATGTTTGTCACTTCATACTACAGCCACTTTGTTAGGAAAGACAGTCCTATCCAAGGTGCTTTAAGCATGCTGGAAAGACTTGCATTTGGTTGCAGTCTGCCAGACTGTCTTCTACTGCTAGTTTTGAATACTGAGGATAGTTTTAGATTCTCACAGCTCAAAGGAAGGAGAGGACAGCCTATCTATTTAGATAGAGGAACTTAAGTTTGATCTATTTCTTTCAAGGAATTCCTGGACGGAAAATACAAATATGTACTGCATTGCATATGTACAGTAAAATCCAAAGCCTTCAGGATACATTGCATGAGTGAATTCATTGTGCGATGTGTGCACAGTAACTCCAACATTTCCCAGAAGAATGGCACACACTCTCTGCACATGTGTGCAAGGAAACTTACTAGACTTTCCAGACTCAGTCACTCTGTCATAGCTCCTATACAGTAACTACACCTGATCTGACATATGTTCTAGATTGCTGGTAAAAGGTATGCGGTTTTGAATGGTGTTACATTTTTCAGAAGTACACTGCACTATTCTGGGGTAAAGTTACTCAAATCTGATAAGCAAGATCAGAGGGTTTGATGTACATCTCATCTGTCAGTCTTTCTGATCACCTTATAACTTACAGCAAAGCAGCCTGTAAGACCTGTACATAAACTGCTGGGACTCTCCAAGGAACAAAGGAGCCAGGCTTCCTCCTGCTGAGCTAGTCACAAGCAAGAATTCAGCACTCTCCTTCTAGGGGTCAACATTCTAGGGGGCAGTCAGAGAAATACAGAAAAAATAGAGGACCCCAAAGGATAAAAAAGAAATTATTCAGAGACATGGGGATCCGAAAGAATCAGAAATGCTTAATTTAGAGAGGAAATTAATAAGAGGGATCAGAGAAGTATATCAATAATGCAAGCAAAGAGGAAACAGATAGTTCAATCCATCATCTCAGAGTACAAAAGGGCTGTTACAAAATACAAGGACATATTAACCAAAGCAGCCTTTTAAAGTCCCAGCTAAATACAATCAAGCAGATACTTTGAAAGAATCATATTACCATGCTGACAAGTTTGCCCCTCAAGTTATTAAAATCCTGTTTCCCAAGCCAAACCAAAACCAGATCTCACATTTTCAATGGAGCAAGAAGTAGTAAATCACAGGGCAGTTACAAGAAGCCCCTGACAAGTATTCACTCTGTGGAAGGCAGGTTCCACCCACACATGGTTGCCAGCTGGGCAGGATCTTCTCTCCCTCTCCCTCTCCCTCTCCCTCTCCCTCCCCCCCTCCCCCCCCGAACCTTACTCATTAGTAGAAATTTCAAATTAAATACTGAGTGTCCTCTCCGTGAATTCACCACCACAGCTGCCTTTCCCTGCTCGTTACTCATTAATGCTGCTCTCAGCAGGAAGCAAGAAACCTTGCATGGGCCCCTCCATTTTTACTGTGTCTGAAGCTTTCACTTTTTCTCTTTCATAGTTGATTGTTTAAAGCTTTTGCTTTTGAGTCCTGCTGTGCCTGAAATTCTTATAAGTTTTAAAAAGTAGACTGTCCAATTGAGTATGGTATTTCTTAATGATTAAGGCTATGTGTTTGACTGTCTTAAAAACAGTCAAATGTGACTGTCAAAAATAGTCACGCTGCTCCTCACATCATCCTTTCCCAGCCTCTAACATGGTCCTACAATGCAGCCACAGTCTTTTAACTCCAATTCTACAATCTTACTACATCTAGTTTGACTTTTCAGCCATCTTTGCAAGATCTCTCAGCTCTCTGTCTAGCACAGAGCTGTTCTCTTCATCTTCATGTCCTGCAAGAGTTACAACCTCCACAAGTCTTGTCTTCATCTCAAGTTGGAGTCAAGAACAAGTAACTATATTCAGACTCCTCCTTCATCATCCTGGTATTATTGATACTAGCATGGATTGCTCACCTTCAAATTCAAATGAAAAGTTCTCATATCCCCAGAAAAGATCTTAAGAGCTGCTATTTCCTTTGCCTACACTTATTTATAAGTCTGTTTTCTTTACTTCTTGTACACCTCTCATCCTCACATAACTTTATTTATCTTCCGTCATTGAATAGTCTTTCTCTTCTCAGATACTGACTACCCTCTTTATATCCAGTCTTTTCTTAATAAAAAGTACTTGTTTCATGATGCCTTCAAAGATTTGTGAAAAAGATGCACTCCCAAGTCTTCCTGTTGTGCGAAGTCACAGGACCTCACTGAGAGTCACTGCATTTGCAGTGATATGGCAGAAATTTTTCAAGGTACAATCATAACAAATTCAAAAACACAGTTTAAAGGTTAGTTTAAGACCTCAGTGGAAGTTGATATGAAAAAAGCATTGAAGTTGTATATGCACCATGTCAATGCCAAACTATGCACACTCATGTTCACACAACATTCATTTGTGACTTTACACTGACAGTAGGGCTACAAATTTAACATTTCTGCTCCAGCAACTATAGCTCTACTATCAGAAATTTAACAGTACTTATAAGTAATAATGATTATATGAAACAGAGTTGAGCACTCTTATTCAACAGAGGACAGTTACCACAAAAACATTAATCATTTTATTTCTTTAGGTTTATGCTAATTTCCCTCAGGATAGCAAACTAGTTTGAATATTTTCTTAAATTACTTTTTTGCTCTTCATGATTCAGTTGTTGCATTTGAAATGATATCAAAGAACAGAGATCTTTAAAGATGCCTTTTTTTTTTTTTTTTTTTTTTCCCTAAAGTCTTATTTCTAAATGACTGGTAAAAGCTCATTGGCAATTATCATTTTAACTGATGTGTTCATGGTTACAGTATTCAGGAGTTAAGATGTGTATACAGAAAGCCTAAAAAGAATGAATGTGGGGACAAACAAATTAGATGGAGTAATACAAACAATGCCTCTGGTAACCAATAATTCTGACATGTGTGGTTGTATGTCCCATTCTTATCTAATCATAAGAAACTTGAGTACATCTCATTTCACTTAATCAGAACAGATGGATGCAGTACTCTTGTGCATCATCTACAACAAGTAATTGTATTGCCCTCTTATTGACATACAATCTGCATCAATATTATTTTTGCAGTATGCACATATTTTACAAAAATGCCCGGAAGATGTAGCAGTGGTATATTAAGAGCTACTACAGGGAAAGATCTGACATTCCCACCTGCTCCATCTTTTACTCTTTTTCTCAATCTCACTAAGCCTTTGGGCTGTCTTCCTGGAGCCCTGCAGAATAAACAAATGTTTCAGTGTGGCAAAGCTGAGAACAATCTTGGGTGCCTTAGTAATTTGCTGTGTTCCATTTGTTTTTAAATCAAATCAGGAAGGTCACTACTGACATGAAAAATGTGAACAAACCTTCACTTCCCAAACAAACAAAGAGCAACAAACCCAGAAAGAATCAAAATTTGCATCCATTTGTTAATATACTGTTTAGCTTAGTATTCACAGAAGTAACACTTGTATAAGGGGCCTTTCTGTTTCATTACATAGTCTGTGTATACTGGATTTTAATGTAAAATCTAAAGTAAGCATGGTCATAAAAACAAACAAACAAAAAAAACTATGAAACACAGGATCAAAGCTTTCCTCTAATAAAGCCAAAGAAAAAGAAAGCAGTTGTCTTTAACATAGCCAGGGATTCAATCTTGAATGCTACACAGCATTGCAAGTCATGGATGTTACAAAGGGCTGAAATGGAGGATCTAAACTGCACCTAGTGCAGGCTGCTAAAATTATGGAATGACGGGATGGCCTCTTCCTTGCCTTGAAAAGTAAAACACCACTTTTGTTTTTCCCTGCTTCTCTTCACAACCAGCTATTTCTGCTCATCTGGCCAAGAAGAACAGAGAGAGTTGCTGCCACTGCCCAGTTAAACCTGCCAAAGGATGGCTGGCTACCTTTAATTACTAACAGAACCATCATTCTTCAAGAGTGTATGACACACATATCACAGTTTTTTTGCTTCTCTTCTACAAATAAATTTTGTTTCTTGTCAAAGGAGAGTGGACTAGGGCAGATGTGCCCAAGAGAAAGTCATCCTTACAAAAATCCTTCCAAATAAAATAATGATGAAATGGAAAAAATAGATCATGAAGAAAGTGGTAAGTCTTTCCAGAGAACAACTGAACAGTAAATAAGTGTTGGGCCACACAAGGGAAACATAATAGTGTAAGCACACACCGTTCTTTGCACTGAATAAGAAGGGATCTGTAATCATGATAATTACATGCTTTAACAAAAAGCATATGCAAGTGGAGGGGGGAAGTGGTAATTCAATATTTTTGAATCAAATGTCAAGTCTGATTCCTTCTTAAATCCCACTGCACTTTCCTACTACAATCTTAATAGCATTCTTCTGATGTATGCACTTGTACCTATGTACGTTATAAATATGTAGAGAATATCTAACAAAAGTTAGAATTACCTGGACATTTTAGAAAGTGATGTTAAAATTTTTATTGCCTCTCCATCTCAACAATCAGGTTTGGATCATGTTTCAGATATTTAGACAAGCATACAGTCAACCAATAAGAAAACTGATAAGTTATCAATGCAGGAGCTTCGACTGGTGTAATTATTGAATTTTCTGAAGATCATATATTACCACTCCTGTCTTTTCAGCTGAAATTTGTATGTGAATGCAGGAAACTTTTAATAGGCTTATACATTATTTACATATTAAGGGTATGGATACACTTAGATGATCATTTATGGTGTAAAATGTACATTATAAAAACACTTTAAAATAGTGTGAACTAATGCTCCACACAGAACAGTCAAATGGCTCTTAAATATTTATGAAAAATGAACTGATGACACCCCTTTTTAATTCTGCCATATATTATTTGTCATGGCAATATACACAGAAAACACAGATGCTTCTTCTGTATCAAATAATGAACCATAACAAATCAGACTTTTTTTTTTTTTTAATAAAGGATTAAAATTATTTTGTGGATACTTTTACTTTTGGAATATTAAGAATCCAGTTTAAATTATTTTATTTTCATGCTTAAGTACTACAACACACATTTTGGAGCACATTTCTGAATCACTGGTACAGGTTTCACTGGTGCTTAGCTCAGACCATACACTACTCAAATAAGTGTTGACCAAAAGGGACTCCATAGAGCTGTTTACACAGGGTTAAAGTGCTAACAAGGTCAGGAAAGTCCTGTCCAAAGTAATGGAGACAAATTTTTTAAGCATGGGATGGTCCATGATAAATAATAAGGGTGGAATGTGAACATGCAGATCAGGACAGAGGTCATGTGCAACACTCAAGGAGTGCTGTGGCACAACTGGTGTGTCGTGCACTGGTTTAGATCAGCTTACACCCTTCTGTTAACAAAAGCAGGAAATCTTGTAACTGTATAGACCTAAGGAACACTGCTTTGCACCAGATGTACAAACACTAACACCTTAGCTGAAAAAACACACGGGAACCATCCTTGTGATGATAAAACGTGCCAACTCTCAATCAAACTTGTGGTTATTCCTTGTAACAGAAGAGCAACAGGCTTCTAGCAAAAGACTTGCTAGCTTTGAGGTCCTGTCAGACCATACAGCATTGACAAAAATATTGCCAACAATGGACTGCAGCAGCTATTACAACACTTAAACAAGTTATGATACAAAAGAAACAAATGAAAGACCTTTTTATACATGTATTTTCTGTATAAAAGAGCAAAAAGGGGAAGTTAGATCAGATTTTTTAAATTCCAAGTTTGTTTTCATGTATTAATAACATCTACGTGCACAACAGCACATTGCTACATCTTTGAGGGAAGCAGAGCCACTCAACTGGAGGAAGTCACTGACCTTAGAGAAGAATCTGTTGAAGTGTTAAAATAGCTTTTGTCCCCAGCACTTTCTTCTCCTGTCTGATTATTTCAGTTCAATAATCCATTTGTTCAAAGTTTAAAACCAATTGGGAGGTGAAAAAAACAGCAAAAAAACAATGTGATAGCTGGTGAAGTCTCCTATTTCTACAAAGTCAGGTAAATACTAATCAGAAATAACTATCTGAGGTCATTAATTACAGATAGCACTCCACAAAATTCTTCATTTTATATTCTTCTTTATCTGAAGTATCAGGCATGTTAAATGTAGGTTTAAATAACTAACAAAAACAGTATCTAACTTGCAATCACTTTCATCCTGCTTTTTTACCAAATTTAGTCTCAAATAAAATATCAAAAAAAAAGCTTTAAATGAATGTCATTCTTGATTTTCTAATGTGATTTTCTAGATTTTCCAAGATACAGAGTCAAAGCAAGACTGAAGTCATGACTGAAATGGATGATGTATAGCAATTGATTTCAGCAGAGATGCTCACTGCTTTATTTCCAATCCATCAATGTCAGATTGTGAAAGTAAAAACAACCATAGCAGTGAAACTTATAAGTGATTATTTTTCTTTTAAATCAGAGGTACTGTCTGTAATTTTTTTTCTCAATATCCCTCCTATCCCTACCATGACTGCAGCATAACACACAAAATTATGAATTAAGTGGTTAACATACTGAGGTACAGCAATTTACAAATCCTTTTCTTAGCAATACCTTGGTTATTCCTTCTTCACTAGCTAAAGAGGCATTTGTTAAAAGAAAATTTTGGGCCTACCCAAGAAAAAACCTTGGGCCTACCCCAAGGTTTTTTGATTTGGATTGATTGATTTCCTCAATCAATCACAGAATCACAGAATTTCTAGGTTGGAAGAGACCTCAAGATCATCGAGTCCAACCTCTGACCTAACAGTAACAGTCCCCACTAAACCATATCCCTAAGCTCTACATCTAAACGTCTTTTAAAGACCTCCAGGGATGGTGACTCCACCACTTCCCTGGGCAGCGCGTTCCAATGTCTAAAGAGTAAGGTTTATAAACTTGCCCTCCAACCTACTACCCTGTATATATGATACATGAGATAAACGTTAGGTGACTGCAGTCAACTGAGAACTGCCTGCAAATGTGTTCTCAATTATGTTTATTCAGCACCTTGACTTAAATCTTTTGCACTGATTCAATGACAAAATTCATATTGCTTCTATTGAGAACAAAAGGGATACCAGTATCATGAAGAGATTTAAATCCCACCTAGGGTTTCCATATTAATAGAGTACATTGAATTGTATTCTAGAATGAATCATTCACAGAAGAGATTTTCTCTAACTTCATGGATGATCTCCGAGAACAACCTACAAAACTAATCTCTGTCTAAAGAACTAATTGTAGAGTTGTTTCATTGGCTAGGTTAAACTCAAAAACTACAAAAATAAAGAGAAAAATAAAAATAAAAAATAATTTAAAAAAAAAGACCCATCACAACACAAACCAATTTACACAAGGTTGCTGTACTCCTTAACCAACTCCATTTCATAAAACAGTAAATGGCTATTAGCAAAAGAATGTCTAAAAGCGTTTGGAAGATGTAAATATTTCTTGGAATGTAACTAAGTGAGTAGTGGGTTTTTATCTATTTGGCTTATATACTATTGAGTATACAGTATGAGTGTATTAAGGTGTATAAACTCTTAATTATGAATCTCTTGCTGAATTCCACGTGTTTTGCACCCTAGTACAACCTTTTCTTGTTACAACAACAAACACAGAACAGTCATGAAAAATTATCTCTCCTCCCCCCCCCCCCCCAAAAAAAAAGGTATTTGTACACAAATTACTAACATTTTTGTAATAATTTATCTTCTTCATGTAAACAGCATGGAGGAAAATCTAATAGACAATGTTTCAAAAATCTTCACGCCAAGGAAAATGCAAACAAGTAAATTTTGTGGTACACACTTAAAAAAAAAAAAAAAAAAAGTCTGTTAGCTGAATACATTTCAAGACGAAAAATCAAATGCAAAGACCAGAGCAACAAACCATGAAGAGCCATTGTCCTCCTCGAGCTTTTTCCTAATCAGTTTGTTGATTATACCTCTTAGACATAAGAAATGCAAACCATTAGTGGTTATTGCAGCCAGACCGGTGGCCACCTTTAGTCATAAAAAGGTACCAAGTCTCGCAACATTCTGAACATAATTAAGGAGTATATTAGATTGTGACTACATAGTGACTTTGCTCTTTTGGTGACTGTTCACCAACCTTTTGTAGCCATGCTGTGTTTATGGCCATGTTCAGTAATAATGGCCTGGTTAAATTTATTTTGCGCTGTGGTTTTCAGTGCCTTTGTGTTCCTGTGAAACCTGACCATTTTCATTAGATAAGCTTCCTAAAAAAAAAAAAAAAGAAAGAAAAAAAGAAAAAAAAATCCATTTAGATTGGATCCTGGCAATTTCATATATGTAGTCTTCTGATCAGTGCCTATAAACACATTTTACTTAACTGCCTTGACTAATTGCTTTCATATGGTCCACATACTACAAATTGTAAATTACTGTTTTAAGAACAGGGTTTTCAGGGAGGATGCACATATATATGGGATGCTGCCTCTTAATGGATGGTTGCATGAATGTATTAGCTTTACAGAGCATGGTTTTGGTGGAAGGAAGTCTTCAGGGGTGGCCTCTTTGAGAAAATTCCAGTAGCTGCCACATGTCAGATCAGAGAGGGCTCCAAAAGGGACCCACCCAGGTCAGAACCAAGCCAGGAAGTGATGCTGGTTGGGCCTCTGGGAGAGCAGATTTAAGAAAGGGACAAAACTGCTGCACAACATCGGTGAGAAAACGTAGGGAAAAACAACTCCACAGACAAGGTCAGTGAAGAAAGAGGTGAAGTGCTCCAGACACCACAGTAGAATCTCCCCTGCAGCCCATGGAGAAGCCCCCAGTGGAGCAGGTGGATGTGGCCTACAGGAGGCTGCGGCCCATGGAGAGCCCCTGCAGGAGCAAGCCTCCAGGCTGTAGCTGCAGCCCATGGAGAGGAGCCCATGCAGGAGCAGGGGGTCTGGGGAGAGCTGTTGCCCGTGGGGGACCCATGCTGGAGCAGTTTGCTCCTGGGGGATGGACCCCATGGTACGGAGCCACGTTGGAGCAGTTCTTGAAGACCTGCTGCCTGTGGGCAACCCCTGCAGGCTCAGTTCAAGAAGGACGGCATCCCGTGGGAGGGACCCCATGTCAAACAGGGGCAGAGAGTGGACATGAAGGAGCAGCACAGATGAAATGCTATAGACTGACCACAGCCTCCATTCACCCTTCAGTTGAGCTTCTTTTGGGGAGGAGGTAGAAGAGGATAGATGAGGGGAAGATGTTTTTAGGTTGCTTTTAGTTTCTCACTGTTCTAGTCTGCTAGTAATAGGCAATAAATTACATTAATTTCTGAGTCTGTTTTGCTTGTGACAGTAATTGGTGAGGAATCTCCCTGTCCTTTTCTCAACCCATGAGACTTTTTTGATCATATTTTCTCTCCCTGTTTTTTGAGGAGGGTTAGTGAGAAAGAGGAGTGGTAGAGCTTAGCTACCTATCAGTCAGTGTGAAACCTACAGTGAAGCAGAAGAGGAGAGTGAAAAAGCTAAAGCAGAAAATTTGGAATCTCAGGACCACTAACCTTATTTACAGGTCTTTTAATTAATCTGGAAAGGCATACAGGAATGTTCGGCTGGCCACCTCTTATAGAGCATTACACTGGAATTAGTCCTCGTTAGATGAGACTGACCAAATAATGGTTGTATCACCTGTTCAAGAAGCATGCAACAATGCTGTCACTGGTGCAGAATGTGAAGGTGATACAAACACCTTTGTTTCTTTTCAGGGATGGCATATTGAAGGAGCAATTCTTGGTAAAAGAGTACACCAGTAAGAGGAAGATTCATGTAGGCTGTTGTTACACAAGTTATGTGACTGTTTTGTTATGCCAAATAGTGACTCAGTTTTTATATTCTGTGAGCAACCCTCAGCTGAAACAGTAGCAACAATTGTTAATATATTAATGCTTGCTCTTCAAGGTAGGCCTGTAACTACAGTCATCAACACTATCTAGAAGAAAATAGTCTTACTTATATCCTAATCAGCCCATTTACCAACCTGATCAGTAAAAAATCTGTCTTCTTCATGTGTACTTTTCCAGACAGTA
The DNA here is from genome assembly GCA_011076525.1 of Nettapus auritus. Lineage (NCBI taxonomy): Eukaryota > Metazoa > Chordata > Aves > Anseriformes > Anatidae > Nettapus > Nettapus auritus. The sequence continues at coordinate 39,957,472 of CM021768.1, read as the reverse complement.
AGGCCAAAAAAAGAAAATTACTTTCTGAAAGGGATTTCCTTTTAATGTGTGGTAGTGTAGAATGCTCTGAAGCATCAGAGGAGGGAAGATACTAGTAAGCATTAGAGAGCACTCTACTAGAATAGCAAGAATTTGCCTAAGGGTGTAGCAACAAGACAGCAAGGTTTATCCATGCTTCATTTGTTGAGTTCTTTCAGAGTGAGGAACATTCTTGAACAGCTTAATTCCTGCTTTATACTACTATTTTTTCCAGGCATGACTTGTTACACTCTCTCCCGGCCTCCAAACAGAACATCTAGCCAGAATACTATTTGTGTTTGTTTTCTTCTCTCATGCTCAGAGAGAAAATCATCAGCTGTCTTTCCACACTGACCCTGTATGAACATGAGCCAAGGTTGCTGCTTTGTGTGTAGGTGTAAACAGATGTTTAACTGAGTAACTAGTGTCCCTGAGTCTTGAAATTCATTTGTCTCTTCCTGTCGGTATGTGATATGTGATAGCCTCTCTCTCTCCCTTTCATATTTATCCAAAAATTTCAGAGCAGAAGCATCCCCACAATCCAACAGATCCCCTCTCCCCCCCTCCCTGTAACCATTGGACCACAAAGGAGAAGGTAGAGATGACATTAAAAAGAAGGTTGATATATTTGTGGTCTCACTTTTTTCCCCATCAGAGGAAAAGTGAGCCATTTCTCTTAAGCAGGAACATATGGACAAAAATTCCTCTTTACTGGTCACCAGCCCCACACTGTATTATTACATAATAACAAATCCCAATTCACTCCTGCAGAGTAATTTTCCAGAATATTATAGCAAGTACAAGTAAGATACATTCAGAAATCCCTCTAGAAATTAAAATTCCTTACCTTGGAGCATACTGCTTAGGTCAGTGGCCTGGACCACCAAAACAATATTGTTGATCTCTACTTCCTTTTGCTAAATGTTTTTAACTGAAGTTGCTAATTCCCTACAGGGATTAAGCTACTCAGCTTCTAACCCAGACAAAAGATGGATACAATCTTCTTCAGTTTTCATTCATGAGAATGAAACTATTTGGGTCCTTACAGTATAGCCACTTCAAATTGCTTCTGTCACTGGGTGATGACTTTCACTTCCTAACCTCAAAATGCATCACTGTAGGTGCTAACACATTGCTGAGACTCAACCATGTCTATAGTATAGGAATAGATGATTTCACATGCCAAATGCAGAGAGGCAGTAAGAAAGCATGACAAGGCTCAGCAAACAAATCATCTGAAGTCTCTTCTACTGCACACCAGTGCAGTAAGAGAAGGTGAGTTCAAGGCTGAATCAACCCCAATCAGTTCTTGCCTCCAGCATAACACTGGCACCACTCTGCCTAGCTTCAAAGAAATAACTATATAAGGACAATAAACAAAGCGGACATTTGAACAAGAAAGTCCAACCCACTGCAACTGTGTAATGACATTTCTCATTCCCCCGTTAGTGATGGTGGAATTTTAACAACACTTTCCAACTCAGTCTTACTCTTCCATGTACCTGTTGCCTCAAGACCTCTCCAGGACATTTCACTTTGAGTCTATTCATGTATTTGTAAGTGCTTCCTATAAATGACTTGGCATCTTTTTCCTTTAGTACTTAAAGGTTAGTCTAAATTTCAGAAATCAGCTTTGATCTGGGTGTTAAAAATAATTAGATAAATAGTGGTGAAGTCTTTTAATTCCGGAAGGATGTTGGGTGGTAAACTGCAAAGGTACATTATGACCTGCACAACCCCAGTGCAAAACTTCATTACTTCAGCTGTACAGAGAACTAAAAAGAACCAATTTCCTAGTGGTCCCAAGTGACACAATGATTGACAGGCAGATAAATAAGGAACTAGAGTTCTAAGAAATATGGACTATCTTTGAATTCAGAGGAAATGAGAAAGACAGAAGGGACTTTTGCAGTACAAATGAACTGCAGTTTTAAGAATAAAAGGAATAATAGTAATAAATCTTCAAATTAAACAAATACGCAGGAGAAAAGGTAAGTTACTAAATCATAATGTTCTCCAAATTCAAATTAGAAAAGACTCTTTATAGATATATATAAACACATAAATATCCATATGCCTTGAAAACCGTGTTTAAGTAAATTTGGAGAAAAGATGGACTGACTGCTATTAAGAAAAATATTTTAAAATTGGTTTCTGATGATACTAATGGATAACCTACATTTTGTGGAAAAGAAAAAAAAATTAAATGATAGGTTTAGAAATAGGAAATCAAGGGGAATATTCCTGAACTTTGTTTGTAAATACAACTACTTATTCATTTAGATTTCTCTGAATACATATAAAAATACTTATTTTTCCCTCTGGTAGCAGTTTGAAGACAACATGGAGTATTAAGAAAGCAAATAAAGCAATTTCTTGTTAGGTATTTTTCAAACCAAATTCCAAAGGAAAATTTCCTACTGTTTGTTTCTTTAATGACAGATATGACAAATCTGGGAAGCCCATGGAAGTTATTGTTCTACTTCTTACAATCACAGACATCCCAATATTGCATTTTTCCACTTCTGTTATCTATTCTCAGATAAGATTTGTTCTTTGAAGGAATGGCCAAAAATAATTACAA
>CM021768.1:39940562-39954770 GCA_011076525.1 Nettapus auritus | reverse complement strand
AAAAAAAAAAAAAAAAAAAAAAAAAAAAAAAAAAAAAAAAAAACACGAAATTCCACATAATATGTGGGTAAATTCCATCATATAATGAAGTATGAGCTAACAACGTTTAAGTAAAAAATGTTGTGTTTTTGTTATTTGCATTTTTGCAGTACACAGTAACAAGTTATTTGAAGTAACAATGACTTTACATGATGGAATAATTGTTTCCCATTTTTAATTAATATTTTAATTTTTTTTTTTCTTTTTGAGGGTTGGTGGATTGATATTTTTGTTTTTGTTGTCACATTACATATATTTTGGATAGGGTTGCAGGATGAAAAACAGATTCTGGAAAAACAGATTGACTGTGGATATGACCATTCAACCCAGCTATGGTATATAGCAATAAAGTTACTGCAGAAATACCGTGCTCATTAACAGCAATCATCAGCTCTATAAATCAGACTAAAGCTTACCCATGTCGACCATGTGCTCCCAGATGAATGACACATGGTCCTGGCACAGACCATGAGAAGAGTGCAATATTCTGTGGGCTTCATAAAATAAAGCAGAAAGAACTAAACCTATTCTGTACAGAACAATGAACTAAATATGTGATGATAAAGCTTGTTTTAAATCTGGCAGGCTTTACCATTCACCCACCCCTCTAAGCCAAAAGTAATCAGAGAAATGTGATATACTATGACCATCTCATCTGAAAAATAAGGAAAAGAACAGCATTCCTGACATTTGAAGAAATGTCAGTGAAACTCTTTTCCCTCTATAAACGTCACTGCAGCTTTTGTGGAGTGCTTAGCCACAACAACCATCTCCAGTTTACCTTGAACACTCATTTGGTGCTGAATTATAGTTATTCCTCATGACCTGACTTCATCAGTCCTCCAGCATGGATGCTATTCTTTTCAGACTGTGGTAACCAAGTTAGGCTTTTCTAGAGAGCCATAAAAGTACACAGCATTTGAAGATGATGTACTCTACCACATCTGTAGACATGATTTAACTGTTTTGGTTCTTTGACCACATGTAGATCTAGACAAATCAATAAAGCTTTCATGCTTTTCTCAGTGTCAGCTATCCCAACATTCATGTGTTCTGTGGCACTAAAGAATGACAGTTTAAGAAACTATTGGCACTTTATCCTCCATTTTCTTCTGTAACTGCTAGATTTCTCTCACTCTTATAGTTAATTTTGAATGGTTACTGTTCAATATATAGCCAATTTCTATTGCTAGTCCAGAGGCAGAAACTCCTTCTGTCCAAAGAACATGAAAGCAGAACTCAGTAGAGAAAGTGAAAAAACTACATGTTCAAAATACAGTTTTTACTTTGGCAAAAACATGAAAGAGTTCTCAGAATTAAAGTAAACAACTGTACAAAGTCATTCCAGAAAAATATTATTTCATTTAAAAATATACAAAAAAAAAAAAATATCCTGTGGTAGGCAAAAGTGAACATTGCAAGTATGAATCTAATTATGTTAACATCACTTTATCCAGCTTAAATTACCCATTAAATTTCACAGGGAACAGAGTGATGTTTTCAGCATGTTGCATTTGTTGAACGTGGCTAAATGTACAAGTACATATATATATATATATATATTGCATATCCATTACCTATAAGTGGATTTAAAATAGCAGTTGATATCACCTAATGTTTTATTTTAAATGCTAAAACAATATTTCCCCAAAAGAACATTTCTCTTCCTTGATAATATCAACTATTAGAAAAAGTCAAGTTAAGTAGACAGGTTTTGTGTTATGATCCAAAGATAAATCTTAGTTCTTGAGCTGAAAGGTGTGGTAAAATTGTCTTCCTGCATCTTTAAGAAAGAAAAAAAATAATCAAGTTAGCCTTGACCTTTGGTGCAGGGCACGATGAAAATCAGCAAGACATCATTTAAAGAATACTGAGGCAGATCATACAGTAGCAGTCTAGCATCTTCAAATCATCTGTTTGAGCCTTTATTCTACAATCAAGATAATGGGATTGCCTGTTTGCAACATGCACTGCTGTGTTTGCATGCTAGAGAATGAAATACTACTTGGTGAGATACCTTTGTGCTGAAATATATTTAAGACATGCAGAAATAGAATGGAAATTTCTACACATTAATAAAATAAGAGAAGTTAGCTCATCAGCATAAAATGTACTCTTATTCACTGTATCTGTTCCAAAATACCCTCTTCAAAGCACTCACAATTTATTTCAGGCTCCATAAGGGAATAATCAAAAGAAACAATACCAAAAGCCATGCCACGCTACTCACTAAAATTGAGCATAAAAGAGTATAAACAAAGTCTCTCCATTCCTCATGTCTACTTAAAAGCAGTTAATTTCAACAGTTTAGCAGAGACTGTTTCACTCAAAACAAATTTCCAGTGGGAAAGATGAAACCAAGTTCAAAAATTGTCAGGATAAATTATTTTCTGGGTGGGGATTTAATTCAGCGAAGAAACATGACAAAACAGAAAGCAAGCAAGATCTGAATATTGTCTGGGGCAACTGTAGTCCTCTTCCATAATTCAGCTATTTGTGCCAGGGATCTGTTCCATTATGCAATCTTCATCTTGTTGGACAATACATTTTGCTACAAACTCACATTTGATTTTTGCTATTTTTCTTATATATTTTAATAAATGAAGTAGGGAACCAAACAACAAATTCTGAACTATTCCTCAGGTGACAGGTATCAGAACAAAGTATTTAATGAAGTGCCATAACAAACAGCCATAGACTTCCTTTTTGGATAGACATCAAGCATTCAGTGTTGGCACTAGTGTACATTTTTAATTTGAACACAATTTCCAGGGATTGCTTTTTCACTTGAAATGATCCATCTCACTTAAGATGCAAACAGCTGTTCTACATTCAAGAGCTTCACCCAAAGAAAGAATTTTAAAGGACACATTTGGGATATTTTCTGCAATCCTATAGCCATGAATATCATGACCAAAATTTAAAAAAAAAAAAAAAAAAAGAAAGAAAAAAGTTTCCTGAAAGGTTTCCTGTTGTCTTGCAGAAGCAATAACACCTCCATATTTGATCACAACCTCACAACCATTCTATATTGCTTTACTCCCCCAGTGGTTCTACATGGTTTAAAAACCTATTTAGATATTGTCAAACTCAGAAGTTCCTTATAAAGAGCCATCACAACTCAGTTTTTGACAGTGGAAGGTTAGAGTGTCAAAAACTGTTTTTCTACAACTTGCTCTTGCAAGGTCATTTATTTTTGTATTGTAGCTAAAAGCAGTGAATATGTGGCTTTCCATAGCTGATGGAAAGTACACTGTACTCAAGAAAAGGAAGAGATGCAATTTCACCTTTATAATCTTAATTCTGACTAATCTCTTACCAGTCAACTTCAGTTTAGTAGTCCTCAGCATAAAGTAAGCATAAGTTCAACCCAATTTACATTTTTAGATATTTTCTTTATTGTTTTCATGGATGCCCATCAAATACACCAACCAATCTAAGTTCCTTGGGGGGAAAAAAAAATAAAATAAAAATGGCTGGATGTATGTTATTCATCCAAGGCTCTCTTTACAACAGTCTGGCCCCATGATGTTCAGGCTCCTAGAGGCCATTGCAGGTGCCTGCCACAGTATACCTGTCTCATTATCTTTTTGTTCCCATCCCTACACCCAGTGGCCATGATGGTCATGGTGAAGACCACAGGATCCACCAGGTGCAGCACAGAACTGTATTCTTACTCTGTTATTAATGGTTTTATTTTTATCTAGATCTCTTTAGTGGCACTCACTCATGGTCTAGCTGAAGATAGTCTGGGATTTTTTTTTTATAGAAAAACAAAACACTCTTTATAAATACTCTACCGTATTTCAGAGTATTCTCTTCTCTCTTCCTGTTAGCTTGAATAAATGGTCACCTATAGCACTAACCAACGTAGTATGTATTTACTGTTTTGTAGCTTGACACCAGATTGTTTACTGGCTAATAGCATGTATACCTTTGAAGTCTTCACCACCTGTTTCACTAAATTAAAGTTAGCAAACTGTCCTCAAATGTGCAATCATTGGTGGTTTTGAAAATTTTGCAATATTTAAGTTCAAGATTCTACAGAAAACAAAATTAGTAAAATGCAGATGCAATCATAAAATCATTAAGATTGGAAATGACCACCAAGAAAATCTAGTCCAACTGTCCCCCTACCCTCTAAACCATGTCCCTAATTACAACATCCAACCTTTGCTTAAACACCCCCAAGGGATGGTGACTCCACCACCTTCCTAGGCAACCTATCTATTCCAATGCCTAACCACTTTTTCTGAAAAAAAAAAACTTCTTGTAATTTCCAATCTGAACCTCCAATGGTGCAACTTGAGTCCATTTTCTCTTGTCCTATCACTAGTTATGTGCAAGAAGAGGGATGCCATAGTAAACTTACAAATAAAATTACTACAAGACAGGCATCAAGAATTTTAAAATATTATTTAAGATAAAACTGCTGTGGAAAAAAAAAAAATGTCTTAAACTGGAGAACAGTATTAATGAACATTTGAATTTTGACTAGATAAAAGTATTTAATACTTTATAACATTTAATCTGTACCATTCAACTCAAAAATTCAATTGAGTTAAGCTACATTTTTCACAGAAAGATAAAAATATTCTGAAACCTTCTCAGCAATACTTTCCTTGTGCCCATAAATGTAACACATGTCCTTTGCGATACATAATTTATGAGCCAGATTTTCTGTAAATGACATGAGTTGCCCCTCCCTATCTCCCTCCAGCCCTCAACATAATAAGGTCTCTTATGGTAATTCACCACACCCTAAGTTCATTTAACACTCAGTAAACTTCCCTAATGTTAAGATCCTCATTTATAGCATTAAAAAAAAAAAAAAAAAAAAAAAAAATCCTTTAAACAACGTAACTGAACAGCCCATTCTTTGAACAGCTGTAAACTCAGAATAATACTAAAATATTTTATGCTCAAACAGACAAGAAAATGCATGATTTTTTTTTTAATGCACATTTTAAAAAATAATTGTCCCAATGAAGCAGATTCACACTGAAATGAAACTAAAGAAAGATTCACACTGAAATGTCAAAAATTGGCATACTACTATGAATATCTAGAAATATGCCCCAAATCCTTTATTCAGTATCCTCACTAAATCATTGCCTTTGTTAACATCTTAACAATGAGAATTTTTAGTAACTAATTACTTCAATAGGTAATACTCTCATGTCAGTATGGTCCTCTTAGCATAGCCAAGGATATGGATTTTACCAATGAAAATGGTTTGTATCATGATCATACAAAGAGATAGCAACAACATAAAAAAGGCAAGCATGTTAATACCCTAAGATATCTCAAAGAAATCAGCTTTTAACCATGCACGCAGCTCTTTAGAATATCAGATTAATAAAGGCTGTTCAGCAACTTTCAGCAACAGGTGTGTAATAAGACTCTATATTTGAAATTTGGCAAGAGGTGTCCACAGCTTGTAGATGTGGACTGTTACTGTTTTCTATCTATTGTAATAAAACCGCTTTTGTCTTCATCAGCTTCAATTCTTTTAATTAGAAAAGTCTTACTTTAGTTAGAAGAGTCTTTCATTACTTTAAATTCAGTGATCTACTAGCAAATGTTTTTCACAGACTTTGTTGTGGATTTTCATAATAAAAATGCCCCTTTGCTTATTGCTCCTGCTGCATTAGGCAATATTCAGTACAAAAGAGCTTTTAATATTTATGAGGTGGGACTATTAGCCCTGGGAAACTATTCCAGCTCTAACATTGGTTAGGTCTCCTCTCCTCTCCACTCAGCTTAAATATTGTATTGTTCAATTTCATACATATCCTCATACATCATGTGCCCTAAACAATCCCCTTCTCTGTGGGAATCACGTGCTGTTTGAGAGCCAAACTCTCCTTTTCCTCCTTTCTTGTCCATTGTAACTTCCCTGCATTCAATTTCACTGTGTTGCCATTTACCTGAAACGTGGCTACAAAGAACCAAGTCTAGCACTATCATGCTGGAAGAGAAAAGCCATGGATCACGTACTAAGAGAAGATTATATATTCCTAATGATCATTAGTATAGTATTTCAGAAGTTGCCATCACATGGCAAACTCCATCCAACATCATGTGAAGTCAATAATTCTAACAGTCCTAGCACTACAGAAAGAATAACTACATCTGAAGATCACTGGAGAAAAAAAAATATATATATATAGTTTATATGTATATCGCTTCATCTTGGATTTGATTGAAATTTCATATGTTACAAGACCATCTACAAGACAAGGAGAAAACATGAGAGAAAGCAGTTGTGGAGGAGGGATACAGACAGAGACCTACGCCCTTTCAGTGTTTCCCCTTTCAGTGTTCACCTAATATCGCAGTGCTCTAAATATTTTTTGCAACTGCTACAGCTTGTTTCCTTTGTGAACTCAGAACAGGAAACTAAAACATTTTCTAACATGAAAAAAAAAAAAAAATGCAAAATGCATTTTTCTTCATTTTTGTTTCTTAGGTTGTGAGCAGTTCCGTGGTCAAAAAATACACCAACCAATCCAATTGTTTGTCTAACTCTTCCTTCAGGTAAGTGAAAGCAATACAGCATAAAGCATTTTTAGTGACTATGAAGGATACATTGAAAAAATACATATATTAGCAGCAGTGTTGGTTCTGGAGATCATATCTATATTTTTTTCTGCCTTTTTTTTTCTTGATAATGTAACATATTTGTATCTGTGGCATTGTTGTTTTCCTTCTCTGAGCATTTTATTTGTCCTTGCTCCTCCTTTTTTCCACTTTTATTTTATTAATCAATTAATAATTGATTCATAAAAATAATAAATATCAAATAATAATTAAAACAGAATAACAAGGACCAAGTCTTTAAATAAGTTGTACCATTCTGTATAGTCACATATGTTATTGTAATAAAACCCATTACATCTTGATACTCACTTGAGCCCAATTTAAGACCTGAAATCAAAGGAAAATTCCCTTCCAGTCTGTTCTACATTAAGATGGAAGATTTTCCTGGAATTACATATCCATACCAAGTTCTCAACCAACTCTGAGATCTATAAATTTTACCAGAACAGAACCATTTCATTATAAGAGAAAGTTCCAGTGTACCTTACCAGTGACCATGCTCTACAATGGTGCACCACACAGCTGCATTTACCACAGCATACAACCTGTGAGGTCAACAACAATTTCCTGTATTATTAAAATAATAATAATAATAATAATAAATAAAAAAAGTGCGTCACTTGCACTCCTGGCATCATAGCAAAATTACAGGACTGATCCCCTGGTCCCCCAGGTGAATAAAGCTTCCAGCCAACTAATCTAACTTTTCACAGTGGTTCAAAAGCAAGCTGATTTAAATGAAAAAGCAATGCTGCCTCACCACGTTAAAGATCTGACCTAGCTTTCACCAATGCTTGGTTCAGTTTGCTGTTTCACGTTTCACAAGAGTAGTCAAATATGTTGCAGATTATAACAAATGGCCAGCAAAGAACAGAATATCTGCTGTGTATATACATTTCATTCAATGCAGCTAGACCCTCAGCTCTTATGGAAGATAGCCATTTTGATTGACTTTCATCAATGATTTGTTTTCTTTTTCTTTTTCCTAAAGATGGAAGAATAGCCTTTCACAAACATATCTTCCTTCTTATCTGAACATGATATTGATCACAAATTTAAATTCTTCAAGAGCCAGTCAGCCAAACAGGTCCATCTGACAGCATATTCCATCAACTTGAGACTTTATTCTGATTTTAATAACATTAAAGAATAATACGCTGAACATATCAGGAACTCTTTACAGAGCTGAGAAGAAATTTTTATGTCAAGTTACAGGAAAATTAATTCAGATCCAGCAGTTTGCCCATGGTCAAGAAAGGTTGTGGCAAACAGGAATTAAAATAAGTACCATCCTCACCCTAACAGGAGCATTGTCATTTAACACGCCATAGGTCTTGAAGGCAGATCTCCAGGCTGTTGTATTTTGTATCTGGTTTTGTGGACTAGTCAACAGGCAAGACCTTTAAATACTACGTTGCAAAAAAATTTCTCGTTTGCAAAGATTTTGGGGGAAACCTGCATAGTTTTTCACAATTTCAGCAGTGTACATAGTTTTTAAATATTTTCTCATTGTTAGGCTAATTATAAGGCATACTTTATTAAACAGAGTTCACTGAATATGCAATTTTCATTACAATGGGAGAAACCTCCTAGAACTCAGAAATACCTCCCTTTTTAATAGCACCTGAAAGCACCATGAGGCCAATGAGAAGATATGATCCAGACTGTCCATCCATCATCAAGATCATTAAGACCACCTTCACCTTCACCACTCTTAAGCAATATGGGATCTACAAACGGATAATCAATTAGAGAAACATATTTTAACTTTGAAATCAAAGTTTATGGCAATTCTTTTCTGACTTCTACAGTAAGTTTCCTGAATTTTTGTAGTAAAACAACTTGGATAAAATGTAATCCTTGTGCAAACACCCTGAAAAAAATGAACCAAAAAAAAAGGATAGTGGAGCAGCATTATTATAATACATAAATTGTTCCGTTTTTGGACTTCATACACATAAGTTGTTTAGAAATGAAAATGGTAATATATAAACAGTAATACAGGTGTTAAAGCAGTGAAAGACAACAATACAGACATTTGAGTTTTATTTTTATAAAAAAAAAAAAGATAAGATTTATTAGTGCCAAAGTATGTTCATAGTAAGGTAACAGAAACTAAGCTAGTCTGAGTAGCAACTTACATCAAAGGATATCAAAATAATATTTATTGTAGAGTGAAACATAATACTTTTAACTTGATTCTTGCCAACTAGAAATCCTTGTTATCTGTCTATGAGGCCTTTAAAGAAAAGTTGCTACAGTCGAACAGGGTCCTGATAGAACTTGGCACATAAAGAAACAACTCAATGTTCATCCGCACAATACCTCTCACTCCCCTGGAGCACTCATTCATACAATACTTACATAATGCATATACATTATGACTAAAGCCATGTATGACCTAAAGCACATAGAGTGTCTCAGTTCTAAACGTAACATATGTCTACATCAAAAGCAAGTCACTGTATTTACAGGCAGATGATCTCATTCTGCAGATGGTGTTTTCTCTTGAAGATCCTTCTGTTAACATATGCTGAAATGTCTGAGTTGTCGAATTATTTATCAAATTAGAGGTGTATCTACAGGAAGATCTTCTGATCATGTGTGAGGTTTCTAAGGCAATAGTAGTAGTTGTTCCACAGGACTAGTGCTGCCATTGCAGCCTGCCCTCCCTCAGAGCAGTAAAGCCTTCCTTCTTCAGATGCAGCCACGCAGAGGGAGACATTCATGATCTGCAAGCTGTTGGCTCAAAAGTCTAAAACTTCTTGGTTTGTATATGTTTTAAATGTTCATGGAATAGCACCATAGGAATTCACTCTAAATAACAAACAAATCCTGCGTCCATTGTTTTGTTTTGCTTTTTTCACCATCACAGATACTCTTCTTCCCCCCCAAAAAAAGAATCTTTAGGAAACCTCCCACTTCTGATCAGCTAAACCAGGCTGTTAGCTCATTTATAAAGAGGTCCGATGAAATAAAGCTTAGTAGTGGTTCCAAATGTACTGCTGAAAACAAATTCAATAGGAGGAGTTTCAGACGATACTATTTCTGCCTCTCATGGATACATATTTTGATTCATGACAGGTTTTCATCTCAGTCTATATTCTACATTCAGTGCAAAATAAAAGCACATCATCAGAGATAGCTTACTTAACCAGTAAACCTAACATTTTCAGATTCTTACATTGTTCAAATTCAGTCAGCTAGTGATTGGTCAAGCAACTGATGACCAATGTAACAGTTCAGACTTCAGTCATTAGTAAAACAAAATACTCTGAAGATCCGTTATGTTTCAGAAGTATGAATTTCCAGTTTTAAAACTGATAACATGACATGATAGATGACTTGGTAAAAAATACAGAACAATGCAGGAAGACCTTCCCATTACATATCTTCTTTCAAGCAGTTGTACGCACCATATGCAAGATACAAAGTTAAAGCAACTAGATATAAGGAGAGTATTTTGAGTGTGTGACCTGAAAGAGCTTTATTTTTTCTCCTGGACAACAATTGTCAGAAGGAAGAACGGGTCACTTCCCCTAAACACAACTGATTGAATCTGCACGCATCTATGACAAATGTCAAACTATGAACAAAAGCTTTCAAATTCTCGTGGAAGCATGCAAAGTCCTTTCACCAGCTTCACAGAGAAGAGTCAAGTATGGAGCCTGCATATCATAATCTTGTCTATTCCACTGGGACAGGGTTTTTTGTTGTTGTTTTGTTTTTTAATTTTATTTTAGTCTCTGGTCTTATAAGTCATCATTTCAACTGAACTCATATAAAATATTTTGTGCTAATAACTTCAGTTTTTTTAAAAAAAGATACCTTCCTTCTTTTCACCTGGCATTCTTTTTTTTTTTTTTTCTGCATTCTCCTTTTCTTACATAGAGGTTCATGTTATTTTTCAGTGCGCACACTATCGGGATATTTTATACTTCTGTATCGTATATGAAATCCTTTCTTGTTGATTGTATCATCAGTGTGAAAGTGAAGTAAAAGAGCTTCCCCTGCTGAACAGATTTCTTCTGGTGGCTAAAATAAATGAACAAACAATAAATACGTTATGTGCCTAGCCTGTGTTTTTATCCCCTTCATTCATATTTTTTCTTATGGAGAAAACTCTTTTCCTGTTTTGCCATGTTGTGTAGTTGTGTAATTGCATGGCGCCATCTTATATCAACTAATAAAATACTTCTACTCATTCAGCTCTAAATCACGGGGTATGAATTTTAAAGGCAGACTGAGGAAATACTAACCTAAATTCCTAAAAGCTAAAGGTCAGCTTGTATCAAGACGTTTGAATTTTTACCTGCTGACAAAAATTTTGAAATTAACATGGTTAATTTCATGGTTTTGGGTTTTGTACTAATATCTAAGCACTCTTTCAATCTTGAACTCTGAGACTGAACAGCATCCTTTCATACAATCTAAATAAATGCTAATCTAAATATTTTCCAAATCTGATTTACCTTCTCCGATTTGTATTGAATATCTCTGCAACCTTAAGATACAAGGAAAACCAAAGCTCTTTTTTTTTTTTTTGTCCTTCCCAGATGTCTTCTACAGTGCTGTTGCAGTCATGTAAGTGAGAGGGCAGGACCGTTCACAATGTTCTATGTTTAGATAAACAATTGACTCCAACACTGACCTATTTTCAAGCATATTCTTCACAGCCCTCATGGTGGCCTGCTTTATTACTGAAGCACATTGATCAGAAGTACTGACTTAATTAAGTCCTTTTTCTAAAGTTGAGAAAGTAGTTATGTGTATTAATAGTGCTCCCACCCCCCGACTTCAGTTTGGATTAATTGCTTCTAATAGCTTTTCTATTTAATTTCATGTTTCCTATATACGTGGTTTGGAACGGTCTATTAAGCCATTTATCCATATCATAGCAGAAAAACAAGAACAGTGAAAGTGATTTTTTTTTGTTTGTTTTTTTTTTTTTTTTTTTTTTTTTGAGGGTTGGGTTATTCTCCAACTTGCTGCCCTTCTACTTGCAACAAAGGCCAACTTTAAAAATTTTAATGACAAAAAAAAAAAAAAAAAAAAAAAAAAAAGCTTTAGTAGCTTGTTACTTACCCCAGATCCACAAAATCGACCAAGTCTCATTGCTGACTTATCATGACCATCAAATAGCTCCATGTAATCATAACCACAGTCTGCCTCTTCTTCAACCTCAAAAGTCTGAAACATTAACTCAACTCGATAGCCACGCTCTGCCACCAGAAGCCAGTCGCAGTCTGCCTGAACTGGATAGTTGTTATCGCCAAACTGAGCGTGAGAGTACAGGTCTTTGGCCTTGGTTTCAGCTTTCAGTCGACCACCACACTCTGAAAAGTTGGGGTGGAAAAGAGAACTAAGAAGCTTATTCAGTGCAAATTAAAATTTTCTTTCCATAGTAGCCCTACCTTATTCAGAGCACATTTTTACTCCATAAACAGAACAATCAAACAATGTGTAGAGTGGAATATTACCTGGTATGAAGACAGATCCACCATTCCATATTTCCTCTAAATATATATGTATATATATATAAATAAATAAATTTTAAGACTTGAGCATATTTCATAATTTTCAAGTAAAAGACAAAAGGGAATGCCAAAGGTATAAGGAAAGTGGTTCAAGAGGTGGAACCTCCTTCAGGTAGTCATTTGAGAGCAAAGCAAGCACACAGAGTGGTGTCAGCGGTATCAGCTTTTCAACATGGTTTAATGACAACATTAACAAGTGGTAGGGGTGAGGGGGGGTATCAGCTCTAGCACATGCAGTCAGCGATCAACAGGAGCACATGTAAGAGTCCCGTGTTACATAATAGTGTCAAATTTAATCTTTATGCTGTGCCTGGAGAACCAGTTCAATACTAAACACTACAGCTAACCTTGCCAGCTTATTTTGTAGTTCATAGACATGGACAGGTCTTTCTCCGCAAAAGGTCCTGGCTGGGGGAAAGCTGTCACTGCCAGAGAAAGTCTCTTGTGGCAAGATCTAAACTGAAGAACCTTACCCTATGCCAAAAACAGATTATAAATCTGTTTCTACACAGGTGTAAGAGCTTGTTTATAACTATTTAAAGAGTTTATAAATTAAATAATAAAGAACTTCACTGTGTCTATCAAGCTGTTGGCCTAATGAGATCCTTCAAGCATTTATTTCTCATTGTTATTCTAATTATTTTTTCCCTTTTTATTTTTTTTTAATTTCATTTACTTTATGACTGTTTTATTATTATTTTTCTGCTAAGAGAAAAATATATAGTAACTGTGACATGTCCTTAAAGAAAATGCATAGCCATATTAGCAGCTGCAGAAAATAGCAATTCCCTTTCACAGAATCACAGAACAGTTTCAGTTGGAAGGGACCTTAAAGGCCATCCAGTTCCAACCCCCCTGCCATTGGCAGGGATGCCACCCACTAGTCCAGGTTGTCCAAAGCCCCATCCAACCCAGCCTTAAACAATTTCAGGGCTGTGGCATCCCCTGCTTCTCTGGAAAACCTGTTCCAGGGCTTCACCACCACCCCCCAGAGTAAAGAATTTCTTCCTTATTTCTTTGCTCCACCTGGGAAAGTTGGGGAAGTCTTTCTATCCAATCTGTTTTTTTGTTTGTTTGTTGGTTTGTTTGTTTTGGAATCTTTATTGTTGCTACAGTCTTATCATGTTTCTATTATTATTTGCTAGAAAAAATAATAATAATAAAATACAATGCACAGTTTAAACACTTGTTAGGTATCTATTCATTGGGCATGAGTCCAAAGCATGGAGGTAAAATTCCTATGGAACAACTGTTTTGGTCTCAAGGCTACAAATTCTGAATTGTCTCTCATTCAATGGTACTTCAAAGCACATGCAGATGATGTGCTGTTCAACTTAATGAGCATTTCATACAAAAACAGTCTAGTGAAATAAATATTCTAGCTTAAGGAGGCAAACTTAATTTTTACAATGTTCTTAAAAACTGGGCAGATTTTACTCTCCAGGCTTTCTCAGAAAAGCACTATTATGCTTGCTCAAAAAGTATTTACAGATAGGGAATACAAAATTCAGCACTTTTCAGTGGTAGTTTAATAACACCTGTTTCTAACAAGACTTTTGATCTTTTATTATTTACCTCATGGTAATTTAACATGAGTAATTATTACTATTTATATCTAATTTTCTTCCTAAGGGAAGTGTTTAGTGGGGAAGGCAAATAATGACATGTTTGTAAAACAGAATCTTAAACAAGAAAAACATAAAATGACTGATAGGTGGTTAAGCTCTTCACTTTCCTAGGCCCAGACCATGAAGTTAAAAATAGTTCATATACTGTTGCTTACTGCTTTTCCAGGAAAATTAAAAGGAAATTTTTTAAATGGAAATTAAATTAACACAGATTTAGAATTGTTCTCAACAAAGCAAAAGAAAAAAATAAGAAAATGTTAAAACTGGTGTATGATTAGCTGAGCATCACACATCGACTTGATAAATAATATCAAATGGTACAAATAGTGTCTAGTCACCTTGACTTCCTCTAGTCACCTTGACATCCTCCATTAATCACTGCTATGTGTCAGAAAACCTTA
>CM021768.1:39869323-39940462 GCA_011076525.1 Nettapus auritus | reverse complement strand
AAAAAAAAAAAAAAAAAAAAAAAAAAAAAAAAAAAAAAGCTGATCTTACAGCAAGCAATGGAAGTTGGAAGTTCAGAGATTCAGCGCTAGGGGCCACTGTAAGCCAAACAACGTCTGGCAAATGCACACTGAAAACGTCCCCGTCTATTAATGCAATTGCAAAACACTATTCTCAATTTCAGTGATTTCTGCAAAACAACAAAATTAAATGACAAATTTCTAAGAAATTATATTCTTAAGTTCTTAAGGAAGTTTTCAGTATTGTTTGTCGTACTCTTCCTTGGCTTGTCTTTCCTTTTTAGCTCTACAGGAAAGTAATAGCTGTTTATACAAAACCCAGACTTTTGTCTAAGTTAGAAGAGGAAAGCAATAGAGGCGCATCTCATGCTCAAGTAAAGTATTGCCATTTAAAATACAATGAAAAGCTATTGAAACTTTTACAAACTAACGAAACACGGAAATATTTCTTACTGTCTATGCCACCATCTTTTTATCAGATTTTGTTTCAAAATCTTTTAATCATTTTCCTATAAAATTATTTAAAAAAATAAAAAAAGACAAAGAAAGAAGGAGAAAGGGAAAAAGAGAAAGAGGCAAAGAGAGATCAAGAAATGACTACAATATTAGAGAATGTTTTTTGCATTTTCTAACTTTTCCAAGTTCTCTTGAGGTTTCATTAGATTTAGTTGTAACATTGTGTTATCTATTAAATCATTCTGTTAGTAAAAACTAAATGTCTGAATGTCTTCCACTAAAGAATGGAGGGGAAATTATTAGTAAACCACATCCTGATTTTCTGACCTGTGGAGTGCATTGCTTGAAAGCCCTTTCTTTGAACCGATGCATCAGAAATAAAGCGAAGAAACATTTTGTTTCCAGTAGCAGTAAGAGGATCTGGTATCTTATTGCCACATAAGCGTCCCAGAATTGGTGATTTTTCACTTTCACCATCAAAAACTTCCAAGTGGTCATAGGCACATTCTTGATGTTGTTCTATCTCAAATTCATTGAAAGTCTGGGGAAAAAAAGAAAAGAAAAAAATAAAAATAAAAATGAGGCAATGTAGTATTGCATTTATAATGTACATCTGTACTGTTAGCATGTTCAGAATACAAAGTAGATGTAATGACAGATTTAGCATTATTGCTCCTACAACTCTGTAGGTTTGAATCACATACCATTTTGAGATAGTGGAATAATGATTAAAACTGCAAATTTCCCTTCACATAAAAGGGAATCTTCAGAGTCAATGAGTATCTGTAACAGAATATTAAATCTAGAATACCATGGCCTTCTTTTGAATATGTGCCCTTTATGGTATTATTCCAAATTTCACAGAATATTTGAAACAAAGCAAAAAATCAGGAAATCTACTGGTTCCTCAGATAGCTGAGGCCTTGATACATCTGTGAATCATAATGCCTTTTTTTTTTTTTTAACCTCCCTCCACAGCTAAAGCCTTTGAGAATGACCTTTCCACATGACTTGTTATATGTAATAATTGTATTTTCTAATCTGTTATTTGGAGATACTATTTTTATTGTTACAACACTAATAATATTTTATGCTGCATCCTTCATGCTAACATCATATTTTTGTTAGTGAAATTACTATGAAAAATAGCAAAATGATTTTGACTATGTTTATTAAAAAAAAAAAAAAAGAAAAATTAGCAGACTCTTTCAACCCCCTCACCTCTCCCTAGAAGATTCAAATTGCTGTAAGGGTCTGAACACAATGATCACAAACTAGTTCATCTCCAACCTGTGATGTTTCTTCCACACTTCAAAGCATTTATTTCAGTTTCTGAGCACCTGGGGGTTCTCACAGTCTCTATCAGTGCTTACGGAAGCTTGTTAGGACAAATCCCATTCTATTAAAAAAATATATTAAGTGTCCTTTGGAGCAGAGCCCGAGCAACCTACTTTTAAAAACTATTGGCATTTAGATTTCTCAAACTCGGAGTGTCCAACCAAAGGCATTTCCCAAAGGCATACATCACACCCTACAGAAATTGCTAAAGCAGATACAACTAATGCTTGCTTTTCAAATATGGAAGAGTGTCTTCCAAGACTGGACTGTTATCAACAAATTTATTTCAAGACAACAACTAAGAGATTTCAGATGTGGCTTTTTGACCAGGGCCATATTTGAACCTGAGCCCTAAAGATCAAAAAGTTGGTACTTTCCTCTCCTGTGAACATTGAGAATGCATTATATATATGCACTATACACACACATCTTTGTGAATTTTCACAAATAACATACAATTCAATGTGGAATTCAAAATATCATAAAAACACCAAATAAAAGTGCTCTCATAAGTAGTTATATAGCTATTTATAAGAAGAAGAATAAACACAAAACACTAAAAGATTAAGAAGCAATATTTAAAATAATAAAACAGAACTGTCAGTTACTGAACAAATATTATGCATATATTGAATGCATATAATTATTCATTCTATGTGGTACAACAAAGGAAATCTGACCTACAGAGTCCCTTGTGGAATTCAGCAAATGTAAAATGTGATGGTAATTTATATTCACAGCTGAACTAAAGGAAATATCAACAGCTAATATATAAAGCCTTTTGCATAGAGAACCAAAATATTCAGAATACAGTTTTCAGTTTGTGAAAAGTTGGGAGTGAGAGTTGAATGATACAGTGGCATAGGTTCACTTCACAGGAAACTTGGTGTTTTCTGTTAAGGGAAAAGAACTGCAGGGGCAGTAAAACCAGCTGCACAGCAGTTCGTCCTGCTGCTCTTAAATTGTCAGCCATCCTACTTTTATGATGCCAAATATATATTGTCATTTATACCTAAATAAAATCCCATGCATTAAAAAAAAAAAAGAGCGAGAGAAAGAAAGAAAGAAAAGAAAGCTAAGAGTGTGAGTCAAATACAGAATTGAGTTACGCCAATTTGGAGTCAACAGCAGTAATAGATAGATGTCATCCAATTTTCCTTTAAAATAAAAATTACAAATTTTGTCCATTTCTCAATAGCACAAAAGATTGCTGTCTAGGAAGTGCCTCTCACCATGATCTGTATGACACAACTATTCTTTTTAATATTTGAATTATCACTGAGATTCTTAAACCTGTAGGTAGACAGTACATTATATTGGGTCCCACAAAGAAGAACAGAAAAAAATCCTAAATCCACTGACAGTCTAGTAATTTAGTCTAGAAATTATAAATGGAATCAAATAAATGTTATTTTAAAGGAAAAGCAAATCTTAATATTAGGTCTTTAAAAAGATCAAAGTAACTAACATTTTCAAACATTCAGAGACAATCTCCTTTTTTTTCTTATTCTTCTTAAAGCGGCCAGCTCCTAGCAACAGCCTGTGAACAGACTTGGTAGGGGAAGAACTAACACAATTTGAAGTTGAACATAACTGAAGAGTTGGTGATAACTTTCTCTCTACTACTTAGTGTCAACAGTGTTCAAAAATAACTTAATTAAGTTGGTGGTAATAATTAAATCACACTTGGCCTTTCCTGGGACAAATACTTTTGAATATCCACCCCTCCATCACTACAGTTACCACTCTGTTTGTCTTATTAGGGGGAATGGTATTCAGAAGTGTTATGTACAGCGTCTGAACAGGCAGCCTATCTATAGCACTTTACTGACTAGATATGTTGGTGGCACTTATGGGTAGATGCCTGAATGGAATAGTTAAGTCTGTCTCTTATAAACATCCGGCTGATTAACTTATGAAAATCTCTCTCTGGTACATACATTTTCAAGGCTGTCTTTATCTTCACATTTCATGTAAAAATTCTGAAGTGCATATTCATTTTTTTTCATAGGCTTCTTAATTACACCAAATGCTTAACTTTATCCCTCTCTGGAAGAGACTTCTGTGATTATCAGAGTGAGAGCAATCACAAGAAAAGATTAGTTTCTGTACACACATATCCCTCAGAAAATGAAGCACAGCCTAACAATTCATGTAGTTTGTTAATATAAAGAAATCAATTCTCTTCTGGTTTAATTTGGCTAAATAAACCATGAAGAGTAAACTTAAATACAGTGTGGAAGTCCAAGAAAAAATATTTATCTATAGTAGAAGTATTGCTTTGGTATTAATAATATGGCATTTGGCTGCACTAGACAGATTTTAAAGATATTAATACATACAGTAGTAGACTGACCCCACTGGTTTCACAGAAAAGTGTATTTCAGGCTCTAAACCATGGAGATATTCTTAAAAAAAATATCAAGGAAAAATCTGCCTATTTTTTCCAATTTAATTGGCAAAATACAATTAAAACAAACAAACAAACAAAACAAAACGAACAAACAAAACAAACAAACAAAAAACTTTACTTTTAGAATAGATCCATGTGATATTTCAATAAAGAAATATAAATGTATAAATGCTGGAATTCTGCCTGCTGAGGTTAAAAGCACCAAAAAAGCTTTTATAGTAACATGCCTATACATGCCTATGCAGATGTCTGGCTGGCTTTGTTTTATACAGCCAAGGTGAAATACCGTTAATTGGCAGTATGGAAGGCCTTCTGAATCAAAAACCTGTTTTTCACCCCTAAATGGGCAGATCACACATACCCTCTGTAGGGACATATCGACCATTTACTTCTGGAGAACTGGAATGAACAAATGATCTCACATCAGCACCAGTAACAGAGGTTATGGCTGTGTCTAAGGTCAGGAGTTATGAGATGGCAATATCCCTTTCATCCCCATATCAAACTAGGTTATTGCTTCTACCTTTCTGAAGTAGAGACATACCTCTTAAGTTTATTTGCTCCAAAACATTTGTTAAATTATCTTTTTCTATGAAAAGAGTTGACTCCCATTTTCCTTTTTGTGGCATTTTTGTGTGTACTGCAATTCTTATTTTCATTTGCAAATCTAGCATGTTCATATTGCTAAGTTCTTCAACACAAAGACTCTGCATGCCCATGCAAGTATCAGTGGTGTTTTGTTTTTGTTTTGTTTTTGTTTTGTTTTTGTTTGTTTGTTTTTACTCTACAGGTATTATTGTAGCACATTTGTTTATTGTTTTAACACCTGTAAGGAAGGTTCTGTGCATGGATTATAAACATAATTTCTTTAGAAACATAGTCCCTTTTTTTTCAGATCAGTGAAAGATGTAGAATGATGGGAGGAATTCCTTCAACCAAGGAGACGTTTGTCATAGGTATTGCAGAGAGAGTCATGCAGCTCTCCCCCAAGTACCAAGAAACACTGAGGCTGAGCTCACAGCGGCAAGCCTCCTGGACAGGTCCACAGGCTTTGTAAAGATGTTACATAACTTCAGCAGGTCTGCAGAGCTCCCTGATTTCTGCTCGCCTGTCTTCAGCCATCAGACCTGTCTTCAGCCAGCTAGACACAAAGATCACATAACTCTACTTAAGTTGCTCTTCTACCCATGTTAAAATTTGGAGCCACCTTTAAATGAGAAGTTCAGACTCCTGGGTCTTGGGTCTTCTTTTCCTCTTCAAAACGTGAAGGATAGAAATGCAAAAGATATGTGGAGGGGACTGTTCATAACTTCTAATATTGTTAATTGTATATATTGGAGTTTGTTTAAATGTCCTTTACCGTATTCTTCAAAACTTTGTGCAAATTTTATGATTGATATATATCAACATTGATATACTGAAGTCACATAGGAGAAAAGGATTCCTCCTGCCCTTTGCTTTGCAGAGTGCAATCATCACAATTAACTCACAGCTCTGTGATACTGAGCAGCCCCAGTTTGCCAGGAATGGACAGGAGTCAGCAGTTGTTTTTTTTTTTAAACAGCTTACCTTTGGCTACAAATTGGATAGTAAAGATGAGTAACAGTTTCAAATCACTGAGTGCAGTCATTTAAGAAGCAGGTATGGTGGAAGAAAGGAGCAAAAGGAAGGGTAGGTAGAAACTCACCAATTTGACCCTCTGCCCAGGGGTGGCACTGATTTCCCACGTGCACTCCTTTCTGCTGGGATATTTGTCGGGCCAGTTGGGACTCGTGATGATGCCATTGGGACTGTGGATCTTCTGTTCACACTCAGCTATGCCAACAGTAATAGCATCAGTTAGTCTGGGGGTCTATATTCAGAGGTAGCCAGAGAAGTACTCTTGCTTGCCAGGGGACCCACTGAATGGAAAGGATTAGCAGCAAGGCAGCTAAGCACCTTCTTGGTGTGCAGGACTATTTTCCTTCCCCTTTGATGAACACTTTATGGCAATTTAGCCAGCATGCTTTGATTCGTGAAACATATATTGTTGTTTACGATTACTTTTTTAATAGTAAATAAACATAAACAAAGTATTGCAATATAATTAAATATTCTGCTAACGCCCCCATTCTGCTTGCAAATAAGTATGAGAATCCACATGAAAAATCTTGCCAATCCAACTTCAAATAGTATTTCTTGAACAATTTATTTTTCTCTCACTAATTTTCATGCTGCAACACAGCAATCATTCTGATTTCTAAACCACAGTTTCTAGGGAAATATATACAACCAGAAAACAGCAAAGACTGAATTGTAAGTATGTACCAAGAACAGCTTAGTCATTCAAATCATAACTGTTTCAAGAAGTGACTCTCTCAATAAATTAAAAGCCTAAAACTTAGAGAAGGCAAGCAAAAAAAAAAAAAAAAAAAAAAAAAACAAAACAAAAAAACACCTGTTTCATCTCCCTTTCATCTCCTTTTGTCTTTCATTTATTAACAATCTCAATTTGCTTTATAAACATCAGATAATTATTTGGCAAGAATCTTTTAGAGGAGGCAAGTATCATCCTAACACCAGGCATAATGCAAGCGATTCACAAAGGACACGTTTAGTAGCAAATTAGATCCATACTAGAATACAGCCTTGAGAAACTACAGTAGCTCCTATGTAATTGCACATGTACAGTTCATTTGCAGATAATCTAAATTTTACTTAAGTCCCCAAGCCTACTGTTTTCTGAGGTTGCTACACCTTTAGACAGTAAATGGGAAGAAAAATGCATAGAGATTTGACTGAAATTTGGATTCTCTGAATATGTCCCCTAAAAAAAAACACCCTGAAAGGAGTTTCATGAAGACACCTACTGTTTCACCACTACCTTGAGGTTCAGCCACTAATGGGAGCAAATCACAATTTTACCAGGCTTCTCTCCAAAAACTCTTGTCCCTCTGTTATGTACTTCATTAGATAAATATTCTGTCACAGCTCTAAATACTCTACACTTCACAGCACTACTAAAAGTAGTGCTCCAAGTTTTTTAAACCATTTCCATGGAACCTCAAACTCAGCCACACACAAGAGCTATGGATGGAGGGAATGAGGGAAGAGGGGCGAGGGAGCAATTAAGTCCAAATGCCTATGACTGCATGATTCCATTCTTTCTTTTCTTTTCCTTGGAAAAGAAATATCTGCAAAGATCTTTCTGAAAGAGTTGTATCATCTGCTGTTCAAATACCCTACTACTTACCCTCCTTGCAGTCATGCTTGTTTTCATGTAGCACAAATCCATTTCGGCACTGGCAAACATAGCTTCCTACTGTGTTGATGCACTCATGCTGGCAGCCACCATTGTCCTTTGAACACTCATCTTTGTCTAAGAAATACACAACAAGGATGGGTGAGCATTACGGACACCAGTAGTGCTTTTTACCAAAGAGAAAAAGGTTTACCAGAAAAGGATAAATTAAGGCACAGTTCTTCTTCTCATTTTTTTTACTACCTAACTTCTATCTACTCATTGCTCGGCCTGCACCATGGCACAAATATCCTGTCTCATCTTTCTAAGAAGTGGGGGATAGCTCTCAGGGGAAGAGAATGATAGTAAACAAACAAGCTAAATCAAAGGAGGTAAGACAATTACCAGCATTTACTCCTTCAAGTGGTCTAGCTGGTAAAGATTTCATAAATATATCATATATTTATTTTGGTGAACAATGGGAGTGCAATTTATGGATAACAAGAAATATTCTAGCTTTATGCAAATTCCACAACTTAACTGTAGTTTCTTGAAAGGCACACAGAGGCCAAGCAAGGTTTCAAGTTCTGCACATTAAAGATGTAAGAAAAGAGTGACTAAACATAAACTTTCTGAATAAGATGTTTTTTCTTTCCAGCAGACTGGCAGTGTGCTTTACTTTTAATAAATCTGGACATTAGAGAACAACTTGAAAAGGAAAACATTGCATTGAAAAACATACAAAAGAAACTCGTATTAATTATTTCAAGGAGATCTACAATATAGCATGCAGTTCTGTTTATTAATATATAATCCCTTAAAAGAGCTTTTAGTGTGTTAGAAGTAAAAACAGAGAGTAGGGGAGGAAATATGACCTGCATTAAACAGCTACAAATTCATTGCATGGAAGAAAGCCAAACTAGATTAACAGGCTGTCAGTCAAGGAAGAGGCCTCAGCTGCCACCCTTCTGTGTCAGCTGTTGTCACTTTAGGTGAGGCCAGTCCATTAAGAGAGGCATACTGCTACTGAGATGTCCATACACACACACACACACACACGTGTGTGTGTGTATGGTTATGTATATTTGTATACATATATATACATACACACACACAAAACATGATGTATAAAAATATATACATATATTATTACATTTGTGTGTATACATATATACTCACAAACACACGCAAGTATACACACTGTCTTACAAACGCCACCATTTCAACATGCAAAAGAGAAGAGGAAAAAGAGCAAAGGAACTATGGTCATCTCAGAGGTCCAGTAGTCGCAGAGCTGGAATGTAGAGCATGCAGCCCCTTCAGCCTCATGTGCCTTGAAAAGCAGCAGTGAGTGTTATCTTTGAACAAGGTAACATGTGATGTTCAGACTTTAGCAGGCACAGTAAGAATTTCTATAGATTACAAACCACTGTGGATAATTTAATCTCTTTTTGTTGTCTTACTAATGTATTTTACTTTATAGTTGCTTATATTCAGTAACACAACAAAGAAAGTCTGCATTGTAATTGCATACACATCAGCTTTATCTGCTAAAATGTATGCAACACTTGACTCATTGACTTGCAGTTGTTTCAGGAAAAGTCAATTTCTCCTTGTAATAAATGATGATGATGATGTAGGACAATCCTGCAAGTCAAACCCAAGTTTCTGCTGCATTTTAATCCTGTAAATCTCAAATCTGTTTGCACCAAAAAGTCTTGGAAGCTTTCTGCAGATGTGAACAGATTTGAAGGTTAAGTAAAAGCAGAAAAACGTATGTAGCTCCCAGAATTAAACATCCAAAGGCTTATATTAGTTATCATTTTGATGATGAAAGAAGCATAAAAGCACAAAAATACACTGTTTATGCACCTTGCAATGCAGGTTCAAACTGCGGTAGTAAATTCATTCAATTTCAAACAAAATATTTAATCTTTCATCTTTGCAAAAGCAAACGCTATAATAAATTAATTCCATGTTACAAACGAAGAATAGTAAAAAGCAAATGAGAAATTAGATGTAATAGTAAAAAAATGCTTCAGTATTTCCCCCCCTAAGCATAAGTTTAGTTTTCTACCAAAGTAACATAATAAATGGAAGGCAAGCTCAAAATGCATTCAAGTTCAACTTTCAAGTACGGAGTATGTATGTAAATTCTGAATAAAAGCCCTCTCATTTTTCACCTTCCACCAAAGCATGAAATAGGGAAATGTATTTTAATATTAAGTATGCATTCTGTAAAATAATCTCTTAAGAGACAGGTGCATAAGCGAACAGTCCCATGTTGAACCTCTTCAGAGATGAAATCACTATAAAACAATGGACAGAAGGTAGAATAGAGAAGCTTTGGGACATATCTGAACTACAATAATTATTTGTAGATGGTTAATCAAGGATGCAACTGTTGAACAAGCCTTCCTCACACTTCATAATTTGGAACAGACTTTCTGTCAAATTGATTACCCAGTTTTAAAAATTCATTTAAAAAAAACAATTAGTCTGTATTAGTTATAGGAACAAATGTTTTGCCATGTAAAAACAAAGCCATTTGTTATGCTGACAGATGGAAATGAGTCTCCCAGTTTTGAATGGATACTTTCTTACTTTTTTCATTTCAGTACTCAGAACAGGGAAAGATCCATTCTCAACAAAATGTTAGATTTAAATCATTCAGAGGACAAATGGTCGTACCTCTGAGACCCTCAGAGGCCACCAGTCTGTGAATAATACGTACTCGGCCTGAAGGGACCTGTACCAAGTCCTTGCAAGATTCAAAAACAAAAATTTTCTCTTTGCAGGCAGCTTTCTTGTCTGTGGAAAAAAACGTACCAGGATGGCACCAGAGATGAGTTTGTGCTCCAGAACAGATCTGCTCAAGGCTAGAAACATCCTAGGTTTCTCTTTTTAACTTCTCAATGAATTGATACCCAAGAAAAAATGTCCCAAACTTCATTCTTACATCATTGCAAATACCACACCTGTTTTGAATGATCATGCAAGGAATCACGTATTTAAATCACACAAATAAAATTCATGATAAATGTAGGCAGTTAATAACATTACAGCAGGGTATTAAATGTACCACTAAAGAAAGAGTGATTTAAAGAAATGATTAAGCTAGCTTCTCAGAAACATCACAGAACAATTTTTTTTTAATATCTTTTTTTTCCTTCCTGGAGTAAATTTGTGGAGTTACTGTACACTCCCCTATTCTTATGGGTCAAATAGATAGGAATAAATCACTGACTTCCAACAAAAGCAGAAGAGGAGAGAGAGAGAGAGAAAGGACAGAAGAGCAGGGGCACGGGGGGGGAAGAGGGGAACACACCACACCTCACTTCTGGAAGCTGTTAGTTAGAAGTCTAATATCCAATTCCTAAAATTTTTAGCAAAAGCATTAAAAAATGAATATGGCATGAGTCCCTAGTTTCTCCTCTACACCCAAGAAACTGGATTATAACCATGTAATATTCTTTCTGGCAGTTAGATAATGGCTCTCAACTGAGCTTTCTTCAGAACTGTCCCATCGAATGTAAATTTTACAGAATGTTAAAAAAAGTTTTTTCTCACTTTCCTATAGCACCTGACTGGCTGTTAACACCATTTAACAGCCAAAAACATGATTACATGTCTTCTTATATCAACATAAATAGCTTCCTAGAGCAGGTCACGTGTTGCCTTGTGTCAATGTTTGCTTTCACAGTTTATCGCATTGGTTTTCAATCACCCAAAAACTGCTTTCTGTCATCTGAGCTGGAGCCGGGCCATACTTTCTCAATTGTAGCCAGGGCTGCAGGATTCACCACTAAAAGATCTACCAAAAAAAAAAAAGTTCCTTGGCTCTACTTGAGGAACACAGTACAGTCCTTAACTTTCATATTAATTTGACTTATCTACCTCCCTCCTGTTGACTTTTGCAGATGCCTTTTACGGGTGAATAGACTACAAAATGCACTGTTCTACTCATCATTGATTTGTTTTTCCCCAACACTTCATTATAACTAAATACTTACAAATCCTTCTATTGTGATTTAATTGATAAAATTGTTAAATACCTTCAAGCAAGTATCCTATACACTAATACAGAACTAATATTAACTATTTCTTGGCATATATAATTCTGAAATTGTGTTCTGAAGACAAGTTTATAAAGAGGCAAAAAATAAAAATCATCACGAGCTGAACAGTGTTCATCTATCAACCCACAAAAGTCAAAACACATGATGTGAAGTCTCAAGTCCATGCTTAATTGATGGATCAATAGCATATTATGTTCATATTAAGGAATTCAGGAATAAAAAAATTATAACACTTTCTGACAGTCATGAGAGTTGTGTCCAATTAATTATTCTGAGATGTTTGCTTCATGTTTGCGTTCAAAGATTTATCTCAAGCACTACAAAGTTTCTGTTTTGATCAGGAAATATTGTCAAATGTGGTAAGCCAAGTAACACAGAATAATAGAATCTTCTAGCAACAATAACAACCAGAAAATTGAGATAAAAATTTAAAATGTCTGAACTCACACAATAAGAGCAGACATTATAGCAGAAATTCATTATGAAGCATTCAGTAGATTTATATAATTACAAACTCAAAAACTATTTATATCAAGCTATGTTTCTGTGAAGAGGATTAGATACGTTCTATATTCACGACATACAACACATTTCTATTAATTAAAAAATACCTTTCTATTTCTAAACACCTTTCATTTCTATTCATTAAAAAACACCCCAAAAAAACACCATTAAAAAACAGTCTCAGCTAATGAATTTATTCTGTTGATCGATGGAGTCATTTATAACTTAGCTTTTTCTATTTACCAGGAAAAATCTTTTTTCACCTAATAATAATAATAATTCATTCAGAAGTGAAGAGACAAACAAAATAATGGTACTGAAGGATTACAGCCTGGTGCTTTGAATTGCATGAATTAACAGCCCAGCCTTTCCTAAACATATAGCATTGATCTGAGCTCTTCCTAAATCACATTCATAATATTAATAGATTATTTAAACAATCAAATATATATATATATATATATATAATTAGTAAAAATGAAGTATCACTTTAAGGAGAACAAAAATTTAACTGAACTTAAATGTTTACATGTTCAACAAGTCCACAAGCCATAATTTCTGAACTACAATTCTTACAAATTACAGAACAATTATTGCCAATCTTATCTGCCATAGCTTTACAGATACTGAAAGTACATAACCAACTTATTTACTAACTATTTTTAGAAGTAGAACATGTCAATATATATGCTTGTAAAAAGTCATAATATGTGACAATTCCTGCTCATGCTCCTAGGCCTACATGAAATGACTAGTTGTGTGTTTCTAGGAGGAAGCTCTGTTGTGTGCATATTAACAACAAATACTGAGTAAACCTTGAAAAGTCGTTGCTAAGGTAAAGTATTATTTTAAAACTGTAAGTTACTACTATATGTAAAGACAGATCTGAATAACTATGACCAGAGAAACATGATTGTTAAAGAAGATTAATATACTTTAGGGGACAAAAAAGTAGAGGAAAAATAAATCCCTTTTTTAAATTTTCCATCATTCCTTAAGAAAAAAAAAAAAAAAAAATCAAAAAACATCAAAGAAGTCATAATGGGAAAACATTGGAAGTTATGAATCTCTAATCTGTTTTGATAGTTATTTTCCTCACTGTCCGTCCTTTATACATCCTCTAACACACAATATACTGATTCATATTTTTTTGTCATAATCAAGGTTATTAAAGCTAACCACTGAAATACCATTCTCATTTCAGCTTTGCTAAAGAGGAACAAACCCTAACAATGAGAACAACAACAAACAAACAAACAAACAACAACAACAAGAAACCCTAACAAGAGAACAAACCCTAACAATTGTGCCTGGTAATACACTAGACAATACATTAGTTTTGCTACATGCTAAAAACAATCAGGATCCTCCAAATTCAGATTTTTAACTGCTATGGAAAAACTTGGGGTAAAATTCAAATCCCAAATGCTTCTGGATAGTTTCCAGAATTTTGAGAGGGGAAACTGTTTAGTTGTTTTGTTTTACATACCTATGCATGCGTGCGCACAAGAAAAGCACTAAGCAAGATTACACCTCTAACACCAGTTGTTATTCTGCCACATCCAGATTATTATAATCTAGTCTCAGTGGGTTATTGCAAAAACCATTGTGCAAATCTCTCTTCACATCTTGAGCTTCACTCATGTCTAAACTTATTCAACAATGCATGTCCTCAAATTAATTTACTTCTGCTCTTATTTAAATATATGTATATGTATTCTATGTATTTTCTACTGTATACAGATATTACAATTAAGAACAGTATTTTAAGAAAGAATGGTTCAGACTTTCATAAATGAAACCAAGTTGATTCTACAAGAAAACTATAAGGGAAAGGCTGCTAACTTTCATATCAAAACACTGTGTTCACTCCACCCTGGCAGTGTGTGCTCAGAGGCACTCATAGGTACACAAGAGTGATTTTCTATACCTGAAAAGAAGTGTGCCTTGAAACCTTTTTTTGACACGGTATTGTCAGATCTGAACTCAATTCGCATGTTGTTGTACTGCGAGGTGATAACTTCAGGCACTTCCGTACCACAGAATTTGCCATGTAGTTTAGAATCAGAAGAAAGGCCACTACGAATCTCCACATAATCGTATTTGCAAACCTGGGAACAGAGAGGGGTTTTTTTGTTTTGCTTTGTTTTTAAGCTAAACAAAAGAAAAGTATGAAATTATTTACAAATGCAAGAACTTCAAATGTAGTATGCCTCTTAGTAATACATTAATATTTTGTTCCGCTTTTTCCTGACTCCACAAACATTTATAAATGCTTACAGATGTTCACTGATTTTATGTAAGAATATTTTAAGGTTAGTAATACATAGTGATTGTATTCATTATATAAAAAATTCTATTTTATCCCCAATCTGTCTAGCATTTCTATTTTTTAATTCTTAACATATCCATTAAATCTAAAAACTAAGAATTTAAATATTTGATTAAAATCTAGAAATATTCACCCTACAATTTATCTTTGTGCTATAAAACACATACCTAAAACCTACAAATACTCTCCTGTTTGCACCAGATAAATTAAAAAAAAAAAAAATAATAAAATAAAAAAAATGTTCACTTAGAATCTTACAAGATAGGTTTTTGCCATAATTTATTTAAGACAAACATTTACTTATGAATATATAAATCTGCACTATTATCTCTGTGAATTTTTCTTTAACAGTAGCATAGGTATAATTTGAAGAGTTAACGTGATTTTCACTAAATGGTTAAAATAAAGTAAAATAACATAATAAAGCCTTATGCAAGGCCTGCAACTCATGATAATACTTTCAATGCATAATCCCTTGGCCAACATAAAGCCTTCCACCCAAAAACTTCTAAGCTTCTTAGGCTCAGCTATCAATCATTTAATCAAAAATGTCCCAGTTGTCTGCAATTAATAGCTTAAGAGAAAACAGTGGCCAGAAGGATTCACACAGAGCTTAGATTGTCCATTAAATCCAAGTTGTATTTCATAAATTGCAATTTATAGTCATAAAAGAAATGTCAGGGGAGCTGGAGCTGAAAATGGTGTTTTGGCCTTTGCTGTGATTTCCATCTATGAAATGTTAAATAGTTGTCAATGCCTTTTTTTTTTTAATATACTACATTCTAGATGACAACTCAATTTTTATTGTTACTGGAATTACTTTCATATGTTTCAGAGTTGGAAAGTGACTAATTCAGTTGAAACCACATTTATACAATATAAAGACAAAAGTTATACAAAACTTGAGTTACTGTCACATGCTGATTTATATGAATTGTAAGACAAATTCATTTTTAATGCCTGCAATTTTCAAATATAACTCAATGTTAATAAATCCCAACAATTTCAACAGTACATCAGTGATGAGTTTTGATACTGTTATACGTTTAGATTAAAAATGAAACGTAATTTGAGAGAGGTCTAACTTCCTTCTTACAACACTACAAAATACAAATAAAATTAAAAGTTAATTGTAAAACTAAAATTGTAAAATGTAAATGTAAAATATTAAAATTGCAGTATTAGAAAAGATTTTAAACTTGGCACTACATGGAGCTCCTAAAACAACAACAAAATTAGAGCATTAGCTAAATGTATACAGAATGACATTACGTCTGCACTCAGAAAATACATTAGAATGTTCCAGATATTGTATGATTCTTCTGATTTCCACAGGTACATTTTTAGTACTAGTATTTAATCTTAAAAAGTCAAAGCAGGCTTTGTAGCATTGGAGGGGGTCAAAACAAAGCTCTAGACATTGGAAAACATTTACGTATATATTTTTCAAATCTGCAGAAGTTTCACGTCTTACATGACCATAGAAAATTGATATAACTTCCTTATACCTCAGGTAGCTTACTTGCAAATCTGCCTTATGTACCAAGAAAGTGCAGGAAATTTGTTTTATGAGTGTAGCAAAGGAACTCAATGGTATGACAGTCACACCTACGAAGCAGAACAGACGCTAAAAAGCTGATGTTCAAACTTGTGGTTTACCTATAGGTACCCATTAAGCTCTGCAAGCCCCCCGCGGGGGGGCCGCGCCCGCACACGCACATTTTGTTAGAGCTAGAGGGAGCAGACCTTTCCACAGGACGGGTTCTTCCCTGCCCCTCTGACCCACTTGGGGACAAAACCCCCTGGGACAGGACATGATGCAAAGAATTCCCTGGGCTGCCCGGCTCAGTGGAGGCCACCTCCAGCAGGCATTGCATGCTCCTGGGCTCCACCAACAAGATGCTTGGAAAGAGAGTCGAGCTCAGTGTTGGAGGCTGGGGCATAACCTGCTCCTAACAGAGCCTTTGGCAGAGGCATCACAGTTGTTTAGTGTTCTGTGTTACGCAGCGTTTTCAAAGTACATCTAAGACCCAATCCAGACTCACTTGGAGAAAAATGCCATTTTTCAAACTGCACTGTTACTCTATTATGCCTTATTTCTGGTACTGCTCCTTTCAAAATATTCACCCCTGAAATGCTCATAAGTGATTTAAATGCTCCCTGGCTCCATCACTAACCAAACCTTATGTGTATTCTTTGTAGTCATAGTCTGTAAAGATGATTTGGTTTCTCCAGATTTTCTTGTCTTGAATTGTTTCCAATATGCCTCAGCCATTTGTTCTGTTTTAGTCAGCTGAGACTCAGCAGAGAACATTTCTTTTAAATTTCTTGTACACCATATACATTCAGATGATATGTAAAAAGAGAGCTATTCTCTCGATGTTTGCTTTGAAAGAACCCAGAAACAGTCCCAGAACGAAAACAAGAATATATATGGTTACTGTCAGCATAAGAACAGTTAAGCAAGGGTTTTATAAGGCAATATCTATTTTTGAACACTCATGAAACTGTTTAGTGTACAACAGATTGTGCAGCTCTTTGTTCATCGTTACTCACTTCATTCCCTTCTAACTCAAAAAACTCAAATTTCATTGAAATTCGGTACTGCGTCGGGGCAACCACCTGCCACACACAGTTTTTGTTTGGAGGATATTCTTTGGGCCATCCTGGTGTGGTTATAGTCCCATTTAGCTTTGTCAGAAGTCCTCCGCAAGCAGCTGTAAAATGAAAAGGGAGAACATTATTTCTGGACTGACACTGTTTTACTATAAACAGAAGCACACTGAGCAGATTCAGTCCTCTCAATACTTACACCACTGTAATGCCCAGACAGACTAATCAGAATCTTGTTTTATCATGCTTGGTGCAAACAAAGAGAAAGAGACAGCCCCTATCTCAAACAGCTTGCAGGTTTGTGGACAGAGATAATTTTCAGGACTACACATGGCGTTATCATATTCATTCTTTTCCCTTCCCTCCAGAGACTCTGGTTATTTTCTCAGAGCCTTTCCCATGCAAGTCCTCTGACCTCACCGCCCTCCCCAGGACCTTGATCATCCCTTCTCTGACAGACAGACTACTTAAGATGCACTTCACATTGCCTCAGCTTCTCTTCTTATTATTGATCCAGAATCTGCCTTAACTGTCTCAGCTCATATACATGCTCCCAATAACATAGTAGGTAGGGTCACTTCTTTGGGACAGCAGTCACATGCTGTTCAGATACAATTACTTTTGCTGAAGTACAGTTGTTGAAATAACAGAAAATACCTATTTGGCATATATTGGGAAACAAGTCATCCCCATACAACAGGACAATACCGTATTCAGTGTGGGAATGCAGCTTCAGATAGCAAAGGATAAATATATTAATCTTTTCCATCTGAGAAAAAAATAAAAAATAATAATAAAAAAAAAGTAATAGGATTCACAGGGGTTCTCAGTCACATTCTGCTCCATTTTTACCATCACAGTACTGTGACAGCATTGGAAACCATACACAGATCTCTCTGAGGACCTGTTGGTTGGCAGCTCCTCCTTCTTCCACCTGCTCTGTGCTAATGCTCAGTGCTTACTTGAACATACTGAAAACTGGCTATTTCCTTTTAGCCAATGGCCTCACATACTACATTTGCACTAGCATGGCTGTGAAAACACCCCAGTTACTGTGTCAGGGCACACTTGGACAACCCAGACACATACAACTCTTCCTCTGGGCACATTACTTCCCATGCAGAAGACTTCTTGGTATACACATAAACATCATCTAACCTTGTCTGGGGGAACTTAGACTGCAGTGTGTCAAAATAAACCTTGCACAGGTTTCAAGGCGGCACTCTGATGACACAAGTTGTACCCCAAAATGGTCCAGTCTTGAGGAAGGGTACATCTAACTGCTTGTTTTCACTTTCCTGGTTTTCAGCATCGCTCCATTGTTCCTTGAGACAATGTTAGGAAACATGGAAGTACTGAAAAACTCTTAAAACCATCAAATATGTTGCCAGCAGGGGAGATTTGGATTAGAGCAGCATGATGCAGTTTTCTGTGCATGTCAACACTGTAGTGAAGCATTGGGCAGAGTTTCTGAACTGAAGGCATCCTTCAAATGGCCAAATTGTAACTAGGATGGAATGCTTACTGCACCAATGTAGTGATTTTAATTCAACCTTCCACTGAGTGTCTACATACAGTGAGTAATACATAATGTGGAACAAACACATATACACTTCTAGGGAAAGCTCAAGGCTTTTGCTCCATACTGCACTACACTATTTAGGATGACTTCTGCTTTTACCAGAGCTGCTTTCCTGTTTGCATGCTGAGAAGGTATTCATCCTCTCCTTATGGAAGGAGAAAGGAAGAGTTTTCTGAAAGACTGGGGATCTCCCCTAATCTTTGGACGCAGATCATCAGACAGACAAAGCCAAGTTCCTTACATAAATCTGGATTGATGACCAAAGGTACTATTTCTGTCTTCACAGCCCCCATTAGATTAACATTATTTTCCACACATTGCCTAATATGCAGACATCTTAATACACTAGACTTTCTGAAATATCTTGTTTTTCTAATGTGCTCATTAGAAATATTGAATTTGAGGAGAAAAAAAAGAAAAAAAAAAAAAAACAAGCTCAATGAGAGCTGCAGTCTAGCATGTCTGCAGTTGAGGACTCTATCTCACACACAAAACAAACAAAAAACACAACCAAAAGAACAAAAAGCGCAAAGAAACAAGACAAAACTACCCCTAAATTGTGACAAATCATGAGTGAAAGCCAGGAAATTGGAAAAAAAAAAAAAAAGAGAGACCAGTGAGTCATAGCTGAAGAAAACCATAACAAAGAGTGCTTCAATTTTCAAACTACATTCACCACTGAAATGCAAACAGATGAACTGAGATAAGAATAATTTGTGCTATCCCTGAATTTATTGGTGTTTATTAAACAGTAATTGCTATGTAATGATCAAGTGTTTTTGCTTCTTTCCTTTGATATGAAATATGTATAGAATGCAAAAGCTTATCTCAGTCCAATCATACGTTTACATAGACTTCCATTTATCAGATTTTTATTTCTACAGATGATTATTTGAACAAGCTTCCCTCACCCCTAAAATGCAGAATAAAAGTCTGACTGAGAGCAGGGACAAGTTCTCTAGTTTGAAACTGGAATAAAGAATCCTGCTGGAATAAAAGATCTACCACAAGCAAGGGTAGACAGTGGGATCATTCAAGTTCCTGACACTGAGGCAGAAGCATACTGCTCTGCTGATAAGTCTCTCCTTGCATATAGAGGGAGACTGTTTTCATGAGGAAGAGTAATACAACTTGTGGTTTGAGAAAGTACAAAGTTCTGCTTCGCATCATTTCCAGTTAACAACCAGCAAAACCTGGAAAGTTAAATTGGTAACAGACTTCAGGTGGAGATGACAGCTGTGGACAGACATTGCCCCAGTATCACTGCTTCTAATGCAGTCCTGTTTTTCCAAGCTTGCTCCACAGACCTCACAATGCTAGGGGCGGAGTGCACAAAAGGTGTGGTGTTTCATCTGAGTGACCGTAGCCTGGGAGCATTGAGACCTGATAACATAACAATACACTGTACCTTCACAGCTCTTTTTGTCAGGACCAAGTTCATAGCCAGGATCACAGGCGCACTGGTAACTGCCCAGAGTATTTACACAACGCTGCTCACAGCCACCATTGTCAGGTTTGGCACATTCATCCTCCTCTGCCAAGACAGGGAAGAATGCAAAAATGTGTTAAATAATTACCTTCCTCAGATGTAATTACTGGATCAATATTAACCCAGAAAGCTGTATGCATGCCATTATAAAGTGTACTACATAACACTGTGGATGCTGACTAGAGCATTTTCAAATTCTAAGGAGACCTGCAATGGAAAAAATAAAAATGTGTCTTTTTGTGAATTTGTTTTGCCATGTTTTTTGTTTCACAGCAATACTTACTGACAGCTGTGGACCTAATTTATAAGCATTTAGTGGGCAACATACAATAACTTAAGCAGCAGTTAATCTAAAGGTTGCATAAAGTATTGAAAGAAAGATTGAAAATCTGCAGCAGGGTCACTTGAAGGGCACTTTATCTCCCACAGAATCAATTTGTGCATTATCCTGAATTCATACTCAAAAACAGATTAACAGAATCCTCAAATCCCAGGTTTTCAGTCTACTGATATTAAAGTGAACAAGATGCATCAGGGGTGGGGGAGGGAAAGGAATATTGTATTGTCTCTACTAGCTGTGAAGTACCTATGTGATTCATTGTTAAATTATTCCTCAGATAAACTTTATATTTGATAACACAATTAGCCCAACAAACACACTTTACAAGACTATATATGTTTCAAAGGTGCTTCAAAACCAACCTGATTTTTTTAACCTGAAGAGAGCAGGTAGTTGCACTGAATATGATCCTTCATTCTTTGGATATCTTTTACAAGGAGACTGAAATGCCTTTACCAACATTGTTTGACAAAATCACATGCCCAGGTAAAAAGTATGTTGAAGATAATACAGAATTGTTTTAAGTAAAAATAGGTTCAAAAATATTCATATTCTATCATAATTTTTCTAGTACAAAAAGAAATGATAAACAGTTCACAGGTCCCAAAATATGCTTTAACATTTACCTTTAAAAAAGTTAGCTGCAAATCCTGCTTTGTTAACAGTTCCATCAGAAACAAACTTCATCCACAGGGTATTAGAGGTAGATCTAATGTCTTCTGGCTTGTCATAGCCACAAAAGTGACCAATCAAAGGACTGTTTTCAGTCATTCCATCTCGAATTTCCAAGTAGTCATATGCACAGTTGTCATGTCTTTCAATCTGTAAAAAATTATTTTTAAGGATCTATATGAACTTGATCATAAATATCAAACATCAGTCAGATAATAAACAGAATTTAAAAAATTAAAATTAAAGTTGGTGTTCTGTTTAGTATTCAAGCATAAAGAAGTTAAGGAAAAGAAGCAGCATCACTAGATCGTTTATACTCTTTATATATATATACTTATATATATATAAACTTATATATATATTTAAGTAGAATAACTTGAGATCTTTACACGAGATATAGCATTCTAAATGGGAAAAAGTAACTAGCAAAGTAAAGGTTGCCTCTAAGCTTCCCAATGTTCTGTCAAATTCCTGCTCTGAGTAAATTTTTCTTTTCTCATGTACACTTATACTCAAGTATACAAAATTAATGGTTCAATGACTAAACAGGTCAGAAATTCTATTTGGTGTTGGAATATTGAAAAGCTCAATATGAGTAAGATTCTTAGATATAATCAATTATAAGAAAGAAATAGAAATTATCAGATTTAGAATAGATAATAGAAATAATCAATTATTTCAGGTGGAGATCAATATTTTTTCCTTTATTGTCAACACAGTGAAAAATTTTGCATTTGTCAGTATTCATAGATATTTCAGAGTAACTGTAAAACCTCTTACAGAGCATGTAAAATACAGAGCATGAAGAGTGTGGGGCATCTGGGGCCCAAAAAAATTAGACCCAAACACACTTCTAAAATTATCAGCTACTAAGCAAACAATAGAACATATGAAAGTATATATATATATATTATTCTTCTGCAGATTATATGTCTAGTTTCCTTTGCGTGACTCCTGATTTCAGGTGTCTTCTGACTTTCTGGATCAATGAGTGAATCTATGTCATATTGTCAGAGAAACACACTGAAACTAGAGCAACTAAAAATGTGCCTCTTATTTAAACAATCTTCCAGATGACATCCAAGCACTGACTAACATGTGAGTGGCCACGTGTGCATTTCTACTTGAGGTAGCAAGTGGTGTGTTCTTTATATAATAGTATTTGCAGGGTCAGTCAGAGCAGGAATTGCTCCAAATCAGGGGCAGAATGAATGGGATCCTATGTGGAGCCTAGATAACTATTATGCCTGTCTTTATGACAGAATATAATTCCCAAAAGAATAATAAAAAATATTTAAAAATTGAGCTTGGTCATTTTTCTGTAGGATTACTTCATGCTACTCAAGCAATATAGCACCTTAGCTATGAAAGAATTATCTAAATCCAAGCACTCAAAACTAAATCCTCTAAGAATACAATTGTTCAACTAAATGTCTGAATTGTGGGATAGGCTGGGGAGGAGGAGGACTACAGTCAGGGAGGAGAAGACTCAGATTCAATACAGCCCATCCAAACTCTGTTAAAATGTCAATCAAATCAAAACCATACCAAACCCACAAAAATCCACATCTCATCTTCTGACAAAACTTTACTTGCACGGAAGTTAGTAATAGCAGCTGCTGACACTCTGCTCTGGTTGCACATTATGACCACCGCTAATCTCAGTAACCACCACAGACTAAGGAACTTTCATTTAGCACATTAGGAATTTTGCTTCCTTCACATAAGAAGGAAATCTAGGGGGAGGGGCTATTTGATTTTATTTCAATTTAATGCTATCAACATATGGCTCTTACAAAATTTCTGTCTTCTTTCCAACTCTCCGATTCTTTGAGTATTTACATATATAATTTTCTCCCACTCTTTTCTCTGGCACAATCCAGATTGCCATTTACTGTAATTGCTTAACTGTCTGCTCAGGAATTACTTTGGACCAGAGTTAGGGAATAGAGAGGAAAGTCATGAAGGTCTGGGGTGCAACTACTTCTTACTAACTTCAGTGGCAACTGCATGTTTGCAACTAATGTGGTTAGGCATGTGTCTACCTGAGCACTGGTAAGTGTTCTACACTGTAACAAAGATTCAAAATTTTCATTAATCTTAATAAATGCATGACATCATATTCCAATGTGCCTTGTTATCTCAGAAAAATCATATTGCACTCTGATGTAGAAAATAGTGACCTGGCCCAAAGCCCAATAAAATCAAAGAAGGAATTGTGTACTTTCCCTCACACGCATCTGTGGTCTTTTCATGACTCAAGACTTTCAATTAACATCTGTTTTTTTCCATGTTTCCATGTTTTCCAGATTTTCCGTATTCTATGGGTCAGTATGGAAATTATTATTTTTTAAAGGCTATGTGCAGCTCTGAGTTACATGTACCAAATTCCCACTGAGGTGAAATGGTTAAGGAGAATCACTCCTTATTTTTGGCAGAAGAAAACAGCTAAAAATCCATTTTGTATAACAGTGAGTTACTAAACTCCCAGAGACCATAAAAATCAACCAGCTTACAAAGTGCTATTGATTTCCAATAAAGCAATTCAAAATGGTTGCCATTCTACCATAACAATTTATTTTCAGTGCACTACTATTACAAGTGATGCCATTATTATTACCAATGTTAATATACTAAAGAATAAAATAGTTACACCTATACATAAATGAACAGGTAAGTATTGTGTTTCTGAGAAGTGATAACCAGTGTTAAGGCCCTTGGTAACCAATAAAAATGAACCTCTTTAACATGTGCTTAACTTATGTGAACCTCAGGTTTTAGGATATTGTGGTACTGTCATCTGGGAACATTGCCTCAAAGTTATATTACACTTGCAGTAATTTCTTATTCATCCTATTACAAGGATAGAAAAATTCCTCAGGTTAATGACAGAGCTCAGTTGTATAACTGGACTGATATGGTAAAAACTTATTTACTGTAGTAGTAACATTTCACAAGTTTGAAATTTCATGTGGATGAGAAGAAAAAAAAAATGTTAGCAAAAGTAAGAGAAAAAAAAAATGATTTTACAGAAAAAAGAAAATGCAGTTCTTTTAGGAGAATGAAAGGTACCATTGGATCCAAAGAGTTTGGAAGAAACACAGAATTTGAATGGCATGAGTAAATTAAGTTGAAAAAATACCAGAAGAATTCCTAACACAGGTACATAAGCACAAGAAAACACTAAGAAATCTCCTGGTTAAATGGAAAGCCAGCTACTTTCTCAACATTAATTTGTACAAGAAAATAAAATTTCTTGCACATAGTTCCAGTTTTGAACTGTGACTTTAGACTAAATTGCCTAAATTTAAAAATTCTAAATGTCTAAATAAAAATTCCGGACTACATTTGTTTTACAGTTCCTTGCACAGAAAAGAAAAAAATAAAACAGCAAAAGATTTTATCAAAATACAAAGATTTGAGAAGCAAATCCAAGGGCAATCACATTTCAGGAGAAATCTTTCAGTTGCTTTTTGTTATTGTTAATTTATCTGTTGATAGAGTTAAATTCCAGTTCAGGTATGCATATCCGACTCAAGTGGTAGACTTTAGTCAGAAAAGGTAGGGATATATCCCTAATGGAACCCTTAACACCAGTCCTTCATGAAGTTGCATGCATTTTATTCTCTTAATTATGTAAAAATAATTTAAATGAACATTATCTGTGCAGATATTAACAGGGCCGTTCAAATGAAGGAGATTAATATGGCATAGACCTACAAATCCTCTGGATTGCCTTTGCTGGTGAAACTGCCTGCCAACACAGGTCCTTAAAAAAAAATAAATAAACTCAAGGACCACTGGTTTTCAAAGAAAATTAGTTCTTTGAGTATTAATAAAGGTAGCTAGAGTATTATAGTATAATGTAGGTAGCTTTGAGTATTAATAAAGAGTATTAATAATGGTAGCTATAATGATGAAGCAAAAAAAAATGGAGTTACCAGACTCTGCATCTCTGCTGACATCTAGGTACTGGAAAAGTATAGCTCTCCACCAGGCAGCCAAGTAAAAAAGGGTAATCCCACACCCAGTGGAAAACGCATTGCCCACCGCAGGCAAAACAGGATGACACATTGATGCAGTTCGAAATTCTCAGCTTCCCCTGTGCTTTCATTTCAGAGTGGAGGTTATTTATACAGTTATTTTTTCTAGTATTACATATGGATAATGAGAATTCCTCATACTTAACTGTACCTTTCAAAGGACAGAGAAGTAATTTTCTCACAAACACACTGCAATAACTCTTTGGCCTGACATTTACTTTTTTTTTTTTTTTTTTATCTAAGCTGGCATGAAGAACTGTGATTTTCAAACAACTTTTTGTTTTACTGGGCAGCACACCAAGGATTGAGTCCAGAGAGGGACTTAGTACCAAAACACAGAACACCTACGTTCAAAGCGCTTGGACCTGAAATGGAAATCAGCCCCAGTGGTGAATGTCTAGGCAGGGCACTTCACTGCAACTTCCAAAACAGCTCTCATTCTCAGCAGAGAGTTCTGTGGGCCAGCCAATAAGAAACGCAGCAAAGAGAGATATAAGAGAAGTCTTGTGTCTTTACAGGGTACCTCATTTGATTCTCAATGGCATCTTGCCACTCTGGATTCACAGCTCAGACTCTCCTTTGAAAAGTGTGTGCCTTTCAAGTCCCTGCTGTTAGAGACTTTTTTTTTTTTTTTTTTTTTCTCCTTCGAAAAACACTAGCACTAAACCCCCTTTTGCTTGAGACCCCCTTATCACCACTCAACAATACTGCTGTTTTTAGGAGGTGTCAGCCCACCTTTCACCTCTAGAGAGTGCCATTACATTAAGCAGCCTGCAAAAGAACTGGAAGATAACATTTCTTCCAACAGCCTTAACCACTACTAAAATCGTGATCTCATTTTCTCTGTGCAGGTGAAACTGAACCAGGGTCAGTGCAAGCAATAATGTACCATGAATACAGACCATCACTGAGTATCTGCATGGTAGTCAAATACTATGGCAAGTCTCCTGTGCAGGTTCATAGAGACATTTCTTTTGAGATCACACTAAAAAATACTGAGCAACTGTGGCAGACTAGAAAATCTCTGTATCTAGTCAGTAAGATATAAAGTTACTGCTTAAAAAGAGAGACTAACATACTGTGTTAAGTAACCTTGAGCCAGGCCAAGCAGTCTAAATAGCATCTGAAAGGCTCTTGGTGGGGAGAGCTCATCTTGTCTGCACTAGACCAGATTCCAAGTATATTACTAAATTTATCTACAAACTTCAAGTCAGTGTATAAGGTATGTATATACAAGATGTATGAAATATTGTTTTTTCTTTCTTATAGAAAAGTTTACCACTGTTTAGCAATGTTTACATAGAAAGATGTATGATAATGGCACACAGATATGAATCACCACTGAATTTTTTTCTTCCCTTTCTAAATATATGTTTGTAAACTGAATTTAGGGAGGCCTTTTATTTATATATATATATATATATTATATTATTATATTTTTTTTTTGTGGGGTTTTTTTTTGTGGGTTTTTTTTTTTTTTTTTCAAAACAAAAGCCAAACATCACCGGGTTTTGTTTCCAGATAGACATTCCTTTTTAACAATAATATTCAGTAAAAACACAAAATCTCAGTTATTTAACAGAACATTAAAGCAGCCTTACTGAACTGGATTATGTGTTTGTTAAACTGCAACAATTGCCAGAATTCTAAACATTCCAACTTAAATAACACAGATAATATAAATTTAATCTTCTTGAAATTTTCTGCAAAATGGAAGGTCTCATGGAGACCAGAATTGGATTCTGGAGGTTATTTTTGCTAGAGAATTAATAAATTCCTCCACAGGTTTAATGAGGATTTCCCTTAAATGTCCCTGTTACTCATTCACTAGATGCTTTTCTGAATTTGGTCAAAACACTTTACCTCAAATGCTTGAAATGTTAATCCTACATTGTAGTTTTCAGACACCGTTATTTTCCACACACATTCCTTCATTGGTCTGTAGTCATCAGGATAATTGGGAGACTGGATCTGGCCTTCATTTTTGTGGATTTCACCTCCACAGATAGCTGGCAAAAACATAAAAGTCTAAGTATATTTACAATAATGACATTTACTGTCCCCCATGCCCAAACTGACATTTTTATGCCCCTCTTCTTTTTAAAACTAATGAGAAAATTATTCTAGAAAATACTTAGAAAGTCTATCAAGGATAAATTACTGAAATCATAATTGATTTAGACCACTATACATATTTCTGTTAGTCAATGCAATGCATTTCTAATACTGCTAAGCGTTTTTATAATGTTGAGGAAGACTCTGAAATCACTGATGACCTGAATTTATGTTTTACATAATATATTTAAATGGTCACAATAGTTCTTACTTTTTGATCACCTTCGAAATATATTTAACATAATTTCTTCATTATTATTTACTAACCTTCAGAAAGAGCAAAATAATAGGAAAATGCATTTT
Organism: Nettapus auritus; assembly: GCA_011076525.1. Taxonomy (NCBI): domain Eukaryota; kingdom Metazoa; phylum Chordata; class Aves; order Anseriformes; family Anatidae; genus Nettapus; species Nettapus auritus. Next base: position 39,912,945 of record CM021768.1, on the reverse strand, counting down.
GTAATAATCTATATATTTTGTCCTACAGCTTAACACTTCAGGCTTACAATAGATTTGAAAAAAAAATATTTTTATTAAAAGTAAAATGCATTTTTTCCAGGATCCATACTAATAATTATGTAAAGAACTGTAAATAGCAATTAAATCCTACAGTTCAATATTTAAGAAAACAGGCTCTACTTTAGTTTAAACAGGTGAATGTAGACTTCCTAATATATTCAGTGTGGGTGATTATCTCTTTATTAAGTAATCCCAGAGCATATGGAAAACTTTAGTCAGATTTTCTGAAGAATGAACGAAAGTATTCAAAGAATTATTTCCACACACAGAGTACAACATGCACATTTAGTTAATGAAAGAATAGGCAAAAACATTATGAATAATATCAGTGGTGTCCCTAGAAAAGAGGTCATCTGAAATCTGGTCACATGAAGTTTCAAAATGTATCTACTAAGCTGACATCTTCTAGTCTCTTTCAGTAATAAAATACCAATTCCATTTTCTTACATATACACACACCTATATATAGTCAGAAATATATTCAACAGTATCTGGTTAAGATGTTTCATCCAGAACCAAGCAATCTTTAGTGCTGTAAGAGACCAACCTTCATAAACCGCTGCAAAACCTTTTCCAACCCAGTTGCTGCTGCTGCGGAACTCGATCCACATCCTGCTGTCAGAGGACGCAAGGACTTCTGGCAGTTTGTCACCACAAAACCTGCCTAAAAACATGCAACCAGTGACTGCATTTTCTGCCGCCTCTGAAGCCAAACGCTGCAAACATTTACACATGTGTTTAACATTATAGACAGGAGTAGCATAACCAGTTCAGTGGAACTATTCACATGCTTATGGTGGAGCACATGTTTCTGCAGATTGGGACCTAAATACACAAAGATTTTATTATAAAGCTTTTCATTGCTGTCAGGCTAACAAATCAAACTATAACATCTTGGGGGAATTAAATTGAGAATTTATTGATATAGAATGTTTCTATGCATACAAACCGAGGCATTTTGGAAGGGTAAAGTGAGTACTAATCTTAAGAGATGAACATAATCCAGGTCACAGCAATACTGCTCATCATGTCTAAGGACCAAAGAGATTTAAAAACTAACACCCAAATGACCCTGTACTATGTTATTCTTTTAAATTCAGCCTAGGTAGGTGAAATTTGCATTTGTTTAGGTGACACAGAAGGGAACAAGACGAAAGAGTACTTACTGTTTGGTCTTAATTTTGTTTCCTCTTTTCTTTTTAAGAAAACAGGCATTACTGTTAAAAAGCTTTCCCCTGTATCTATTTCCCTTTTATCTTTTTTTGATTGTTTTTAAATTGTGGCCATGAAAATGCTTATTATTTTTAGTCTATCTTCTAAAAACAACAACAAAACTGGCCTAAGAGGTTGGAGACTGTCATGTTTCCGAAGGTCTGAAATCCCCAGTTAACACTGCGGAAGACCACTGGTTGTGAAACTTCACCTTTGGATTCAACTAGTGTTATTTATTTTAAGACTATGGAACTAACAAGGAAAGGATGAATTCGGAGTAGGGGAAAAGTTACCCTTCCTTGACACTTTAAAAATAAAGGCTTTAAAAATAAAGCCTTAAAAATAAAGGCTACACTATTTTAAGTCATATTGCCATATGACTTAAGGACTAGTACAAAACATACATATACAGAAATCACCTACGGAAACTTCATATTTTAACACCCATAAGCAAAGCAAAAAGTTGCACATTTTGTGGTTCCTTCATTCCCCACATGAAATTGAGTAACAGCTAGTTGCAATGAAGTCTAAGGCTCAGGTCCGAAGTCAAATAAACTTATTTGAGACCATTTAAGGTTTTGTGTGTTTGTTTATTTTTCCCACCTTAGTTTAGATACATTCCAGACACCTAAAAAAAAAACAAGAGTATTGTGTGTACAATAGTAAGCAAGAAGTCCACTGAACTGAATGAGCATTGTAACTATGGACAGAGAGACATTTGACAATTGCATACCAAGAAGAGGTGATTTTCTCCAGTATCCATCTCTTACTTCAATATAGTCATACCAACAGAGACTGCTCTTGTACAGGTCCATTGTGGTGAAGTTTAAAACAATCTGCAATCAGAAGAAAACAAGTAATTGAATCACATATGGTTCTTACCAGAAAATGATCTCAACAGCATTCTGCAGAACAGAAGCCAGTGGTCACCCATAAAAAGATCCCAACTGCTTAGGCACTTAACTTCAACTAATTGGTTTTAGTAAGCAAGAAGTTGTATGGGAATATTAAAAGGTTGCTGTTGTTTTTAATTTATTCTTACATAGTCAAGAAGATCCAAGACACAAATTTAGCTGCTTACAGGGAGATTTTCACTGAGAAATACAAGTTCGAGAATGCTCATATGGTAAAATAATGTGCTGATCTCATTTTAAGTATGTTATTTGATAATTCTCCTGCCAATTCTTCTTCCATTCCATTCTGTGACTATAAGCAGCACTGACAGCTATAAAAAAGAATTGTTTTGGTTTGTGTTTCCATTCAACTACTGTTTTTACAAGATTATTTACTTTCCAATAAGTTATATATTGACAATGGTAGACCATAATACTAAAAACAATATCATTAAAAGAAATGGCACAAGTTCCTTTTTCACACAGAGATGTCATGAAACTATAATAAAGCTTTTTACACAGAAATCTTAGTTTTCTGCATTGCTGGAACTTAGACTACTGATTCCACTGAGCACACCTGTAAATACGCATATTTTCAATACATAATACCAAGAGTAGTGTAGACCACCACATTATTCCACTCTGGTTTAGAAATACTAATCTTAACCTGCCATAAACTTACACTTTTAACAGAGAAGTAGATTATACTGATTGTAGGTTCACAATAGCTACAGGCTGGACCCTGACAGACTGGGACAGTCTTAGTGTTATGCCCTGAAATTTCAGGGATGAGTCAAAACATGAAGATTAAGACTCATTCATATTTTGTATTATAAAATCACTTCCAATTCATATCCTTTAATTGGATTTAAGCGTATCTGAAAAATAATGCATCTTCTCAGTGTAGATTAATAAATATTTCAGACTAACTATAAAAATCTTCCTTATTTACATACAAGCATTAAGTGGTTTTATTTTTAGCTTTGATCCTAGGAACTCATAATTAAAATCTGCTATTACAAAGCAAACAGAAATTGTTGCATAGTAGCAAATACCTCATAGTGCAAAAATATAACTTCATGGCAGCCTATGAAGCAGCTGTGAGCATCACTTGAATTTACCCCTAGTCCAGCTCCAAGGAGGAAACATAACACTACTAACTGGAACAATGGGCCAGATAGTCATGCAGGATGATTTCCATCTTTTCTGAAGGCACCACAAGTCTCTCCAAAGACAATGATGTGATACAATAGTAAACCAGAAAAGCAGAACTTTTTCAGACTGTTACATTTTCAAAAGAAAAACAGCTATTGGAGGAAGCTAATTTAAAGCTAACTTAACATCAGGCTCGCAGAAATCTTGATTTCACTTATTTTTCACAAAAAAATAATAATAATAATATATACACACCCAACTACATTCTCAAAAATCTCTTTTGTGTTCATTGGAGAGTGAGAAAACTTCTATCTTGAGGGCCGTATTGTATTTTACCCCACCACCTAGTGCTGGCAACTTACTGACTGGGTGAAAAATAAAGCTCATGGGTGATTCTATGTAGCTTTCACCTTCACTAATTTGATGCCATTGGAAACAGCAAACATCTGTGAAGCTGCAAATAAAACCCAATAGCCAGAGGTCCTGCACAGCGAGGTATATTACCGCTGGCAGCCACAGCTTTGTGGGATGAAGGTATGAGCCATGAAGCATGCCAAGGACTATCAGGACAACACTGAATAAATGGATACCTGTTCTGATGCTTGAGTAAGGCCAAATATTTATACCCACAAGCTGCTACCACATCCACAAAACCTCCATAGGTGTTGCTGAAATCACAGTTTGTCTCTAGCACTGTGTTCTTCATGGGAACATCCTGCAACCAGCTTTGGAACATTTTCAGTGTAGCAGATGCAACAAATTTAGCCTGTTCTCTCTGTCTTTGGGCCCCTTCCTTATATCACTTCAGGGCCACAAAGGGAGGTAGTAATTTAGTCTCTGATATGTATGCAGAGAATGTACACTTTGATGTTAGTTTGGCACTTTGGAAACTCCTCAATATTTAAGTAATATTAACTCAGGTCCACAACTGCTATTGTGGATCATAATGACGCATAACAATGAAAGTGATCAATTACATATCAGGCTTCTGTCCTGAGCTGCAAGACAAAAACAGACTGATATGAAATCAGACAATTTCAATGTAACCCCTACTATTTGTTGCAATAATAATTACAATAGAAATGAATATATTTTGATGAAAGCATATGCATTCCTTACACTGACAAGTTTGCAGGAATATATATTCAAATATTTTAAGCTATTTTTCCATATCCATATTTTACCTGGCCTTGAGTATAGATTCCATTTCCCTGAACTTTGAAAAACAGCTAATAAAGTAGTAACAAAAAAATAAATAAATAAATAATAATTAAAAAATCATATAACAGTATTATGTAGACAGTAGATGTGCTCGTAAGCATGAATTAAAGGAGAATGAAATGCTCTCATTTAATTATTCAGTGAATGAGAAGAATTATCGTTTTCTTACAGAAAATACATCAATTAATCAGTGCCATTAAGAGCTGGAGCATGTAGGGAACTGTGGTGGAGCAAGGAGGGAGTGTTGTGGGGTTTTTTGGTTGTTTGTTCATGTTTTTAATGAAAGCCAGTCCAGAAATCCAGACAGGCCACTGTTTAACTCCATGGATTTGAACACCAACCTTTGGGACATCCAAGATTTCATTCTCAATCTCCTGCATCTTTATGCTTTGTTCTGTGAGCTAGACTTCATGACTGCTTTCCCATTTCAGATGTAGCAATTCAGGTTAAATAGAACAAATTTCAACAGCAGAGGGACAACTCAGATGATTCAGGTAAGCATAACACACTCTCTGGAGGCACTCTCAACAGAACAAGCTAATGTTGGTAGAAACCTGGGTATCTACCTAACAGCCTCTATCTTCAATCTATTATGCAATATCTCTCTTTGTATGGTTCTCATTCTCTTTCCCCTTACTAGGTTTTCACTAGGCCCTTGCTGGGGAATTACATATATATATATATATTTTTTTTCAATTTTGCAAAATAAGAATACTGTTTCCTTTCTAGTATTACTGAGAAATTTGACAGATATCAATGTTGTAATATTCAATTTCTAGATTATTGTGCTATAGGCCCAAAAATGGCATGTGTCAAAGCATTAGCTGAAAGTCTCAGCTGGCATTTATTAGGCTGCCCTTAGCAGTCTACTTGTTCTCTACTGCCCTTAGCAGTCTACTTGTCCTTTTCCATCCATGTCGACCTCATCCCAGCCACACAGGCAGAGGGGTTCTCAAAGGGGAGGATTTTTCTCTACTCAGATGAGATGCATACAGCTGGGTGAAGGTCAGGCTACCTTCCATGTCTGCTTAAGCTAACCCAGCTGGCTCTGTTGGAAGCAGGTTATGGAAGCCACATCCTATGCCTTCTCCATGGCTCCGCTGTTTACAGCCTTGAGGTCTGTCATGAGTCTAGCCACAAGTTTTCCATTTTGCAGGACACAGCTGAAACATCAGATTTCTCTGTTTTCTGTTTGCAAATTTGCCTTTCTCCAAACCTTAGTCACCAGGATAGAAAAGGGAAAAGGATGGTGTTACTTAGCTGTGATCATGTCACTATCCTGAAGTGCTGCTATCTAAATGGAAACCATTAAATGTAATGAGCCTCCTTAATGGTCCCTCTCTTTGATATAACCTTCACAGCCTTCTCTGACTCTGACTTGCCAAGGTATTTGATGATACAGCAATTCCTTAACATTGACTAGAAAACAAGAGCTGTACATAAGCAGAACCCCCAGTCTGTCACAGCATGATTTTTGGTTGGCAAGAATAAAAATATATAAGATTCTATTCTGCAATTCTGCAAAGTATTAAAGACAGGTAGAGACAGGGCAGAGCTTGTTCAATGGAACAAGATGGCTGAAAGTCTTCATAGGAAAAAACAATCAATGGGTGTTTGTCAGTGCAGTTAAAGAATTATTGGTTACACAGCAGATTCAATTTTGCTACTGCAGCTTCAGATAGAATATATCACACCACCCAGTACCTGGGATATTTAGCAAACACCAGGCAGTACTAACTAAATTTTCTGCAAGTGGCATTTTCCTCATCTCACCTAAGGACTTACCTGTCCTATTTCATCATTCACTTAAAAATTTAAGGAAAAATAGAAAGTAATGTAACCTATTCAGAAAGAAAGATTTAAAAATAATAATAAAAAACAAACAAACAAAAACACTGGCAGAGTTGAAACTCCCCATGCCAACAATATCTCTACACACCAGAAGGGGGATTCACCCTGGCAGAGGGCATACAGTGTTATTAACACCATCCTCCCCCAGAGATTTTTCTATGTATAGATATACTGTGTACAGCTGTTTACCACGAAGTCTTAAATCTCAGGAGAAAGTAAAAGGTGAATGAACTGCCTTGTTTTAGTGATAGGGATGCACATATTTTAGGCTGGGCTGGCAATTTATTATCTTTATCAATACGACGATTGCTACAGCCAGAGTGTACCACTGCAGTCCTATCCTTCACTGAATTTCCTGACAAAGATCAGAGGTGTCCGTACATGTACAAAGCATGGATAGAATAAAGTTCTCTAAACTATGCTCAAACAGCACAATATTAAATCTCAGTAAATAAGAGACAAGAGCTAGACAATCTGGACTGATGCTTTTTCAGTTTATTTTTAGGTGACTAAAGTGCTCACTGTTGTTTCAGAACATTATGTGATGTACTTACATGTACTCTAACCACCATCTGACATTTCTGAGATCTATCAGGGTCAAAACAGCAAAAAAGGAAAGAAATAGATTTAAATATATATTTATTTCCCTTCAATAATGTGAGTATGTTATCATAAATTGCTGAAAAAACTTTGAATCACGCATAATAAATGTGTCCAAGACAACATGCGATATGCATTAGTTAACATTTAGACATCATTTCTGCTACTCTGTTATCTGCATCAAGTACTTGCTGCAAATGAAGTCCTTTATCTGAAGTAAGGCACTATCCTGTGGGAATAGTGTTGACAAAACAGATTTTTTGGCATTAGCACAAATATAATTTATGTTGTTCTCACTGAATTCTATGGAGACTATGAGAGCTGGAGGTCAGAACAGTGCCCTACAGACAGGACATACTACGTTAGATTACAACCAGAAAACAGGGTTTAGTCATTTTCTCCATTGGACGGGGGACTAGATGGGAATGGTCTCCTTAAACTGCTGATTTCAAGACAGCGCTTAAGCTTTTGTACAGCTCACTAGTGGTAACAATCTCAAGGTATTACAATAGCGTTACAAATATATTACAGTTACTAACATCCACAGATACAGTTGTGCAAAATTGTGAGTATGTTATGAATTTTAAACACCATAATTTTCCAACTCATATATTAATAAAAATATTTTGAGGTAGGCTAATATTTGAGCCAATACTTTAAAGCAAGATTCAGCTAATACATTTTGAAAGCATAAACAAGAAGAACAGGTTTTGCTTTCAGTGGGATGGCACACACTTTTCTGTCCAAACTGCTCTCACCAAACCCATCTCTTTATCCACATTTTCCCTAAACTGACACCCAGAAATTAAACGAGTATGCATTAGAATAATACCAGGAACACCCAAAATACCACTTTCTTTCCTTTATTACTGTTTCACAGAATCTCTTTCAGCCTAACAAGGAGCTCCCTCAGGCTGAGCCCAGCTACCAGTCCAGGCAGCTCAGCTTGTCTGAGCCTGTACTGGAGAAGAGACCATCCAGGAGCCTGCACTACCTCTCTGCTGAGATACCAACTGCATTGAAAGTCAGTTTTGAAGGGGTTTCATGATGTAAACACATAACAGACTGAAATCATGACTTCTTTTCACATGGAAAGGCACTGAATGGATGCTACTGCAGTCTAATGCCACAGACCACAGTCAAGTCAACAGCACAGCGTTCATGGTCCCATTCAAGAGTCATGGCCTATGGCCTACCATGATTTTCAACTATTATGCAAGCTTTAAACATAAATGCAACATTTTACTTTTAAAATAGTATCTGTGTTTAGCTGAGAGAATGTTAAGCATACCTTTTCCCCTGGGGTCACAGAGATTCGCCATATGCAGTGTGTGTAGGAAGGATAGCCATTTGGAAATCCTGGAGAAGAAAAGTTGCCTGTAGATTCCTGCAGTGTTTCTCCACAGGCTGAAGGAAACAAAATACAGTAAAAATATAAAACTGAATGTGCCTTCCAGAGAAAAATGTCTTTCCAATATCTATTTAGAATGCATTTAACTCACTGCAGATGCAGAATGGAAAACAGACTAGTTATTTTATGATTTATTCAAAACAGTGATTTTAAGCCAATCTGACATTCATTCCATTCTACACAGGATGTTTTTATTCCATGAACTGCTTCACTTGTGTGCTGTCTGCTGACTTAACCAAAATTACAGCAGTCTTAAAAATGTCATTGCTGTCCACCAACTGCAAAATTATATATATAACTATTTTGCAGGGAAAAAAAAGTTAGCCACACCCTTAGTCACATCCTTTATGAACTAAAACAAACCTAAAACAAAAACTGGCATGGTGTGATTGCCACCACACTGGAATTTTGTCAGAGGTTTCATTTTATTTAGTACTTTGCCCACATGAGAGACTGGTCTGACCTAAAGATTTATATTGGTATAGAAAACTTAAGTCCTATTTTCAACTGAATCTCTTGCAACAATGATTTGTGGCGATTAGAGTAATAAAGCAAAGCCAATGAAAAGTCCTAAAATACTGAAGGATTTTATATTCTTTATTATTAAAGCTTTTAGAACCTATATATCACCTGTCAATCATGCTACTAGCTGCTGGCTGACTGATTAATAATTCCCCTGCACATTAAAATACAGCATTGCAAGCTCTTGCCATTCTCCCCAATTAAAACTGATTCTGGTAGGCTGTCACACCTCAGTCAGTCATCTTTTTGACCTTCAATCAAGTTGTTTCACCCACTGATTTTGCAGGTGTGATATGAGAGATGTGAATTTGATAGTATTATCCCATGACTGACAGTGTAATCAGATCTGCAGTGCTTTCAAATTATAGCACTAACACTGCCAGCAGGTGAACCACTGTATCCATCAAAATCTCAATGAATTATAAATGATCTGGAAAATCTTTAAATAAAAGGGGACAAAAGATTATTTATGACAAAGAGACAATGCAGCTGTAAAGGCTGTCTTGTTAAAATGCATCTAAGATGTAATCTGACAACTACACTGTAATATCAGGCATAAGCTACATTCAGGGCATTAAACATGCTCTCTGACACTGAAATGGTTATTATGACGAGGAGAGGAAAAGATTGGTGCAGCCTCCCAAAAATTTAATAGCTAAAGGTACTGTAACCATGTCCTTTAGGAATGAAAAGGAAAAAATATATATATCTTTTCCTCCCGTCATTAAAAAAAGTGTTTTTTATCTCTTAAAAAAAACTGCAGACATTCACAGAAAATGACACATACACAAAAGGTATTCAGTACTAAAGAATTATTTCTGTACAAAGCCTTTTCAGTGAAATAGCTATATCCATAATTAACCACAATTTATTTTTAACATGGCAATGAATGAAAACTTGAATAAATTGCAGAGTACTGTACGGGGTTCCTCAAGTGCTATTGAGCTGTATCATAGCTTACAATACATATGTAAAGCATCTAAGAGAAGACGAAGGGTAAATTCATAGTGTTGTACAGGAGTAGAGGAAAGCAGAACCCAAAGAAGAGATACCCAGAGCAGGAGACATGCTGACAGTTCAGGAGAATCCAAGTGTCACGCTCTTAGAGCAGAAGAGCCTTTAAAGCTCTCTTTTATTCTTGCCTTCATGCATGGCTTCAATAAGACCACACTGCAACAGCACACCCTCAGAAGGAGTACAAATATAATTTCAAATTTTACTACATCGTCTTTTTGCCTTAAATAACTATTTTGCCAATGTTAGTTACTAAGCAAGCTTTCCACAGATGACACATGCATCTGATGGAGAATGCTCTTTGTCCAATCTTCTCTGCTCACGTTGCATTTTTCATTTAAATGTAACTTCAACTCACAAATATTGAGATTATGAAGTCATGCCATGCACATTTATACATAATATGAAGTATGTAAGCAAGCAAAATGCTATCCAAGTATTTTGAGACACACAAGAAGCCAGTTCAAATGCAGCTTTGAAATCAGTAAAAAGGCAAGAGGATAACACTGGTATAATTAGTCCTTACTCTATTAGACTCTTTAAATAACCATTTATAAAAGTAAATTAACAGAATATAATAGCTTTTGAACACATTTTAGAATTTCTCTTGGTCATAAAGAGTGCAGGATTATTTTCTCCATGTTCCATATACAGAACTTGCATATAGCCATAAAACTACATACTTCGGCAGAAAAAAAGCGGTCATTGAATATTTTATTTTTGTAAAAATTAAAGAATAAAGCTATATAGCATAAAGATAGCTCATCCAACAATATAACATATCCATATTAAATGCCTGTGAGCTCTGTAATGAACCAAAATTTTCATATACTTCTGAGCATAAGAGAAGCATAAGAAAAAAATAATTGGTTAACTTATATTGATAAGTAACATAACAGGATTTTATAAAATATGTTTGAGGTTTACATGTTTTCACAATATTTACAATTTATTTTTTAATTTCTGGTTACTCAAGGGAAATGAGGCTTATATTAATCAATAGTTAATCATTATCATGGCCAACTTTTTCTCCATTGTTTTTTTCCTTCCCAAATGTCAAGCCTTATATCAATTTTACTAGTCTAGACCACTTAGAAAAATGTCACTTCAGCTCTGCCCACACACGTACCCCAGCCAAAACCCAACTTGCTCTCTGTTTTACAGCTTGAGAAACTCAGTCTTCTGATGAGCCTTTCTGTGGTAAGGATGGGGAAAATTAATTTCTTTCTTCCACGTGAAGATTAGCAATAGATGCAAAAATCAGGTAGATTGTATTATAGAAAGCAATTTCTACCTTTGAAACCTTCCAATGTTTAACACTGCTCTGATCTAGGCCAATGCATGCAGTTAAGTTCCATTAAGGATTATAATCCTTAGTGAAATCTGCAGATGACAAAGCCCAGAGCCTCAAGGGAATCAACTCTCATTCTTTTGTCCCTAGCATCAGCAAATATGTACCATAATATATGGCTATTTTTCCAAAAGGGAATTAAGAGCTTTAAAACCTTTTACTTAGTTCCAGCTCCACATATATAGCATATAGAGCTGCTACAGAACCCTAAAGGTAACTGGTCCTGATAACAAATTCATTAAACCAAAAATTTAAATCAGTGGGTTACTGTTGATTTGCCTTTATAGGGATCCTAGAGAAAAGTAATATATGAATTACATGGAAAAGGTCTCAATGTAAAAATTTTAATTTTTCTTATGTAGTCAATAAAGACTGGCTTTTGAAGGTGGATGCATTTTTCTCATCTAGAATCTGGTAGTCAAGGCAGTAAATTAAGCCCAAGGAACAGCAAGAACAGCAGAAAAGAACCAAACTGGGTAATCTTCATCTGTTCTTTTCCACACATACTGTCACAGATCCTGGCTATTTGGAAATTTGCTAAACTTCTTACATCTCCCTTCTCTTTGTCTGAACAACCTTCTATTGCCAGTCTGAGCCTTCTTTCCCATCCATTATTCAGTCCCACTTATTTCTTGTTCTCTCTTTCTGCCTACCAGTATACTTCTGCATCATTTCCCATTTCTTATTCTCTTGTTCCTATGAAGTTATATATGCATTTTAAAGCAAGTGCAATTTCTACGTAGGACTACAATTGCAAACCTACATTAACTCTAGCAGTTGCACCAAAAGAAATAATAATAATAAAAAATAATTTTCTGTTATCCTATTGAGCAGACTGAAAACTGTAAAAAACTGTAAAAAACTGAAAACTGTAATATATGCAGCCTTGAATATTGAAAACTGTTCTCAAATGGCAAGACAAAGTTAAAAATAAGGTTGGCAGAGGAGGGACTCTCAACTCACATGCTTGCTTTACACTGTTACATGGTAGAATAATAAGAACTTGATTAAAATGTAATAAGATCCCTATCAGCATCCATGTTTTCCTTTGACAAAAATTCTAAGAAAAAAAATAAAACTAAATCAAAATTGCTGTTCATAGGCCATTGAGTCCTGGCACTTGCTCAGCTGACGAAAGGCAGCTTCACCAATCTCAAATCTGCTTCTCAGTCACTAAGATCTTTCCTGAATAATGTTACTGAATATCCTGCCTACCTAAAAAAATCCAGGAAGCTCAGCTGCCTCACTACTGTACCTGATTTCTCCAGGAGCCCTGAGCTCAGCTTCATGCTTGTGGGCCCCAGAACACGCAACAGGCTTCTCCAACCAGAATCTGCTTGTAGTAGTAACTAGAACTCCAAGTGAAACATGTACAATACTGCAACATTTATCAAAGAAGCATGTACCTCTGGGAAATACTGATTTGAATTCCTATTTTGTGTCCTTTAATTGTATTGCATTTAAGGCAAAACAACTGAATATATGAAACTGAACATTATCTTTAAACAAGACTTTGAATATACTGAAAGAAATGATAACTCATTATTATACATTTTCATGAATTACATGAAAAGGACTTTTTCTCTGAACAACTATTTGAACGTTAGCTCTAAAAGCCCATTTCCTCCTTCTCAGTTGACTGAAAATATATGTCCAAGTATTAGTATGTACTCAACAACCAAGGCTGGTGGGTTGTGTTTTGTTTTGTTTTGTTTTGTTTTCTACACTTTAATTAATGTGTTAAAAGACACTGGCTACGTTCACAGCTATTTTGATTCTATAGAATATTTTTGCCTTCAAAAATTTTCTGTTATCAGTATACATATTTATTCTCTGCGTTTATGAAACAGTTGCTGTCTATATACTCTTATTAGATATAATGCTGCCAAGAAGAATTCTATTATTCAAGTTCTTTCCATATAAAAGAACAGAACAAAATCATTCTAACAGTAGCAGTTGTTAAAGAAAATATGTTGAAGTGTTTTCTCCTCTAGTAAAACCATAAACACTGTGCATGTTCTCCATATACAGAACATTATGATTTGCTGTACTTACAGCACAAACCAAAAAGTATATTTCAGCAATACAACACACATCAAATCAGATCTACATCTTCAGTATAACCCACTGATGCTGATACAAATCTCCATCACTTCAGTTCTTCTGTATTGATCAGGTGGTAAAAAGCAGCCATATAACTGACTTGAAACTGTTACTGTGCCTTCATTAAGTCCCAAGAGGAGCAGGAGGGCTGTAAAACTTGACAGAGTTGTTTTGCCTATCCTCCCACAAGACAGGCAAAGCAAGATTAGCCAGAGCAAGAAAAGTAAAACCTTTTTATTTTGAAATTTCCACCATTCTGCTAGCACTTGGAGAAGAATTAGCTCCCACAGTGTTGAATTTTGGTTACTCCAGAGTTGCCTCTCATGTCTCTGAGACAGCCAGCCAATCTGAGATAAAATATTAATTTGTACTGAAATTATAAGATGCTAGAATTAGGCAGAAAATATTCAAATACAAAACATACATTTTACAACTGTACAACATTTGTAATAAGACCTAACCTGTTCATCCATAAAAGATAGTATACACCATAGTTGTCATAGCCTGTACTAATTCCTGAAATTTTGGAAAATATATATATATATATTTTCAGAGCTGAGTGCAGTAATTTAAATTTACTCATTTCACACTCCACTAAAATTCAGAACAGGACACCAGTCCTGATGTACATTACATTAGAAACAACTCTTCCACCTAATTGCACAGCTCATTTTACATGGCAAATATGTAAACCAGAAGTGACATTAAACATTATTTCTTTTCTAGTCATTGAACAACTAAGCAAAACAGACTGAAACATCATGAAACTAAATATTGTTCCATGCAGTTTATCTATCCTTAAGTGCTTTGCATTCCAGAAACCTTACCTACAAGATTTTTTATGATTCAGTTCTTGAACTGAATACGTCAGTTGCCAACATGGAAACAGACTACTAAGCAGCTGACACACAGAAAAATTATCATTCAGCTTGGATATCAAAGTCAAACAATTGCTAGTATGTGTTTTTTTTTTGTTTGTTTGTTTATGGTGCAATACCTGGACATCTATACAGCTTTCTTGCCTGTGCAATATCTCCTTTACTTAGACGGGTACGCTGGCCAATGGCAGGTCGTATACCATTATCATCACGGGAAGGGAGAATGGTATCCAGAAACATGCCCCTAAAAAAAATAAAAATAAAAAATAGACCCCAAAAAACCCTATCAGGTTTCTATCATAAAACTGTCTGAGTCTGATGAATGTATAATGCTATTTTGTAAATCTAGAATTTACATTTGGCATAAAAAGGGTAAAATGCAGAACATTAAATAGAGACAACAAATTAGAAAAATTCCTCAAGCTGGCAAAACTTATGCAGTTACAAAAAAGGATTATTCCTTCAGTACATCAATTAACATATGAGCTTCTAGATTTCTATCAGACAACAGGAGGGAAAATTCTTACTACTATAAAATTACACGGAAAAGGCAATGCTGCTGAAATCATTAGACTGAAAAAAATAATTATGAAGCAATATAGAAATACATAAATAAGACCCTATAACAAAAGTCTCAATCACAAAGTTCCTATTTCTAACAGAGTTTTAAAAGAAGTCTTAAAGTCTGACTCACATGGGTAAGAACAAATAAAATCAGTCATGCCTGCCAATCCAATGTGAAGTCATCCAGCAATGCTAAATCATTCCCATGTTTTCAGTGGATTTTTATTATTATTATTAATGTGAAAACATGGTTCTGTCAGGTGTTATAACAGATCTAACTCTACTTCATCCGCTGCTCTTTCTGAAATATAAACTGGTTGCCGGGCAGCTTCTTCTTGCTTTACAACAATATATGTCAACTTACCATACGTGATTTCAGTAACATTTACCCTAAGTGACTAGGAGTAATAGAGAAGCAAATTTGATCCAAACCTGTAGTTTTATTCAAAATGTCCTTAATTTTAAATATGATTCAAAATATTCTCAAATTGCGAATAAATAGTCAAAATAGTCTCAAATTAATTGTAGAAGAACATATAAAAATGTTCTATTATCATGTTACAGAATTTGAAAACTCTTGAAATCCAATAAAATGGAAGTTAACAGATTAACCTGTTTCTGTTTCTCTTGTTCTTTAACTTTTCGATACTCTCTTGTGTCCTTGTAGGGCTTGTACTGAAAAGCCAAATTGTTATTTTTATGTATGGTAGGACCAAAAAAATGAATGAACCACAAGGATCTTTGTAGTCAGGAATACTGTTTATCAATACAGATTACTTTTCAAATGACAATAGTGAACAACCTTAAGCACTAAGGGTACATACTGCTCTCTTTCCCCAGACAGATTTCTTGTGGCATCACTACAGATTTTTTGGGGAAAAAAAACAAACAAACAAACAAACAAAAAAAAAAAAAACAGCTTAGGACATTACTCTAAGCTAAACACTGAAATAAACTACTTATGATATTATTCAGTTTCTAGAAATAAGGTGCATTAATATTTTTTAAGTGTTTCACAGAATCACAGAATCACAGAATTTCTAGGTTGGAAGAGACCTCAAGATCATCGAGTCCAACCTCTGACCTAACACTAACAGTCCCCACTAAACCATATCGTTTCTTTCTATAAATTATAATCCTATTATCCACCAAGTTTTGGTATAATCTGAAACTGATGCTATTCCTATTCTGAAAAATGTTCAAACAATCCTCTTGGATGTCTTAGCACTATTCTACTATGTACTATACAGGAACAGCTAGTAACAGTTTAATAAAGCGTGAACAATATTATAGTGTGTGACTAAAACTTTAGGATGTTTTGTGATTTATCCTTCTTCTCCAGGTGAGTAAAGTCTAACAACTGGCAATATTCCACACTGAGTACAACTCATACTTTCAAGATAATTTACTGCAAATCAATACATGACCTCAGGATTTTGATGGTTGTTTTTTAAATAGCATGAAGTAACAACTTCTTGCACCTTGGGGCAGGGCATGCCTACTCATGGCACTATCAGTTTTTGCCAGCTTGTAAAGTGGTGAGATCAGGGCCCAAAATTCAAATTATCTTGATGTTGTCATTGCCCTAGGACTCTGGAGAGTTCCAACTTGTTCAATTGCTTCATTTTATATAGGTTCTTATAATCTCTTCCTTAAGGTAATTCATCTGTATCTGGATTAAGCGATATGACTAATATCTACCTCGTGTGGCTCATTCCCATGCTCTTCTGGGGTGAGCTATGAATATGCTGAACACATTCTTTGGTAAGATATCTTTTAATAATCCATCTATTTTTGGAGACGAAAAGCTTAAGAAATGTGTTTTATGCTTTATGCAAGAAAGGCTGGTGAAATTTCTGGTGGTCTTCAGTTTACTTCTAAGTTTCAGATTGCCTAGTGATAATTTAGCATCCAAACAAAATTATAGCTGCTTTACAATATATATATTTGTTAATGTAGTGTTTTTGAATTAAAATTCATTAAATTGTATAAAAATCGCTTTTCAAACAAGCTGTTGTGGTCTTTTTTTTTTTCTTTTTTTTTTTTTCTTTTTTTTTCTCCCATAATTTTTTAAATCTATATTACTCTGGAAATTTTAAAGAGCAATTAGCTGGACTGCAACTTTGTATTAAATATATAGGAGACTAGATGAAAAACTCCTGCTTCGCCTTTTCTCCAGACCAAGGCTAGCTGAGGTAAGTACAGCTCTTCACACCCATTCACAGAGTTTCAGAGCAAGTCCCATGTGAGTTAACACAGAGTTGAGAACAGACCAACCTGCAACAGGCTGGAGGAAAAGCAGTAGAACTCCTCACTATCTGGTTACAGTGGCAATCTGCACAAACAATATAGAAGAGGCTGCAGCCCCTGGTATAAATTGTTGGCTACAGCCTTTTGCAAAGGCTGCAGTTTGCTTGGTAGATTTCCTAATATTATAACATGTTCTACCCACATAAACCATAGTTACTTGGATGTTATGCATAGGACACTTTCTCTTCAACAGATCATGTTATACTTAAAATGCCTAAGCATTTCACTCATTTGGTTTTTCTAAATACAACCTTTTCCAGGATAGAAAAGTATTACCAAAAGAAGGCAAGTATTACAGAATGATGTTTCTAGATTATCTTGTCTTAAAAAAATGTAAAGAACTGAAGTAAGATTAAAAGTCTGCTTTGAAACTGCACAGAAACGAAATGCATTTAAAAATACAATTAAATTATTCAGACTTGAAATAAACAAGCTGTGTTTTGATTGCTATAAGGATACTATATAGCAAGGGATGTTTTAATTGATTCCAGAATAGTTTTGTTTTTGTTTTTCTTTATTATTATTTTATTATTATTATTTTTAAGAAATGCATTTCTTAGCATTCATAGGAATAGAATTAAAAGTCAAAAGGTATAACCTGAGACTCCAACCTTGAGAAGGTGTTCCTGGCATAATGCATGATGCTGTCAAAGTCATACGGTTCCCCAAGAGAATTCACCTCTCCAGGCTCCATCTTCAGGAAGTTGTATTCTTGACCTATGGAGGATTGATAATTAGAGTCTCTATAATATCTCTTTTTGTGAAGATCAAAAAACAGGAAGAAAAAAAAAAAAAAAAAGAAAAAAAAAAAAAAAAGATACTAACTTGATCACTCACTGACATGCATAAATCTTTTGGGAGTAACTGTCTGCTTTTATTAACCAAGAGAACAGACATCTTCTGAAATATTGACACTTAGAAAGGCTCTTCTCATTCACCTAACCCAAACAACAAATGAAGTGCCTATATATAATATGCTGCACTTCATGTAGAATCCACACAATTTACTAGCTTGGTTCTTAATTTCGGTAGGGGGGTATCATTTTGACAGAAAACACTCTAGAAGAACATTCCTCATTTTACATTCCCTAGACTGGATACTAAAGTGACTTTGCTTCCAGGAAGGCTACCATCAGAGCAGCCATGTATTTCAAACACTAGAAACTGACATTTTCAATAGTCTAGCTCTTACAACTTAACAAAAGTAGAACAAAAGCACGATACTTAGTTCATAATTTCAGACCAGGAATTCTTTGTCTTAATCATGTATACAGAGAAGCAAAGCACCCCGTAATCCAATTCATATTGGTATCTTACATAAATAAATAAATAAATAAATAAATAATAAACAATGAATAATAAATTAAATATTATATTGTTGTTTTGCATAATCAATTATTATTATTAAATAAATAATAAAGAAAAACCTTACAGTAGCATTAACATTATTAATCAAGCTGATTTGCATAACATGACAAAAAATAACTGCCTTAGTGATGATGAATTCCTTCTCTCATTTAGTGATCCTCAAGCTGACACCACATCACAAGAAGTGGTTTTAGCCAGAAACTGGAGAGACAACTGAAAGAAGAGAGCAGGAAGCTAAGGATGACACTGCAGTGGATTTTCCCCATCACAGAAAAAGCCTAAGGGATAAGCACTTAACAGAATCTGTGCAAGTTGGTGAGAGAGAGAATAGATGGAAAGCTTGGACGTGGGGAGCCTTTTCAGGACTTCAAAGATGCACAGAAGCCTACATGAGCTGTGAGATTTCTCCCAAGTCCTACCTGAGGTGGCAAAAGGTCTATTGCACCTCATATCTACTTTGTTTTCAAACATTTTCTATAGGAACAGAAATATACTCAGGCTATCACTGGATATTTTCTTGCTTCAGCCTCACACTTTCTTGAACCTTCAGAGAATTACCATAGGTAAAAATCAGTGTTTCAAAAGAATATGTATAATTGTGAACAGTGCAAATTAAACATGACTAGCTTCCTTCCAGCTTGCCACGTGACTCAAGAGCAAGTATAGACTGACAAACAGATAACAGTCAGTTTTGTGCTCTCAGGTTCCTCAGATGCCTTGCCTTAAGGACACCAAGGCCACCAGCTAAAGCAGCAAGCTCTGAAGGGAACCTATAATTTGGAAACTATGGGAACAGTGCCTCTCTGACACAGATTCTGTGTTCAGCTTTCATTCCAAATCTCAACCTTCTGGACAGATAAACAGGTATCAACATGTTTCTAGTTATCATTCAGTAAAGACTATGAAAGCAACGACATTTCTCAACCACAGAAAAATTACTTAAACGGGCTTTAATAGTAACAGCTTTCTTCAAAGTTTGTGAGTCTGATTACTATTTCTCTCCTTCTAGCCAGTAATATTTAATGACTTGCAACTTGGCCAGACCTTTAGATTGTTTTAGTTGCAGTATTTCATTTTTAACTCAGCTTGGGATCAGTTTGGCTAAGAGGAATAGCAGACAAATGCCTATTTTTGCTGTTGTTACAAAGCACTCCATTTTAAGAAACTCAAGCAAATAAAGGAAACAGCAAAAGCAATTTTTTTTTTTTTTCCAAAATATTTATCAGAATATCTCACCTGGCTGGATGTTTTCTCTAATGATCGTGACGTGGTCATCTCGGTCTGGCCGTGTATGTTCATGCCAAAAACCTATAACATGACCCAGTTCATGAACAACTATACCAAATTTATCACAGTTCTTGCCAATAGATATAGCTTGAGGACCATTTCCCCTTCGACCCACATAAGAACAGCACCTGTAATTAAAACACAAACGCAGATGAAATTTTTCATGCATATTTCTACAAACCATTCATGCATATTTCTACAAACCATTTAGGAAATGCAGTTAAAATCTGTGAAAAAAAAAAATGTTTATTTTTAAAACAATCAGCAAAACAATACACCATGAAGTTTCTGCAGTCTCTCAAACTCTAGAACTAGTGCAGGAACAACTTACTATTTAGTGTTCCTAATAAAAAACCTGTGCATGATTTATTATTTTTATATAAGGTCTTCTATAAGATGCTATATAAGGTCTTCTATAAGATGCTAGTTGTGATCAACAGAATTGTCACATGTGGTCTGGTATTTCAGAATGACACAGGAATGTATTTGAACTCAAAGAATTAACAAAGTTCACTGGAAGTACCATCTCATCCATATACTCCACTGCTTTCTTGCCCATGAACACTCAGAGGCATGCACAGGGCAGTGGAAAAAAACACAAGGTTTCTTCTGTTGTATACCTTGACAGCACTTTCCAGTCTTGGTCACTCAGGTCCAATAAGTTTGCTTTATTTTGATCTGAAAAGTCACCCTAATTTATTAATTCTGTTTATAAAATGATACAAGTGAAACAGTAGTCTGTTAAATGACTCAGTTCACATACATTAGCATGCAGTTGAAAATACAGTAGGAAGAGATATTAAATCCTGGTACGCCACTGAGCACTCTCCACATTTTTTGTTCCTCTGGCTATGGGTGATGTACAACGTTAACTGTAGCGACTCTGTACCAGGAGGTTGAATGCTCTGAATATTAGCAAACTATTTCTTCTCCTACTCCTGTTTTCTTGCACTAGGAACCTTAGTAACCTTAATCATATAAATTAAGGGGAAAAAAATGCTTCACAACTGCTCCAATGTTTCATTCCTCTTCTGCTGTACTTTCATGATTCCAGTGCAAACTTAAGGAACAAAGATCCCCTTTTCAGCATTCATACCGTCAACATTTATCTGAGAAGTTTGCTTCCTTTTCCATTAAAAAAGAAGTCTGCTGACTATGCCAGCAAAACAGAGAATCGAGAGTAAAACAAATGCTGAAGAAATTGAAGACAATCTGAAATTCAACAATCTGAAATTGTGATTCTCTTTCACCTCTGAAAATCTTAAGTATTTCAAGCCAACATCACATTCCTTAATAAGAGTCTTATTTCCCATCCCTTCTCTGTAATTCTGCAGTCTGTCAAGTGGAACAAAATTGTGCTGAGCAAAAGTTCACCTCCACTTCCTCGACTTCAAAAAAATATATATATATCTGATGCAACTTTTATGTAGTATTTGGTCCTTGAGGAGGTCAATGCTAGCATGGAGCATGATCCTGTCCTTCATATACCTCTGTGGACAATAAAGGAAAGGCAGCTATGGTAGCAATACCAACAGCATATTCAATTCTACAGATTTGAACATGTGCTTCTTCTTCTGTTCAGGTTTTGTGGTTGCAGGAAGTTTTCACTACAGTTAGTTGGTTGGTAAATCAGCCTTGTGGTTGTTGTTTTTTTGTTGGTTTTTTTTTGTTTGTTTGTTTGTTTGTGTCTTTTTTTTTTGTCTAATATAGCTAGATTTCTAAAACAACCTAATATGAACATTAGAGTAATACAGACACAACATTTTAGTTGACAATACCTGTCCTTAGTAAGCATACATTGTTTTTGCAGTTTTTGTTAAAATAAATAATAGATATAACAAAAGAATAATAGCAATATCTTAAAATTATAAAGGCCATAACGTTTATTTTATACAAAAGATGTTATTATAACAGCCTCAAAGGGTTGTATCAAGAATTTTGAAGCTGTCTTTAAAATACTGTTGGGGAAAAATTATTTTCACATTATAATAATTCCTTGTTATGCTAACTGGTTTTCATACATTCCCACCCGCCACATAGATAAAGAATAGATAATATGTATAAAATATACAACAACCTTTCCTTTCCTGGTTTAGGTAGCTCCAAGGACAGGTGTAAATAACCATTTTCTTTGGTCCAAGTACAGAATTAGGCTTAATGCTTCAGCTCTGGTTGTGTAATATCATGTTTTTTAAACTTTAACTAATTTCTTACAGTGCCTTCTAATGACTTCCCTGACAGCTCTCTTCAACGCATGTTCATGAAAACAATAGCAAGGTAGATTCCCTGCCTGTGCCCTGCCCCTGAAGTGGCACAGTTCTGTGCCACTGTCAATATTGCAGCTTATGTGCTACCCCTCCACACCAAAGCAAAATTAAATAAAATGTGCCTGTATTTACATAATCTATATAAACTGTATTAATCCAATATGTACAATCCAGTATGTACAATATTTGATATAGAAATATTATTATTAGTGCTGATATAAATAATGGTAGTGGAAATACTACCTTAAGATATGCACTAAAAATACAGCATAAGTGATAAAATTGAGCAACAAAGAGCAGAAATAAGATTAAAATAAAAAGCTAGAGCAATCATACTTTTTTATCTCATGACTCCACAGTGGATTTCACCTTTGTACCTTATACGCTGACATGGTTCTGCTTAACATATTTTTCAGACTCCATGTTTGCAGAATAAATATTATGGCTACGAG
Organism: Nettapus auritus; assembly: GCA_011076525.1. Classification (NCBI taxonomy): domain Eukaryota; kingdom Metazoa; phylum Chordata; class Aves; order Anseriformes; family Anatidae; genus Nettapus; species Nettapus auritus. The sequence continues at coordinate 39,890,426 of CM021768.1, read as the reverse complement.
TGAATAAGTAAACATGATTAAAGCATGACAATATTTTCAACGTTGTTATTACCTGGGGTTTTATCTTTTACTAGTCACTCAACTTACTTGAATGGCTTTCTCTTAGAATAAGAAAATTACCAAAGTTCATATTCTCTCTAGTTCACTCAGGACAAGCTTTAGATCCTAAAATATTTTTTTATTTTATTTTTTTTAATTCTTTTACACAGTGTTATTTACTGTCCCATCCTATTACAGAGGGAATGCTAGGGGACACAGTCTGCATTCTGAGTCCACGGTAGCAGGATGTGTAGTAACTTCATTCTCAGAAAATTTCATTCATTTAAAAGGACATTAAAGAACTGTCCTCAGTACCAAATTCGCAATTAATTGCCATAGGCAGTTACTGTATGTACACCAAATTAATCTGTCAGTCTTAGGCCTCAGACTTCAAATCTTTTTAGAAAACATTGATTCTTAGCTTTGAATACCTTGAAAGTAAGGACTGCAATATGGGATTTGCCTTGGTAGTCTACAGGAAGCCACGGTAGAAAACAAATATCATTCAGAGGAAGTAATCCACATTCTCTGAGACCATTCCACCATTTCCTTATTAATTGAAATTAATGAGTTAAGGCTCCATACCTTTGTTAAGGTCATGCACATCATTATGGTAATTATGCTATATGGGTCTTGGGCAAACAGAGAAAATGAACTGACAATGCTTGATGGTTGCATTACACATAGAAAAGCATAAAATGCTTGCAATCTATGAAAATTCTAAATTGGGATAAGATATACAATTTGGAGAAAATTCTACTGATTCTTGCTTAATTCAGTTTGGCAGGGACTTCTGCAGGTCTTTAGTTCAAGCTCCTGCTCAAAGCAGATCAGATAATGCAAGTCAGACTACATTTGGTCAGATCTTTATCCAGTTGACTCTTGAAAAGCTCCAAGGGCAGAAACAGCACAGCTCTGAGCAATCAGCTCCCATGTGTGGCTGCAGCCTTTCACTGAATATTCCTTTAAGGATACAGGACACTTAGAAGAAAGTGTTCTAACACTGAACACCTAAGGCCCAGCACACTTAGAATTGTTTTAATGCTGGCCTGCCCCTTCTTGTCCTAAATACTCAGACATATATGTCTGCATATAGAACATGTATATGTATGTTTCCATGTATTTGCATTTGAAAGGAAACTATAAAATATTTATGTTTAGGAAGAATATTTTTTTAAAGTCATTTGCATATGACAATTTCCTTAGAATGCTTACTTAACAGATTTCAAGTTATTCCCAGAAAATATAAAAGTTGAGGGAATTTTGTTTTTGTTTTTGTTTTTTACATTCCAACAAAAATTAGAATACTGAGGCTTAAAATAAAGTATCAGTACACACTCATAAGGGGTCGTGAGGATTTGTTGGGCTGAGTATCATGTCAAGCACATCAGATTCATCCAATTAAGCCACAAGATTCTAATCGCTGCACTGAAATAAAGGGTAAGAAAAAATAAATATATCTATGAAATAAATTAATTTGCAATATTTTGGGTATGACCCCAGGTGTGTTTGGCAAAAGGCCAAGACTTTTCGGTGCTTTATGAGCCACTTGTCATGCTCCTTAAATTAAGTCAACTGGCAGACTTTAAAGCTCCTAATCTCTTTAATCTTTATTGCACCAGACAGTAGTTGGAGACAGTAACTATTTATGAATCTCTAATTCCATTTAATCAGTCTAGCTGATCAATGATGATGAGCAAAGAGAAACAAATGATGGAGAGGAAGTTAAATGACTGGAACAATACATTCTTAAAAGTAATACTCTTCCACAGCTACTGTCAAAATGCTCTTAAATCAATATAAAGGAAGAAAGAATCAGGTGGGATCACATTGTTGCACTTTTATATATATATATATATATATATATATATATATATAAAAGCTGCATTATTACTATCTTCAGGATGTAACAATGTAAAATTACTTGCAGACCACAACATCAGCTTGCCAGGACATTCACTGCATAAAGATGTCGATTAAATCTGCAGGACTTCATAATCATACTAGGACAGCGTATCATCACTTACATGTTACACAAAGCAAAAATAGTTCACAAAATTTAGGAACAAAATCTCACTCAAGAAGTAGATGATTTTTCTTGGTGAAAAAAACACCTCTGTCAATCACAAAACAACTAATTCCAAAGTAGATATTGGCTATAACCCAGCTTGATGTCAGGGATTGATACAGTGCATGTTAATAAATGTTCTAATTCACTGTCCTGAGAAGATCTGTATGAAAGCAGAGGTGGCTACTGCTTCTTCATCTGCTCAATGGAGACAACTGTGCCAGTATTACAAACAGCCAGTCGAGTCCATTCCTCAGTTTACAGTTTCCCATCCCAAAGTATTAACCCCTCATTTCATTTTATGGTAATGGACCATGGCAGCTGAACTGATAACTATCCACCAACCTGCAAGCCATGCCACCACCTGCAGAGCAGCTGTGTTGACTGCTGTGGGCAGGAAGAGTGCCAGCTGCTAGAATTAATAACCACTAGAGAGCATGAAACATCCCTAATTCCAAAGATCATTTAGTAGAATTTTGACTTTCTTCTCATTCCATAAAGTGATTGTGCACCTTTTAGAGCAGGTAATCCTTCTTAAAGCTAAAGAATGCTGCAAAAGTATACCTTGGGCAATGAATATATCTATTTCACCAGCTTTAAGAACTTGCCTGTAATGTCTATTTAATGTACTTGCAACTTCAAAAAATGTTTAAACATTCAGAAGCTGTTCAGCCTACAATGTCTGGAGAAGCACATGAAAGATATTTCATTTTTCAGAATCTCAGACAGGTTTGCAAATACCCAAACAGGAGGATACAGCAGTGATTGTAATAAGTCATCTAAAGTTTGTCATAAGAAGTACTTAAGCCTTTTGGTAGAGAACAAAAATTACCACAAAGTCAGATCAAAAGCATGATGAAATACCAGAGCAATATGACTAATTGTTCTTTTTCTTGTGTCACTGTATAAAATAAGCTTGATCTTTTACTCAGAAATATTAATTAAGAGCATGTGACTAGAGGCCATTTCACTTTACTGACTCCTTTATTGTAACTTTGCATACAGAGAAGTATACTGACTGTGTCTTCAGGCACTTTCTATCTGATGGAAGGAAACATAAGCATTGAGAAAAAGTAGCGAAGAAAGAGTATATTGAAACTGTTTACTGTATAGAGTTTTACTTTCCCCTAGTCAGCTAGTTGCATAAAAGTTGATTTAAGATATATTAACACCAATGTACACTGCCTTGGTAGAAGAATCACCAACACTATTATCTTATTACAGTATTCTTATTCTCATATCTGCAGCCATTTGATACAACTATTAGTAATTACAAAATGTTCCCTTTAATTAGTTTCCCTTAATTAAAGGGAAAAAGAAGAGGAAAAAAAAAAATAAATTAAAAAAGGCCATCCAGAAGCACAGAGAGAGAGAAAAGAAATTACTCTCTAATTCCCAGCAATGAGCGATGTGCAGCCACGTCCTGGGAAGCAGGGTCTCAATACATGTAGCAGTGGTTTGGGAGGATGGACGTTTTCATAATGAGAGCCCTCCCTCTCCTTCCCCTTTCCCACCTTTTATTGCTGAGTGTGACATCATCCGGTATGGAATATCCCTTTGGTTGGTTTTGGTCATCTTCCCTAATGATGTCCCCTCCCCATCTCTTGCCCACCCCTACCCTGCTGGCTCTTGGGGGGGGCATTGGAGGGAGCCCTGATGCTGTGCCATCACTGCTCAGCAACAGACAAAACACTGGTGTGATACCAGTGCCGTTCTAGCTACAAGTACAGAGCATAGCACTGTATGGGCTGCTGCAGGAAAAGTCAACTCCATCCCAGCCAGACCCAGCACAAAAATACTACCCAAAACTTCCTAAATTTCTTTTATTAAGGATACTTGAAGCAATATATTTCCAAACAGGCTGTGAAGTATTTACTTTGCAGGTTTTTTGAAACAAGTTAGACAAGCATACATCAGCAATGCTTCCATCTTAAGGATACTTGGGTATCTGTCTGAGAGCCTTTGCAGTCCTAAGGATCTATGATAATCTAGACTTGTCTCTAGTCTATTGTTGATACGCAAACTCTCAACTATAGTAAGCTCATGTTGCTATCTCTGATAACCAGCTGCTATATTTCAAATATGCTTTTTTCATCACTGCCCTCTAAGAGCTTCCCATGAACTGCTGCAAGAAGGAGCATTACGCTCCTTCAAAATAACCTTAATGTTTACACAAGCTTAATAACACTTCACTTGTTAGTGTGCTAATACTGTCAAACAAGACATCTGCAGATACTGCCACCTGAATTTCCATATATATGGCTGTGTCTACGTCATGTTTCATTAAATGTGTTATGTTTTGACTAGGTGCTCTTTGTGGCAGGGTTTATCATTTAGTTTTTATTTCGGACAGTGCTAAGTACAATAAAGTTTCCCTCATCTGTGAATGTTAACTGTCATGGTACTGCAAACAATAATGACACAATGTGCTAACAAACCAACACAGCAGGGTGCTATGGGAAAGAACCGAGATTAATTTGAGTGTGACTAGCCATGTGGCAGAAAGTGTTTGCAGATGGTTTGGTGTCACTTTTGTCTGTGCTCCTTCCATGGAAAATCCTGCATCAGCATTGTATACAACTGGTGAGTGCACAGTAGTTCCCATTCACCCAGAGAAGATATGCTCTTATTTATCTGGCACTTCCTAAAATGGCTTATGGATTCAAAGCCCCAAGAAAGTCATTCAACTGCCCATTCTGCTTAGCCTGGCTTTTTCATCACTGGCAGACTGCTCACAGCCACTCTTTCCCTTGTTCTTAATACTAAAAGGTTTACAGCCTTCATCAGGTTTTCGTTATTTGTGAAGTATCCACCATTAAAACACCATTAAAGGTGTTTTAAGGTGTAAAAGGTGTAAAGGATAATGGCGACTTTGAAAGTAGATGCTGAGTATACTCCAACCTTCTGTTTTTAACTGGTTATAATCCAGCCTTCACTCTGAAGTGACTTGATCTCATGAAGCATCAGCCAACCTAAGGGACAGTGCTTTGGATGGGGAGGTTTTCTGCAGTTTGGCTCTGGAATGCTGTGGAATTTTCTTTTCATGACACTGAGGTCTCTGTAGATATCCCCATACTTCTCTTCCTCAAGTGCCTGTGGCCATTTATCTCTCACACTCTCCTGTTTAAATTCACATTACTTTCTACATCTCCAAGAGTAGGCAACCTTCATTATTATTCTTTGCTTCGCATTTCTCTTCCAGCTGTACGTCAGTATCCCCAAAATTTATATTATGAGTTGCATTGTTAACTGAGGAAGAATAGACATACTGGTTGAGAACAGACCATTTAATTTGGCACTGTTTGTAACAGGGGTCCACAGCAGCCGTATGTGAGCACAAGAACATGAAAAGCAAGTTCACAAGCACTCTTGAGTACGCTCCCTGATTGCAAAGGTCTATGGCTCAGAGACCTTTGGGTTTTATTACACTGTTCTGCACCTTAGGAAAAATATCAGGGGTGTTTTAAGCAGACAAGTCTACATGTAATCTTATGGGCTATAATAAAGCACATTCAGGATCATACCTACAATGTACGGAGACCCCAAAACTTTTTTTTTATGACCTTATACCATAAAAATTAAAGAGTAGCTGGGCAAAGTGCTCATTGATCACAAAGTCAGCAAGGTAGACAGCTGTTCACTTTGGAGCCTACATCCCAAACAGAAGCTGACTATCAAAAATATAGTATTTCCCCAGGTAGTGAGTCTGGGAAACTTGAAAAACAAAAATGGTGCTTACAGGCAGCTCACTGACTGCTGTATTAATTTAAGATTTCTGAGTGCAATAAACAAACATAGTTGACTTAGGCATTTGTGAACAGCAGTATTTGAAGATGGAAAGCACTGGTTGCTGGAAAGCTACACTAATGAATGATATAACCTGGTTTGTTCGTTTTTATACACCAGTGACATAGAAGGAACGTGCAAAAACATCATGAATGTATGGATTGAACAAATCTAGGCAAGGACAGTCAATACAACAGAAGAGATAAAATTACAATTAAGTACAATTAAGCTGGAAAAATAAAAACTAATAAGATGTTCATAGTTAATTCATCAGTGAACATGTGATATGCAGAAAAGCTACAAATAAAGAAATAAACAATAAGCCAGAAACAACTTTAGAACAAGATATGAAAAAATTATGATGGAAAGCCAAACATAAAAATCTCTTCTACATATAGCTAGCAAGACAATTTTATCTAAAAATACCTGAAAGGCATAACTACAAAAAGCTACAGTAACTGCTTTCAATTAATCTACAGCCACACAGAACACATATATCATTTAAACGCAGTAACTTGTCTATTCACTTTTCTGTGAAGTATATATATTTACTTAAAAATGCAAAGCTGAGAAACGTGCCCAAACACTGAAAGTGCATTGGTTAACATGCATATGCACTTACCCACATGGCCTATATGTAAATACAATATAACTTTCTTCATCACTTCGTTCAATAAACGTAACACAGGTATACTTCTCCCAGTGCCGCATAGCTTGTTTGAACATGGCACGCTGGGTACCTGAAAGAATGGCATGACATGAAATAAGATACTTTTCTGTTTCTTGTTCCTTAAAACCAGATTTTAATATTAAGAATATAAGCCTGGAGGGAGTTACTAGATCATAAGCTGTGTGTCCCAGCAGTCCCATATACTGCCAGCCTCCAATTAGAGGGATATTTGGACCATCAGTTTGCCATAACATATCAGCCTACAAGGAGAACACTACTGCCTGAAACACTCTAGCAAACATAAAATCGGCAATAAAAAGCACAGCTATGTTACACTAGAGAAAGACAACAGAAGAAATCTAGTGCTGCTTTGCCTGCATTAGCATAATATTTACTACGAATTTTCCCACATGAAATTACCAAGTGGACAAAAATTTATAAATAAATAAATAAATAAATAAATCCCTAGTTCCTATCTATCTAGCCAGAAAAATAAACGAATGGATCACAGAATCACAGAAAAGTCTAGGTTGGAAGAGACCTGCAAGATCACCGAGTCCAACCTTTGACCTAACACTAACAAATCATCCCCTAAACCATATCCCTAAGCTCTATATCTAAACGTCTTTTAAAGACCTCCAGGGATGGTGACTCAACCACTTCCCTGGGCAGCCTATTCCAGTGCCTAACAACCCCTTCAGTAAAGAAGTTATTCCTAATATCCAACCTAAACCTCCCCTGATGCAACTTTAGCCCATTCCCCCTCGTCCTGTCACCAGGCACATGGGAGAATAGAGCAACCCCCACCTCGCTACAGCCTCCTTTCAGGTACCTGTAGAGTGGGATAAGGTCGCCCCTGAGCCTCCTCTTCTCCAGGCTAAATAGTCCCAGCTTCCTCAGCCGCTCCTCGTAAGACTTGTTCTCCAGGCCCCTCACCAGCTTCGTAGCCCTTCTCTGGACTCGCTCAAGCACCTCCATGTCCTTCTGGTAGTGAGGGGCCCAAAACTGAACACAGTACTCGAGGTGCGGCCTCACCAGAGCCGAGTACAGGGGGACAATCACATCCCTGGACCTGCTGGCCACACTGTTTCTTATGCAAGCCAGGATGCTGTTGGCATTCTTGGCTGCCTGAGCACACTGCTGGCTCATATTCAGCCGACTGTCAACCAATACTCCCAGGTCCTTCTCTGACAGGCAGCTTTCTATCCACACATCTCCCAGCCTGTAGCTCTGCTTGGGGTTGTTGTGCCCCAGGTGCAGAACCCGGCACCTGGCCTCGTTGAAACTCATACAGTTAGCCTCGGCCCATCGGTCCAGCCTATCCAGATCCTCCTGCAGAGCCTTCCTACCCTCGAGCAGGTCGACACACGCACCTAACTTGGTGTCGTCTGCAAACTTACTCAGGGTGCACTCGATCCCCTCATCCAGATCATCGATAAAGATGTTAAAGAGGACTGGCCCCAGTACCGAGCCCTGGGGGACTCCACTAGTGACCGGCCTCCAACCGGATTTGACTCGATTCACTAAGACTCTCTGGGCCCGGCCATCCAGCCAGTTCTTAACCCAACGAAGCTTGCGCCAGTCCAAGCCATGGGCAGCCAGTTTCCTGAGGAGAATGCTGTGGGGAATGGTGTCAAAAGCCTTACTGAAGTCAAGGTAGACCACATCCACAGCCTTTCCCTCATCCACTAAGCGTGTCACCTTGTCATAGAAGGAGATCAGGTTTGTCAAGCAGGACCTACCCTTCATAAAACCATGCTGACTAGGCCTGATCGCCTGCTCGCCCTGCAGCTGCCGCATGATGACGCCCAGGATAATCTGCTCCATGAGTTTCCCTGGCACTGATGTTAAACTAACAGGCCTGTAGTTCCCCGGGTCTACCCTCCAGCCCAGGGATTTATAGGATAAATTCCTATAGACTTCAAATCTGAAGAGCGATTTAGCCAAAGCTGTGTAAACAGGCACACCAACCAAGGCATGTGAATTTTATAATGAGCAGTGATCAATATCCAATTCTTTACATTCAAGCCTTTTAGAAATTGAAATTCAGAAAATGTTTTATTATTTTTTTTTTTTAAAAAAAAAAAGGACAAGATCTAGAATTTCATAAAAATAATGAGTTCAGATCATGTCAGGATCCTAAGAATTAAAGGTTATTTCATCCTATATTGCCCTTTTCTTTTCTCTTTAAGCAATGTTTGACAACCTTTAGGATTTATCTTTTATTATGAAAAAGGTAAAATGTTTTATAGGTACATTTTTTATTTCGTTTACTATCATTATTACAAAAATCAGTAATCCTAAAGCAAAGGTCACATACTGTGCAAATACCTACACTTAAAATTTTACTGTAGCAGTTAGTTTAGAAAGGTCTCTGGTTTCTCTGTATACATATGCATACAATGTATGAGGACTTGCATGTTTCTTTTGGCTTTCTGTATTATTGTATAATAAGATGTTACTGCATATCTTTTCTCATCCATTTTCCTTTTCTCTCTCTTTTTGCTTTATATTACCTCTTACCTCCACATTAATTCTGATGCATTTACATTTCTCAGGGAAAGCAAATGTTTAATTTTTTTTTTCTACAGTTTTCTACTAAGAATTTTATGTATTTATGTCAGTCTTTTCTTTTGTTATATATAATGTTTGTGTACCCATCTGAAAACCAAACTGAGGAATTACAAACACATTTGAATCAGTTTGTTGAGTCAAATCATTTTAGTAGAATATGTGTTACACCAGTTAAATCTGTTTTATTCTTAAACTTAATATCCTACTTATATATAATATATATATATATATAAAACAGCTTTAATAACATTGTTACTTAGGCTCTTGAAAACAAACGTAAAATTAGAGAGACAAACAGCTCTCTCTCTCTATAACATATTTGTATAGTTTTATTACTTGCCTTTGGGAATAATTTTTAAGTGTGACTCATGTTTTCGAAACAGACATACTGCAGGCCTGATCCAACAGAAATCTTTCTATTGATTTCCATAGTATGACTTTTAAAATAAAATATATTTAAAAAAAATCCTATTCTTTCTCTTTATAGAAAGAACAAAGCTTACCAGTGAAATTTCCACCTATTACATATGGGATGACACCCCCTGGCCATATTCTTTCTGTTCGCGATGTGGCAGCTCTGGGAAATCGGTTCTTCTCATTTTTCCCTGAGAATTTTGCAGTAGTCCTTCCTTTAGATGTATTATTTTGCTCAAAGCCTGTAATGGTAATTAAAACACTGAATGAGAAGAGGGAGAAAGGGAGAAAAGGAACCTTTATTGTCTAGAACGTCTAGAAAGTCAAAGTCAAATTATTTCTCTATGTCCTTTAAAAGTACAATGTTGCTGTTATGCAATGGTCTATCATTACTGATTTCTTGGAAATGCTTGAAATGGAGAGGCTAAATCTTCATTTTTTTTGTACAGTAACAATGTGCACATAAACTTATCAATTTAGACACATTGTCTGCATAATTACATCCAAATTTTCTCATTTAGTCAAAAAGCAAGATCCTTCTAAAAATAAAAGAATAATAATAAATCATGTTTTTTTCCGGCTTTGAACAGATCCAAAGTAATAAATTATGTTTTTTTCCGGCTTTGAACAGATCCAAAGTAACCACGACATTCACTGTCCCTTTCGTTTTTATTCCAGGATCTGGAAAATAAAGAGCATAACCAGCCTTAGAGCAATGGACAGGAAGAGGTCCTTAAAGTATTAGATTGGCTTTTATTATCATAAATTATCAGGAAAAATAGATAAATTATTTGCAAAGCACATTGCAAACACATGGAAAAAGTCAGAGGTCATTTCCACCTCTGATCTCCATTACGTGTGCCTATTACTAGTAGACACATTTTCATATGAAAATGTGACTTCCCGTTTCATAATAACCATACAACACTGCAGAATGCCAATACACATTTTTCGCAAATGAGCTTTTGGATTCCTTTGTGTAAGTATTACTCATGTCTGGAATTTGGAAGACCAAAAAAATTAGTACTATTTTGAGTACTAATCCTTCCCATTTGAGTACATCCTCCCCTTTGAGTACCATCCTTCCCATTGCAGGTAAATCACTCTCAAATCAGCTGAAACTGCTGTGACAATAGAAGAGGATCAGAATTGCTATACAAGGACTTGCACACCTTAATAAGGATTGATGTCTTCTTCTGAAGCAATTTTAAAGTCAGTATGGATATTAGGGAAGCTGATCAAAATGGATCACTTGAAAGGCAGCCAACAAGCCCTACTCAGTGGGATTGAATTGTTACTCCTCATGGAATAATACACCTTCACTCCGTGATACCAGTTCCACTTAAGTGTTACTGGGTATATCAGGCTGCACTGTAAGGACCATGGAGGACTACAGGGCAGGATTGAGGTACGGTGCCTTAGAATAGCTCCAAGTCTGGGAGCAGCCAAAGGGCAAAAGGGAAGAAATTACAGCATATACAGCATAGGGAGAAAGTTCTTCATGCACAAGAAAAGTCTAACTTTATAACAACACAACATATAATTTATATAATTTATATCAGAAAATATATAGAAAGTAGCAGGGTAAAAAAAAAAAAAAAAAAAAAAAAACACATGCACACAGGTAAAGCAAATAACTTACCCTTGCATTAAATAAATATGTAAATGAGAATTTCACAATAGTTTACAATGCAGATAGAAATTTCAGCACAAGTCATTACTAAATCATCTGACACATTAAGATAGATGTTTTATGATTTAAAATTCTTATCAAACTTCTTTTGAACTACATGTAGTGAGAAATTTCTTCCAAATTCTTATAAAAGATGACAAGCATTTATGCAATACTAAAATATCATTTAAAGAATTAAGTTTATATATCAGAACACAACTGCAAAAGCAGTTACAGTTTTACATATTTTCCTCTTTGAGGTTGAGGTATGACATTAAATTGACATCTCACACCAAATATGGTGAATGAACTTGATCATTATAAATGATTTCACGGACTTTGCATGCTGAATTCAACTACATTCATATTGACAAAAGTATTATGTGTTTGTTCAGCATAACACAATGTAAGTGCTTCAATTGTTGTGTGACTCATCACAATACCCCACCTGGATCCAGAAAAAAATACAATGAAATTAGCAGCTATGCAGCATAGCCTACCTGTACTGAGCAGACATTGTATTGATATCATTTAAACTTATGAATGTGAAGATAAATATACTAAGCAGCTAAGGAATTTTTAATATGAGATGCAAAAATACATATTTTAGCTTCCAGGTCTGATACTGGAAATGGACCTCAAAGAAACACAATGAGGAGCTAATCTCTTCATTCCTATTCTTGTACTATTTAAAGTTTGTTTATGCCAATAGTAATACAGAGAGGCTTTAAAATATTTTAAAATATATATTTTTATAAAATTATTATCACATCAGGTAAACTGCTAATTTAAACAGTGAAAATACCAGAGCCAAATCTTCGTATCCTGTCTATGAGCTGATAGAGGGCACCTCGTTTTTCTGACATTCCGTGCTCTCCAAAGCCACCTTTAAAAATAAAAGAAAAAAAAATATTACAAAAATTAAGAACATGGAATCCTACACCTACAGCAATTATATAACCAGATGAGATTAGGAAATATCCTGTAAGAACTTCAATGTGTCTTTAAGGAAGTTTAACATACTTCAATGACTCACATACAAATTCTTCAAGTATTCTTGACAATGAAACAAAAAGACATTTTTAGCTGAAAAATTTTCTAATATGCATTCCAGAATGTAAGCCAGCATGTCTTTGTTATTCAGACAAGTCATGACAATTACATCATTTAATTATTATTTGAAGCTTTTTTCTTCTCGGTGACCTTGACATCCTCTGAGCTATATTGATTGACAGCTAAAAGCCCTACTCTCACAAAAATTTCCTGAATGCATGCCACAATCTAGGCATTTCAGGGGAAAGAGTGAAAGGAAACATCTAAAGTTTCAACAGAAACAACACAAAACAGAAACAAAACAAAACCTCAACAAAACTGATAAAAATTTATTGTGGCTGATTTTAGCATGAAATGTTTCGCTTCTTTGTCAACATACAAATGAATATGCGATGCACTCTAAAGGCTTTGAAATATCTCATGCTGGTGTGTATTGCAATAAGGCCTCACAGGCATATATGTCTGTTATTTTAGTAATCAATGAACAAGACAAATTAATCTAGTAAATTGTTGATCCTGTCATGTATCATGCTTTTTTTTCAGAAATATACCATATTTCTAGGTTTAGTGTGTACATTTAATGCATGACACATACCGCCTTCACATCTGATTCTTTTGTGATTACAAGTGGCTTTGAAAAAAACAGTAAGCCTCAAACAATAATATTGATAACACCACATTAACCAAAAAATCATCAGAATTGTTAGGAAGGTATTGTGATTTTTAGAAGTTTGTAGTAAGTTATATTTTAAGATCCAATATCTGTCAGGACAACAGAATTTTCAAATTACTTGTACAACAGCAAAAGTAAAATAGAAATGAAAGGACAACTGAAACCTCCAACCACCACAGAAAAGACCTTTCCCAGTTTCCCATAAAAACTTTCAATATATATGTGGAAAATATATTTACCTAATTGCAACTTGAAATCATTCCATATAAGGCAAGTGAGTTCATGCGGCTGCTCAGTAAGTAACAATGTGCCTAATTACTTGGATTATACTGTCACATAGTTTCTTGCTCCCTTGAGAAAAATTTTCCAATTTTTTTTAAAACATTTTAGATAGATGAAGTAATAGTTCAACACATTCCTTCCCAACAAGTTATATGGTTAACTATAATATACACTACAGAGACTATAACAGTTCCATTGCTTTTATCAATCATTATTAATGTAAATGTCTCTGATGCTAACATTCATATCATAAAAAGGCAGATAGCTAAAGAACCAACAAACATATAAAATAAATATCGCTAAAACCCAGCAACTTTAACAGACATAACAGGAATAAAAATAATAATAATAATAATAAAAATAAAAAACATTATTTACTGAATGAAATAGACTGTTTAATGTATTTCATGAAAAACTAAAGATTAAAAAGTATCTCACTTAACTAATCTGGCCTGTATAAATAATCAACAGCCTTGACAAACCAAAGTCTGAAAAAAAAAATGTTTAAAAATAAATAAATCTCTTTTGCTGCATCTTCATCATACTTCATGTAGGAGCAGGAGGATACTCTTGGCAATTTGCATTCACACACAGCAATTTTATCAGTTTTGCTGTTTTTTCTATTTACAATCATTTTGTGCAGTGTTGGATAAAACAAAGACAAACAAACAAAAACAAAAAAGAGACAGAGCCACACTGAGAAGCTCACAAAGTATTTGGTCCTGCAAATACATGCTGATAATCCTCGCCAAAATGAGCAGTCACAAAATGTGAATCAGAGCCTGTGAGCTCACTAAATTAGTTATTCCACTGAAAAATGCACATCTATCTTGACAGTTTATACCCACGTACTTAACCTTTCTACCTGATGTTACCTGTATTTTTGAAGGTCCACAGCAGAATAACAAAGTAGGAGCATAAAGTGCTCAGAAATCAATCATGTAATTTTCACTGTATTTGTAAGGAAGGCACACTACTAATTTGTTTTCTATTGAACCACTATTTTACCACAACTTTTCCAGTTGTTACCTAATATTAATTAGCTAGTTGTTGTTAATTTGTTTTATTCAGAATTAAAGGGTGGAAAAAAAGGCACATTATACTGTGCAGTTTGCAAAAACTGGCCAACTTATATATCAAAATGTGATAAACTTAGGAAAAAAAATACATATGTGAAGCTTAAAACAAGACTTCTTCAACTCTTAGAGAATTCAAAAATGTAAATTGTTCATTGAGAACCAGTACCAAAACATTAACTTCAGCAGAGTTTGTTCTCAAAAGTCCATTTCTACTGATTATGTCAGTTGTACTGATTCCCCTTGTACAATAAGGGTAGACAAATATGATCCAAATGCATTAGTAATCCTCAGTAGGATGAGTCAGTATCCTGAATAGGATACTGCAACAGGCAAAGATAATGCACAAATCTCAAGACAGGTAAGGAAAGAAAGTCAAATAATAGAACATCTAAATAGAGCCATTACAGAAAAAAAAAAAAAAAAAAAAATCTATATTCTTTCTGTGGCAATTGAAAATATATATATATATATATATATATTTTTTTTTTTCCGTTAAAGAAAGAATAGAAAAATAAAAAGGAAAGTCAGCAGGCCAAAGAAATCCCTTGACTGCATCCATTTTAAGGGGGAATGACTGACCTTGCTGTCTACATTGTCTGCAAAAATGTGGCCCGAAATACTTCCAAAGTCCATTAAAAATATTTGTTTGAGGTGAAGTGGGAGAAGGAAACCCCTGGCTCTAATGACTTTTTAATATTCAGCTTTAATCTAGACACAACATCAGAGATGATCCTAGCTTAAAGAAACGAGTCATTTCAAAGGGAGATAAATTTTCAAGTTATTATAACAAGAGTCTAATCACATACTCTAACTACAAGAAAGAGTGAAAATACACCATATATATATTTATCAATATTGAAAGATTAAACTGAAAAATACTTTTGTTTGAAAAAATCATTTCTGATCGTTCCTCAAAATGATCCCTTATTTTCACATACTAGGAATCATCAAGTTAATATTAGCTGACTTCAACAAACAAATAGACCATGCTTAATAGAAAATAAACTTCAGAAATGCATTTCTGCATTTTCTACTATGCATAAATATTCCCTTTCACACCTTCCCACTAGAATTTTTTTGGTACCATATCCTGAAAGTTTACACATTCTCAGTCATGAGTTTACAAATCACAGCCTGAAAGCACATATATTTTTAGACGCTAAGTAGACATCCATTTACACATGGACTATGTTTTCATACACAAGTATACATATATATTTACACAGGAATAATATCTCTTTATCTATCTGTCTCAAAAACCAACTGCCTTTGTTTCAGTGTCTGGCACTAATGAACAGTATGTGACAAATTTACATTCTAATTCAAATTCTAGCAAGGATAAATATAGTCTTGTGCATCTTCCAGATCAGTGTGCAGATCTGGATTAAACAACAACAGAAAAAAAAAAAAAAAAGGGAGGTGTTGTAATTCAAGAATCCCAGTCTCGCCACCAGGATTCCAAGTTTTCTCCACAGGGCATCTCAGCTCTGCTATCAGGAACTTGCAGAGCTGAAAGCAATGCTTTGTACAGCTTCCTTTCCCACATGACCACCTGCAGAGAGGACTGGCAGAGAGGTTCCTCCTAGCTTCTGCTCTTTGGCTCTACAAGTTTTTTTGTTGTTGTTTGGTTTTGTTTCTGCTTGTTTGTTTTAATCAGAAATGTAGAAATAAAATTTAAATTTGAGTTTTCTTTTGCTTCACTTGAACAAGTTTGTACTACTTGTTGAATAACTTTTTAAACTGTAAACTAACATTATCCATAAAGTTTTATTGACTTTCTGCACTTAAAACAGGGAACAACTTATATGCATAAGTAAGTAAGAGAAAAATAAGTTAAAAGCAAGTCTGAAATGTCATACCTGTGTTATGGCCAAGTCTTTCATTGGAGTGCTGCGTAAGGTCAATTGTCCTGTCAATTTGAAAGATTTTTAAGTCTTCATCATCTAAGGCAATATCTCCCCAAAAGACAGCTTTAAATAAAAAAGAGCTCAATTTAATTAAAGAATTTATTTAGACATTAAAACCAATCTGAAGACTATAATGCCATGTTACAACCCTTTGGGAAATATATTACTAATATACATTTATATGACATACATTTGCTTACTGATCTATATTTCTATACAAAGAAATAAAACTATCTAAGAAAAGCAAAATAATCTGTTGCACTATTCTCCTAAACTTGCATAGGCTTTTTAAGTTCTTTAAACATTGTATAAATGCAATCGTAAATCTAACATCAATCAATTAACAAACATTCAGCATAGTTGATGTTTTCTGCATGTAAATACAACAGAGGAGACTAAAAAGCTCTGAATGATATTAATATTTCAAGTATAAAGTCAAAAATATACAGTGCTGATAGAATACAATCTTTTCTTTCTTCATCCCTTCCTAAGCCTTTTGGTGCATTTCTTCTCTCTTTTCCTGTTCTAAGACTCATTTTTTTCTGTTTGACTTTTTTTAAAGTCAATTCATCTTCCCTAAGTTGCCATCACAACTCAGTGAGTCGAGGTATAGGCAAGAGTTCATGATCTATACCTTCAGTCTTCTATTTCTGACTACTATCAGAAACCATGAGTTTTTAACCTCAAATCTCCCTGCCAACTCAACCTTATCATTAGAGATGGACTCAGCAAGCCATCCTCCACTGGTGTGAAGGAATTCAACAGAGCATTACCAATTAACATGAACTGATTATTATCTTTATCCAAATTCTTCCTTCTCCTTCTCTTCACTGCAGATGTCTATTATTTTTCCCCTCAGAATCACAAAGCCTCTGGGATCAAGACTGGTGTCATGTTTAAATCTCCGCTCAATTTCTCCTGTCCAGGTAGACATCGTTATCTCTCTTTAGTTGTTTGTTGAACAGTTCCACAGAAAATTGCTTTCTTAGCTTTCTTAAGGAGTTTGTCCAAAGTCCAGCTATTACCAAATTACTCTCTCAGGTCTACTTCCATTCAAACATCCTAAACATTATTTTTCTGTCATTTGTTCTTTTATCAAATTATAGAGACCATTTATCAGATAATATTTTAATTACATTTCCATTAGCGCATAATTTATCTTTTTCTTATTGATTAAAGCTTATATTCATAATTATTTAATCAAATCCATATCTAAAAAGTCATCTTCTTGATTTTCCTGTTGTTTTTTTTTGAATTCAAGGCAATTATGAGAAATAATTTTGAAAATGTCTTTGGTCTGCCTTGTAAAATATCTTTAAGAAAAAAAAAATAGAGCAACTATACAGAGTTCAAGAGTGAAAATGAACCTTTGCAATTAAAAATATAACCATCTTCTAAATAAAGAGTATTTTCACTTATTAAATATTTGCATTAAAAAATCGTGCTCCCTAGAAACAGCAAGTATTTCAGACCGTTTCTAAAACTGTTCAGCCACTTCTCATACATTTGTGAACACTCTCTTTCCAAGGGTCCCTATTTCCCTTGTACACATTGAGCACATCCATCCTCTGTCTAGCCTACCCGCCAGTAATGGTTTTTACCATCAGGTCAAAAGACATAGCTAGTGGCATCTTTAAACATCTTTTTCCTTGAGCTTTCTAGGGGAAAAATTACAAAAAAAAATAAATTAAAAAAAAATATCTCAACTTGTCTGAGTTTTGAACAATGAGGAAAGTCGCCATCTGACTCTTGAGTTAAATATTATTTATTATTCATATTTTAACCATCTTCTAGATATTTCTCTTGGATGTCATTCACAATATGGGCCACTGTATAGCACTAAGACCACAAATTTTGATACACTGTACCAAAAAAAAAAGGTCAAAAAATACATAAATAAATAAGAGGAAGCAGCTATTAACATTACACTTTAAAAATACATGACATGCTTTAACAGAGGTCATACAGGTTGTCCAAACCAAACCTGAGGAAGTGCTAAAAATTAATAGCAATCTCATTTATTCTTTCCTGGTTGCACTGAGTTAACAAAATGAAGGTTCTGAATTACCAGAAGTTGAAAAAAAATAACTCACTGACAGAGCCGTATTAGCAGAAATCACTTTTTTTCAGTACATAATACTGTTATATAAACACGGAATAAAAACTCAAGGCAAATTGAGCATTAAAAAAAGTGTACAGTGATTTGGTTGCAAATATATCCTCTCCAGTTCTGATGATACATATTTAGCACTTCATTGAAGTAACATTTACCTTGCCATAAAAATACAACTAGAGAAAACTCAAGCCCTATAAGTTTGTCTGACAAATGCATTAAATTTTCTTGCACAGATTAAAAAAAAAAAAAAAAAAAAAAAATCTGCTCAAGAAAGGTACAGTAACTGTTTGCTGAGCTAGAACAGAAAACAAAGACGTTATTTTTGTTAAACATCTGGACTGCTAGCTAGAGTTGCTCTTGATTAGCAACCAAGTACAAGCTGATGTTTAATAGTAATATAACCAAGGTAATATAAGTGTTGATGCAATTTTGATGCAAATGTAGATGAGTAATCTTCATGACCAATAACAACTAGGTTCTCTGATGTATGAACTAAATATTTGTAAACATTTAAGAAAGAAATATATGCAATTGTCTGTTTGTTTAATAGAATAATATGATGCTTTCTTCAGGAGGTGTTATTTGACACAAAATAATTCTGTTTAGCAAGTCACATAAAAATCAAACAGGGCAAGAGGTAGAAACCTGGAGAGAATTCATTTGACTTCAGCAATAAATTAATAACTGCCTCTTTACTTTTATTGAAATAAATTGTGATTTTCTGAACTAATTTTGGGGCAACTGGGAAAAGATACATCTACAGAAAGACAAACAACAGCTGACCGGGTTCTATTTAATTTCATTTCAATCCATCATTAAAAATTAGAAACAGAGACATAAAGGAAGCTGATAACTGCTTTTTAAAAATACACATTTTTCCAATGAAAAGTCCGCATTTCTTCCTTCAACAAAGCCTGAAGCAGAAACCCACATGAACTTTAAAAATAATAATAATAATAATAATAATAATAATAAACACATTTCCATAACTGTTAAAAACTATCCTTTCAGACTGTCACAGTACTTTGTAAGTAGAGAGGATTGTATTTCTGTCTCCTGCCTTAAATTTTTTATGGCCTGAAACTATCTGAAGAAGTTGCTTTGTATACTTCATCTTGTCACACACCAATCTGAACCTTATGGAAAGCAAGCAGAGGATTGTTTGGGTATGCAAGGCATGTTGAAGACTGTGCTAAGAGCAAGTTAAGGTTAAGGGTTTTATTAGCTCCCTTGAAAAAACTACTGCCAGAATTGATATGTTCAACTACACACCTCTCTTGTTCTTCAAAGATATTTCATTCATAAATTTGCTTCAAAAAATTAACAAGATAACAGATTTTGCTTAACACACTGAAAAATAAAAATTGAAATTTCAAAATGATTCAAAATGACCAGGAAAATTTGCTGTCTACAGGCAACTTTTTCATTTGAACTGAACACGCAAAATCTGCAACTTGCAAACTTAGGAAAAATTTGTTGAAAACTACAATATCTGAAGCAAGTATGTAAGATAGACAGATAGATAATTATACTAAATGTTATTTCATGCAACTTTCCTTTCTGTTTTTTGGTGTTTTTTGTTTGTTTGTTTGTTTTTTGTTTTGGTTTGGTTTGGGTTTTTTTGTATTTATTTTGGGGGGGGATAAGGGGGAGGAGGGGAGATGATATGTTTGTATTTTATATAGGCACTACGTTGCGCATTTAGACAAATTCAACTGACAAAGAGGACACACGTTGCTTTCAGAAAGAGGACACAGACTGTTTACCCATAAATGTACATTTTTCTGTAACATCAAAAAAGATTATGTACATACATACATCCTGCTAATACATACTCTTCACCTATAGATGCAATTCTGATTTCACACAACTCAAAGCACTCAGCTAAACCCCACCTTCAAAAAGGACTGACTAAATTACAAGACAAAAGTCTGCCATGAAAAGCAGTTAAGCTTGCTACATGCAAACAATTGCCTCACCAGAATGAAAACAAGCAGGAAAATAAGTATCTTATAGAAGATACTTTTCATTCAAGAATATATACCTTAATGTTACCATAAAAATGTGATTGATAAAGAAGGGCAAGATGATCTTTAACATATAGATAAGCAAGGGAACTACAGCTATATTCTGCCTGTGGCAACTTGAACTGTTATCACAAATAATGAATACTCATCTGTGAAGCTCTCTTCGCTAACATACTGTCTTCCAGTAAGACCATCACCACAGCAAATATACACTATTCTGGATGAATAAAATATACTACTAAGAAAATAAAGTAATTTTAAAAAAGGGAAAACTATTAAAATTATTTTAAGTATATGCAAATACACCCATAGTGTGAATTAGCATACATGGTTAGGACAAAAAGGTTTTTAATTACTTTCTAGAAGATGGTCACAAGTCACGGAACATGAATGAAATCACATAGTTAAATTCATGGGGCTATGATATGCAGTAGAATGGATCTTTCTGGAATTAAAAATACCAATTAGTATATAAACCCAGAAATTATATTCAGGAATATATTAATTATGATGGCAAAACCAAAAATCATCTATAGCAAACTGTTTCACAATTTCTCCCACAATTTTTAAAGCAAAAACTATAAACAGCCATTTTGGAGTAAAATATATTGCTGAGAGTATCAATACTGATATTAGTAACCAAACAGAAAATGCAACTAAGGAAAGATTGTTAGTGTTTGCCCCTAAAGCACAGCAGTATAGCAGGAAAAAAAAAAAAAAAAAAAAAAAAAAAAAAAAAAAAA
>CM021768.1:39813909-39869223 GCA_011076525.1 Nettapus auritus | reverse complement strand
GGTTACTAATATCAGTATTGATATTAGTAACCAAACAGAAAATGCAAAAAAGAAAAGTTTTTTTTTTTTTCCCCTAAAACACAACAATATTACAAGAAAAAAAAAAAAAAAAAAAAAAAAAAAAAAAAAAAAAACAGTACTATCACAGGATCTCTGATTAGCACACAGCTACCAAGGACAGCTCTAAGAGACTGCAGTAGACCATTAAGATCAAAAAAAAATTTCCATAATGTGCTTTGTTTTGATTACAGTGCAGGCTAGAGAAACATTTAACTCAAGCACGGCGTTCTTACATTTGGACAATTTTTTTTCAACTTTTGAAAACAAGATTAGAAAAGCTAATATTGCAATGAATTAAAATACTATAACCTGAAATTCTTAGGCTAAACAAACTAGGCGAAATGAGAAGTAAATCGTGCTCAGCCACACAGGTATTCCCTTGTTCTGTGAGCAGACGCAGAACCATGACAGAGAGATTACTGCCGTATTGAAAAGATGCCAATGAAAGGATTAAGGCAATTTTAGAAGACATTTTAAAAGCATAGCCTCAGATTTTGGTATGCTACTGGGAGTGGAAAGCACAGGAAGTTTATCCCCTTCATAGGAGCTGCCAAGAACTGACAACAAAAATATTGGAATTAACTGAAAGGCAAAATATAAATCTGAAGAGCTTTGAGCTTCTTTCATTCCTTTTGAAGGCAGGTGGGCCACCCAGTGCTTTTCAAAATCTGACCAGCAATTCATGCAGCAAGAGGTGCCAAAAGCATGCTGGCCCAAGTTCAAGATTTATCTAAAAGCCCATGTGCAGCAGTTCCAATTAGCAGCCTCTTCTATAGCTGAGTCATTGAGTATTTCCCTGCAACAACACAGCTATGTGCATTACAATCTATCTTGGTGAGTCATTTTATCCCATATAATCCATTTCACAGCTTACATAACTGCCTCTGAAACTCTGAATAGAAAAAGGGAAATTGTGTGCTAAATAAGTGAAAACTATTTTACCTCATTATGAGGAAAGCAACATATGCTACTATAATTAGCTTAATTTTGTATTCAAACCAGTTCATTTTTTCCAAGATTTTCAGGTGCAATATACTTTCCTCAGGAACCATTAAAATGAGAACAAGACAGGCCAATTAAACAGCAAAAGATTGCAAATGCAACCACAAGCATAAGACCACATGCCATACTCTGGATTGTTTCTATCACTGTTCCTCATGAGTGCTACCTTCAGCCATAGCAGTCAAATAAATTTCAGTGTTACCATACAGAGATCAATGAACTTTTAAAAGAAATTTATGAACCAAAATTAATTTGAGTGTTTGATAATTATCAAAATCAGTTTAACTTTTTATTGAACAAAAAAACAAGTAAATGACAGAAAACTTTACATAAAACTTTAACAACATTAAATAGAAGAACAATGTAGCCTATTTTCAGATATACCAAAACTAGAGATTAGTTACTACATTAATTTCAGCATATGGCATTTTCAAATCCATGCACAACTATGAGCAACTTAGTGAAATTTATTGATTTACTTGAAAAAACTGACAGCCACACCTGAAAAGGTATACAGCTCCTCTGGCAGGCTGCTTCCGTATTCCTACTTATTATGAAAAAAATGACGTAAAATAGTAAGCTTTATAACTGTTTTGTTCTGATGTGCAGGTAAAAATCACTACCTAAAAGTCCAAATATGATACCATATCATAAATGCATGTTATAAAACAAAATACTTTTCCCTTGGTAGCTGGATTAGTTTGCTAGTCTGTTTGCCCAGATTCCTATTTGTCTTCCCAGATTCCTATTTTCCTGACCACTGATACTACACAGGGTGCTTGTTCAGTTGTAGCATACCATAGTCCCAATGCTTTAATTTCAACTACAAAAATACCCAGGATTACTAAGATGACATTCCTAGTGATTCAGATATGTAACACTAAAAAAATGGCTACCATGAGAGAAACAGCAGATCTATGTTAGCAGAAGTGTGACAATGAATGAAAGAATACTAGAAGTTGTAGTTTTAGAAGAACCATAAGTCCCTTATTTTCCTGAAATGAAGTATACATATATCTTGAAGTTTTAGGAATTTACAGGGCAGGGGGTGTGAGGCATGGAGTATTATGTTAAGTGACAAGCACTTTCGACAAAGTCCAAAATAAATAATTACAGAAATGTTGTCTGCCCCATGCACTGAAAAAAACACTGAAAAAGTTTTTCCAAAATAATAATAACTTGGGTTTGGTCAACCACAAAAAAAAAAAAAAAAAAAAAGTCAGTAGAGTAAAGGAACTGGACTGCAACCCTGGAGCTTCTTACGAGAGAAAACACCTTACTTTTGCAACATAAACTATTCGCAAGTTTAGAAGTGATTCTGTATGAACTTCAACAGTTTCTGCTGAATATTATCATAACCCTACCCAAAGCTTCAAAATATTCAGCCTTAAAAATACTGGAAGAGGTACCAACAAAACGTCATCAACATAGGAATATCACTTGGATTCGTGAAAGTGGAATTTTTGTACTGATACATACAAAACCAATTGAAAATTTTGAGAAATCAAACCAGTGTCAGTGTTGGTTCAAGATTTAAATCTATTTAAATCACAAACATTTCAACTTGTCATTTATGTGCCATAACTATGAAAACTAAATTAATGGATGGCTTGGCTTTTCATAAAGTGAGTTTTCCTGTTGCAATATTAAGGGAAAAATATCAGAGAAGTTATTCAAAAATCTAAAGCTTGAGTCAAAGGTCTTTTAGATCTTAAGATTACAAGACCCAAGATGAAATCTGTAATTTTTCTCTCAAGATAATACTCCATAATAAAATACATTTGAACACTTATTTTCTGCAAAACAAAACTACACAGCCTCTATAAAAAAACATGTCTTGAAGTTGTTCATGTCTTGAAGTTGTACTTCCACTTTTTTTATACTGTAAATATATAGCCACTGATACTTTCTCCTTAAAAGCAATCCAAAATAACCAAAAACCTAAGCAGGTTTTCCCAAATACATGAGATTCCTAAACAAAAGAAAACAAAACAAAAAAAAAAAAAAAAAAAAAAAAAAGAGAAAAAAGGACAGTCAACTTTAAGCACTACCAAAACACTTTTACTAATTGAACATTATGTATTAACTTAACTTTATGCATTTTCCCTTGTACTTCCACATATTTTCCTTTCTTCCATTTGCCATCTCTCCCTCAAAACCCTCTGGACTGATCATGTTATTTTATTTGGTTCCTTGGCATGGTTTCATCCCTTCAACACTCATACCATTCTATTTTTTCAAGGCTCCTACCTCAAACTCCTACCCAAAAGGCCACTATTTTCCCTAAGAAAGGCACCATTTCTGCTTCTATCAGAAAATAAAATAATGATGACAGCAGAATACTTAAACCATTAAAAAAAAAGAAAAAAAGAGAGAAAAAAAAAAAAAAAGAAAGACTGTAGATCACTTAGAAATACATTCCTCCATTCTTTTGGCATCTCTTGGCAACATCTCATGTAGGCATACATACAATTATCCTGAAATCAGCTAACTTATGCAGTAGTGATGTAGCCTTGGAAGCACAGATTTTAATGCAGTTCTTTCAAATCACCAGCAACACAGTTTCCTTAACTGTTCTTTAGGAACTGGTTAACTTCCTTGTAACCTCCCTTAACACCATTACTACAAGCAACTCACCACCCTCTGTTTTTAGCTTCCTTCCTTCCTTTCAGCATGTGTTCAGGTTTATGGGTAGCATGATGGCAAGACCCTGCTGGGGCCAAGTTACAGCAGTGGATCCCTGCGTACGGTACACCGCATTTCACTGTAGCTCCTTCACACTGTTCTCTGCATACTCTGCAGGAAGTTATTACCATTTTCACCCAACTAGGACATAAAAACAACCAGGTCTGATCAAACTGCGGACACAAAGAAGCTAGCAGTAGAGCCAGAGCCAGGAGAACTGAAACAGATGCCGGAAAGGCAACCCCCCCATCCTATAGAGCCAGTTGGTTTCCAAACATCTCTCCAGGGCTCAGGGCAATCAGATGACAGGGCTATTGGTTAAGTGGCATGCAGTACTGGGGCATGTTCCAAGAACTGAAAAACAGAAAAGATTTCCAATGCAGAGCACTGCTCTCAAGTAAAATGGAGTGATTGTGACAACCTTCATAAGGGTAAATTTTCACTTACAAAAAGAGGCATTTGTAGAGCTTGATATTTATCAAAGGGGATAACAATTTCCTACAGATGTTTCTCCACGACACAACACATTGACTTACAGATGTATATTTCCACTGAGTTAACTACAGCTTTTACTTTGCTCTTAATTTGAAAGTAGTGAAATTTCTAAATTCTTTTTTTTCCTCTATTCCTTTTTCTGAGGGGCAGTTTTCATATTCCTTTAAGTACAAAAAAAAAAAAAAAAAAAAAGAAAAAAAAAAAAAATCATAAATAAAGAAAAGACTGTTTTTTACAGAAGTCTTGATGTTAGGTAAAAGGACAAACTTCACTCCTGAATGGAATTTTTGGTGTTTTGAGGACAGGCTCTTTAACAATGCAACAGTACCTCTATCAAAGGTTTGGTTCTTAGTTCAACTGTTCAATCTGACAAGCTTTCTGACCTTCAGCAGCTGTATTTTTGTGACCAACATCATCATCAACAACACACATACGTCGTACATGGTAAAATTCTGTTCCTCATATAATGGGTTAGCAATGAACCTGAATGCATAGAACTTTACTGACCAAACAGTAAAGGTTTCTGCACACTACAAGAAAGCAGCTATTACAAGAATTTTGTCACTGCCACAGGACAGATATTAACAAAACAAACCTTCAGAGAAATGCTCTGAAAGGGGTCCATTTACCCATCCTGCTATTAACTTTTTTATTATTTTCTACAATTTTTAGTTTTTAGACTATGGAAGGATTCAAAAGTTAAAATGAAACACAAACTTTTCTTAAGAGTAGTTATCAATCAAATATACCCTGGTGACTCTCGATTGCCGAAAAATGTAGGGCAATCATAGCTAAATTCTCTCTACCTAAATTTTCTCTACATGCACCCTTATAAGGGTGTATATCATCCCTCACAGAAGGCGCTGCCTGAGTATTTGTTGAGCTTTCCTTTAGCATTAAAGGTTGTGGTTTCAAAGGATTCTGGCACATAAATGACAGAGAGCTATGAGGTCTTTTTTGTTGTTGTTGTTTTAGTTTGGCTCTTTTGGTTGTTGTTTTGCTGTTGTTCATTTGTTTAGGGTTTGCTTTTGTTTTGCTTTGCTGCCCCTGTGCACCTGCAAATGATAACTTCTGCTACGGATGGCTTTCTTAAGAAGGCTAGAAAAATACACCAGGACATCCTGTCTATGACATCACATTGGTCGTATCTACAACAGTAAGCCTTATATGACCACTATGATGCTATAACATTCATTTCTATTATATATTTAAACTCAATTTCTCTATGAATAGCCTTAAGATGCAGATCTACAAAGTTAATGATAGAATAAAAGTAAAACCTAATGAAAGAATAGACTCCACAAGGCAAAATTACCTGTATAAAAGTGAAAACTTTTTTTAAAAAACAAATAAAATACATGTATAAAGCTAGAAAGAATAAATTTGTTTTTAAATTATATATAAATTATATATTATATGTTATTAAATTATATATAAAAAAATAAATTGTTTTTAAATTAAGAATAGAAATTAAGAACAGAGTTGAATTAATTCAATTCATTAAAGATTGGGAAAATGCAACATTAAAAATAAACCGTAAATTGAAGAATGGAGATTAGAGAATATCACCTCCATGAAACAGCTATTAGGGCTGAGACAGACACAGCAGCTGCTACAAGGCCTCTTCAAAGATGCAAGTCTTCGACATTTTCATTTGAATACCAAGAGAACAGAATAGCACCAGAAATTCAAGTAAATTACCAAGCTAACTGATAACACACAGTAGACACCGAAGGACTAAAACTACTTTACTATTTGCCTTACATCCATATTAATCTACTTTGTACAGAATGTTGTATAACACAGCTGATGTCTTACAGCTTTTTTGCCTCATACTGCCTAAACCTCGAGTCAAAAGAGCTTCTTTAGGTTCACAAATTAATTATATTTTATAAATGAAGTATCATACCTTTCACGACTTTTTCTATGTGATTAACATCTTTTTGCTCAGAGCAGATGTATTTTTTTAAATGAAAATAACACTTTCATCACCTGGATGCTGTGCATCTTTTAGCACAGCAGCAGCTCTTTGTCCCAGAAACTGAATTCAATCAATTTAGCATGGTTATTAAAGGAGGAATCATTGAATCATTTCCTTGTTTTACTTGGCACTTTTCAAATATGACTTTCCTTCTAATCAGAATACAAAAAAGAAGCTGTAAATGTAACATGTATAGATTCACCCACATTTGCATTTGGGGACAGGGTAACTGTTAATATGTTGTTCTAGTCAAAACATAAATCCGTTTCCAGTTTGAGGACTTTGATGCTTCTGTCTTGAAGCCTAAGAAGAGGAAGGTAACAGCACTGACTGAATATAGGAAACTGCAGCAGTTATCAAACAAACCATCCGGCACTGGAAATAAAGTTCATTTTGTTTCACATATGGTTTTATTTTTTTATTTTTTTATTTAGTTTTTTTTTTAATCTCTTGTGCTTTTCAGCCCAATGCATAATTGTGACTTGGGAAAAGTGTGTGGGGTTTGAACATCACTAGTAAAGCTCACCTAAGCAAAGTCCTATGACCCAGTGAAGACTGAGGCACTTAACAAGTTAGGTAGCTGCAAAAACTTTCAAGAAGTTTGGACATCTTCACACTCTCCAGCATGGGCACTTCAACCCATGTGACTGTGATGCAGAAAAGGTACCAGAAGAAAAAAATAAAATAAAATAAAATAATAAAATAAAATAAAATAAAATAAAATAAAATAAAATAAAATAAAATAAAATAAAATAAAATAAAATAAAATAAAATAAAATAAAATAAAATAAAATAAAATAAGAAAAAAAAATCAATTGGAAGATGTGAGAAGCCTACTCTGGATCAAAAAGCATTGGGATGACAAATCCAGTGCGTGCTTCCTCTGTCACCTTTAAGAAAAGGTATGTGAGTTTAAATTAAAAGTAGAAAGAAGCAAGAAAATCAATTTAAATGAAGCACAATGGAAGAGAGAGTTACATTACAAAGTGGAGAAAAGTAGGTTAAAGAATGTGGCTAAGAGAAAGATAGTTAGCATTCAGCAGAAAAAAAAAAAAACCTACAGACTATTTCATTTTAGCCATCTACAATGAATAGGTTATTTTTGGAGATAAAAGATTTAGTGAGACAGAAGAGCTGAAAAGACTAAGACACTTGGACTTTGCCTAAATGTTTGTTTCAAAATTCATTTAGATAGGCTACTGAGCATGCAGGGCAACACAGTTTTGGTCACAAATTCTAATTAACACCTCAGCCTTTTGGTGACATTGTAAATTACAGGGCAAAAATAATTGTTTCTGAGACAGCAAGGGAACAGATTTAAATACCTTATGGCATTTTCTTTAGGAATTACATATTTCTTATTTAGATACTTTATATTGGTAAGAGAAGCCAATTTCAGACAGAAAAAAAATACAAGAAACCTTTGAATAAATGGAAGAGATATTTTGGTATCTTAATTGGAAAACTAGCAGTCAAGGAAAGTAAATAAGAAGAGGAAATATGTAAATGAAGAGGTAAAAATTCTGTTGAGAAAAATGTTAAGCTATGAAACCTACTGGTATTAGTCTGAGGACCAGACTCAAGTAAGATGACAGTATTTTTAATGACAGCCAAATTCAGATTAAATTAAGAATTACAAATCAGACAAAATTAAGAATTACAAATGTATCAATACAAAGCAACCTTAGCCCTGGAGTATTTTAGATGAGTGGTTCACTTATCTTTATCTTGCACTTTTGCAAGCAAGCTTCCAAAGACACTCAGACACATTAAACAAGAATGGTGACCATGGCAGAGCCATGGGGAGACTGGTCTTTGCACAAGGACAGCCAGAGTCAGCAGAGCACAAGCACTGAACAGCAGCACTGTTGTGCTGCTGTTGTGACCAAGAAAAAGGCAAGTTTACAAAAAAAAAAAAAAAAAAAAAAAAAAAAGTACTGTTTAGCTATCTTTGGAAATTCCTATTTCCAAGAAATTTCACAACTGTATCATTACTCTGCTGCAAAGCTGGACTCAGATTGTGACTATGGTATAAAAGTGAATTGAAACTCAGTACTAAATGAGATAACTCTAAGTTTTTTGTTTTTTGTTTTCCTATGTTATGACAATAGGCCACATATTTATACAATAATATTTCATTTAAAATTTGGCATTAGAATATAATAAACACATCACATCAAAGTTATAGTGCAGCAACACAAAATCCTCTCCTTCTGTACCTTTCTTTGGAAAATAAAAATTTCATTTGCTAACAGACATAAAATTCCAAGTGGGCTAAAGTGGTACCTCTAAAGCAGAAAATCCCTGATAAATCATTAGATGCAACTAAAGATTTATACAGAAAGCCAAATGGTTCTGAAAGTAAAGTGAATATCTGAGGGATTATCTGACATTCAGGATGAAGGTTCTCATCATACGACATGAAAAAAAATTTCCTCCTTTTGCACCATCTTAAATAAAGAATTACTAAACTACATATAAATAAAGGCTTATTTTAAGCTCCACAAGTGACTTCCATTATCAGCTGAAGCTTCCTGTTTCAGTAATTTTTGACATGAACCTCACTTAAGTTATTCCATCTCAATTTTTAGCACATCATTCTATGACCTGGCTCTGCGGAAGAGACAAGGAAAGGGACTAAACAGCTCTTAGTGTTGCTTTTTTGGCACTGATCCTGTGCTTAATACAGCAAGCTCTGGGTGTTGGACCAATGTAATTCTATATTCCTGTCCACATTCTCAACAGATGTCTTCTACCAGGATTTTTGTTACTGGAGAATAAACTTCTCATACACATGGTTAAAAAGTTGAAACATGGTTGTTTTACCCTGTATCATCCAATTCATGTTATGGTTTAAAATAGAAATGATGAGTCCCATTCGTCACAACTGTTTTGCTTGCTTGATACTGAATTCTGTTTTTTTTTGTTTTTTTTTCAGCAATTGTAATTTACGGGGTTTGGGTTTTTTTCCCATGGAGACTCTGCACAGCTGCTGATTATTGTTTGGACACGACAAGAAAAACAGAAACTGAAAAAACAACCTCAGAGTTAGCAAGGCAGCAGTAAATGAACAGTGGAAAATCACTGACATTATCTGATACCTAACATCAAGTTACTGGAATTTAACGCTCCATACATCTAAATCTTGCATAGGTTAATACTGTGACTACTTTTAGCCATGATAGCACTTAAGACAGAATTTACATGATCATTCTTATATTTTGTGTCTTTTGACAGATACAATGACACCTCATCTCAGTTTAGCATTGATTACCTCAATATTTGGCTATAGAAAACCAGTGTTGCATAGCTGCTGAAAGCTTTTTTAAGTCCTTGTTTCTAAACAGCATAGTGTATTAGCCTTTTGTGAGCACTCTGCTGTAAGCCAGCAGAACCTCCACCCCCTTCTAAAAAGAGTTATACATGTTGCACACAGTCCAAACTTCTTAGGTTTTGGCACTGCTGGTAGTTCAAGTATCATCAACAGAATTAAGGGGAAAAACAACAACAATACAGTTCAAACTTTTTCCTGTCCTTACAGTTTCTTTGCAAGCCTGCCTTTAGCTAAAACTTGTGTGGCTGCAAACACTGTTGTCACCCCAATCTGTCACACAATTAATCAGGTCAAATTGTGTACATTTACAGTGGTATTTTACACACGGACCTAGAGTTTGCTAATTGTTTTCAACAGATTATCAGACTACGGCACTGATGTCAAATCAAGCAAAAAACAATCCAACAAGCAAATTCACCTACAAGTCCTACAGATTATTATTACAGACAATCTTGTGGTTCAAAACGGTAGCTAAGTAAAAGTTCAAGAATTTCACAAATCTTAGAAGAAAGCAAATAGTTATACCTTGGTTAAGCTTCTCACTCCCAGAAAGTCTCATGCTGATCCTCATTTTAAGGCATGTTAGTTTATATGACAGATAGAAATACTAAAAGGCCATGCTGATCCTCATTTTAAGGCATGTTAGTTTATATGACAGATAGAAATACTAAAAGGCCAATCCAAATAATAGATTCAGACTTTTTCCTCCAAGTCGACTTTTCTTGCCTTCACAAAGCCACTGCAGCTCCTTATGTACTACTTACCACCACATTTCTTAAACTGCTTTATAACAGTGGGCCATATGTTAGCAGAAACAGTGTACAACGGTCCATTTGCCATCCCACTCCTGATCACAGGTAGCACTTCTCCCACCACAATTTTAACATTCTTAATTACAGCTGTTGTTTCCATGAATACACAGAAGATGGATACTAAGTATTTAATAGCTTTTAACATCTTTGTGTTTTAATTAATACTGAAAGCAGTGCTTAAATTAGTCTCAGAGTATTTTTAGATGTCTTTTAATACAGTTCAGCAGCTGGAACAAAGGACGTGAGCCAAACATGATGATTCTAGCCAGCTCACCCTGGGCTAGTGTGGTCATGAGGGGTGTGCCTTTTGACAGCAATACAATGGTGGCCTCAAATAACCTCTTGACATATCTCTGGAAATTGGAATTACACAAGACTCGCAAATTTTAAGCTTCCTTCAAGCTCAGAGAAAATACTAATATCAAATTGAGAAAAAATATGCCAAATCAAATATTACTGTTTTCAGACTGTTATTTAGAGGCCAGAAGATAACATTTATGGTCTAATATTTCAAAACTACTTGACTATTGAGATTTTAGAAAACAGAACATTTAATAGGCTTCTCAGTTCCTAGATGCTCTTTATTTTGTCTTTATTCTGTTATGCTCTCAAGGCAAACTATTCATAAATAGCAATAAAAATGGAGAAAAGTACAGGAAAAGCACTTGACCAAGTAAAACATGAGCACTCAAAAAAAAAAAAAAAAAAAAAAAAATCACTTATTCCTTGAGTAGATTATATGTATTACTACTGTGTTTATAAAAATCTAGCACAGTGTCCAAATGTTAAACCAAAAATTCTTCATTATTTAAAGGCATACTCCTGAAAATATTTGAGATACTTCTGCTCTACATGAGGGATAAAATAAATACAAAAACATACACTTTCTTCTACCTACCTCTTGTCATATTAATGATGGTTTGTAAATCTTAATCCTAAGCATCCACACTTATTTAAAAATTTGTGGCAGTATGCTTATTTTAAGCATTTTTGAGTTAACACAAGAGTAACTGAAAATAGAACTCCAAATAAAGAACAAAATGGAAGGACCTGTTATTGCTATTATACTGTTTTTATTGGGTTTTGGATACAAGAACGCTCAAATAACACAGCGTATGCTGGGACGAGATTTCAAATGAATGACCCTTAGTCACTCCCAAGGTTTTGAAAGGAATGCCAGCATCTAATTAAATTTTAAATTTTCTGTTTACAACTTAAATAGCCACGGGATGTCGATTTATAGAAAAGTTATCTGTTTGAAGCTATTCTAGGAAGGATATATGACAATATGTCAAATTGCAGATTACTATCATAAATATTGCTTCAGGTATTAGACAGCTCCTTTTGTGAAAGTGAGTGCCCTTCAATAATAAGGTATTACCCAAGAATACGGCTCCTAAAAAGAAAATAGTTTTATCGTAACATTAGCATTACTAATATAAATAACTAAGTGGAGAACTCCAGTGCCACTTAAAAATTAATCTGTAAAAGTATCAAGGAAAAGTACTCTGACTGACATTTGTGGTTTATAAAGCTAATGTTTCCATGTACTCAAAAAAAAAAAAAAAAAAACACTAAATATATTCAGCTGTTTAATACAATCTAGTAGAAACAGATCAGCAGAATCTTTTAGAAATTTCACACTCATATTCAAGTACAGAATACTAATCAGAACTAAAAGATACCTAGACAGACAGAAAGGAAAACAGAGGTACATAGTACATATAGAATATTCTTATGTAATCTAAAAGATGCTGTGGGAAAGAAAAAAAAATCCTGCACTGCAGGACGTAATAGGTGGTGGCAGGTTTTTTGTTTGATTTGTTGGTTTTCCTTTTTATTGCATGGCAGACAAAAGGAAGAAATCTAGCTCTAAAATGTGAATCTATCAGAAAACTGTCTTTGTGGCATCCAAAAAACTCTATTAATTTTGATGAATGTCTTCGAAATTCACAAATGCACATGGGACACTCCAGAGAGCAGTAAATGACCTAACCCAAAGTTTGAGAACAGAAGACATCTTCATATGCTAAAATTACATCATTTGTTTTCATAAAACATGAGAGTAACATCTGGTGGGACAGAAAAGGATTCTAGAGCTTTTTAAGGCATCAGAGCTGAAGTTAGCAGCAAGGATTTGTGGTCTGGTGTGTTTTTGTTTTTTTTAATCACTTGTTTGGCTTTAGCAAAGGAGTGCATCACATTTCTGGGACTTACAGAAAGCAGGCTAGAACTTTTGAGTCCAAAACTGAATGAAAAAGATTGCAAGGTTCCTACGTATACTGAAAAGGTATAGTAAAGGTTTGTGGACTGTGAATTTATAGGGGATTTAAACTGGCAGCAGTATTAAACCACCTGCAACACCTCCACTTGGAGGAAAACACCAAAAAGTTTCTGAGTCACTGTAACAAATGCTTCTGTTCCCAGTGCTTTGTGTGAGTGACTGGATTGATGCAATCTATCTGTGGCAATTTTCAATGCCTCAAAGGTTTTTTACTGGATTTGCACTTAATATATTATCTTAACAGAATGAGACTAACATCTCAGGGAAATAGTGTACTCAGCTAAATATGCAGGGCTACTTTCAGTATTAACAAAAATCCTGAAAAGCAATAAGTATCCGGGACTCCTGTTCCATAGACTGTACCAAAAAAAAAAAAAAAAAAAAAAAAGAGTAGGGGAGTAGGGCTAACTAGTGGTTAACTGTGTGTGATAACTACTCCATGCTCAGTGTCTCCTGAGGCCTGAGCACAGAGCTACACTTCATTGCAGTGTCTCACATGCCACCTCTCAGAGAGGTACAAGAGAGAAATGTTTATGCAGTGCTGTCCTACACAGAGGACCCTCAACCCCTAGCTTTGGTGAAGTGACTATTGTTGCTAGATCACCAAATATGCTTTCTTCAAGTATGGAATTGAAAATTTTTAATTGCAGCACAGGAGTTGAAAATAACCCTTCTTCCTCATGCATATATAGTTTTCCACTTGGCAAATGGACGTTTTCCTCTCCTCCATGGTTCAAAAGTAAAACTGAATTTAAAGTCATTGTATTCATTAATCTTACTGGGTTTTCCTTTTACTCAACTCCCAAAACATAAATACTGAGTGGAGGGAAAGAGAAATTTTACAATACAATAATGTAACTTAGAGACTAATATACCTGCTATTTTTCCATGTTATTTTCCAATTTCTCTGTCCAATAATATCAAACTTAAAATTCCAATTATATATCCAATCAAATTTTTCAAGAAATAGCGAGAAGTTCATTGTTTTAACAACACAGCAATTAATAAATACAACAAAAAGATTTCACTGTAGTTTTGTTAGCATAGAAATATATATAACTGGTTGAATCACTGAATTCAGAACCCTGCTGACAAAATCAACTTTATAATATGCAACTTCCCATAATTTATCAAGATCCATTTTAAAATTAGTGTGTTCCCTTCACTATTCCTAAGAAAAACTTTTTATGTGACACTTCTAATTTAAAGCAGACCTTGCTTGCTTAGCTTTGGACTTTTATTTTTCAAAACAATTGTTAACACTACCACTCATTTTTCATAAAACAACACCACAAATGCAAATATGGAGGCCATTTCCACAGTAAGAGCTTAAAATATATCAAGTCACAGACTACAATTTTCTGACAGTATTACTGGAATTCTTGCTGTGCAGTAAAATTCTGTAAGAACATTTAACTGATAACATTCTTCATTCTAGCAAATAGTAATAAAATTAAATCAGAATAAGTGAAGTCCTACTACACAGCAAGACAGATAGCTATAGCTTAAAATTACAAGGAAAATAATACAGATAAGTGTATTCTTTAAGAAAGACATAATGACAGCAGGAGTTACCTTATCAGACAAACTTTACATTCAGAGATAAAAACAATTACTTTAAGACTTTTAAATCTCTAGGTTAACATAAGATTTTGATAAACTGACTTGTCTTTGATTTGGTAGCAATATCACACTTATGTGAGAAACTAAATGTTTCTTCCAAACACAATTAAAGCAATTATCTCCATATCACCAGCATTAGGCAAAATCGGTCATATTAAATGGATTAAAATGGCCTTTTGACAAAAGGAGGCATCATTAAGTATGAAAAATTATCATTCAGCTGCATCTTGTTTCTTGCAAGAACTAAATCTTAGCTTAAAGGTAATACAGCTTTTTTCAACTAGCAGAATATATAGAAACTTTCACACACACACAAAAAAAAATGCAAATGGCAGGGAGCTAATGCAATCTATGCAATGAAAAAGATAGGTCATAAATGCAGAGTGATCTGGACTTTTTGCTCTGTTCAATCCACAACAACCCAAAGCAACAGTTAACATGTAACTCAGGTGAACGTTAGAGTTCAAGTGTTTAGAATGTGTGTCTGTGTGCACCCATATGCATCTAAGTACCTATGAAGGCTGTAGATCATATTATGGGACACTAGACACTATCCTAGGAAACAGACTCCACAAGAGGACTTTGGGCATGCAGCGTATGTGACCCCAAAAAATACAAAAAATAGCAGCCAAGCAGCTATGCATGATGTTTGACTCAATTGGCAAATGAGAGGCAGTGCTTGGCCACCTTGTTAGGTGAAGCATCAGGCACATTGATCAGACAGATCCCTTTCAGTTTCTTATCCAGCTGGCAAGCCATGGAAAACAATGTGGGAAGGAGTTGGGGGTACACTGGGGATGCAGCTGAATAGAGACAACTAAAACTGCTTACAATCTACTTACTTATTGGGTGTGGAATTCACAGAATAGTGAATAACCAGGTAAACATGATTTTCAGTGCAACATTATGGCCCAGAAAGTGTAAGCTGTTTTAATGGAGGGATTATGTATAAGCATGTGTATAGCAAGGGCAATTGGAAGAACAGACTACTCTAATCTTCTTCATCTCTGGAAGCAATATGGAACCTCTCTCCTTCCTCTCAGAGGATAGATTTGGCCAAATCAAGGAGCCTTTTGTTATACAAGACTCAAATATACACCTTCCAATGCTTTTAGAAAACCAGCTTTTTGCTGCCTAGAGCACTTAAGCAATGCTTCTTTTGGAAAACATCCTATGATGCTTACCAAACATAGAAATTGAATCCCAGCAGTCACACAAGAAAGTTTCAGAGAATGATTTAATCTGCACACAAACTCACAAAACTCACTGCTTAGCAAGAGGTCAGGATAAACACATCAAGGAGACAGCCTGCGTTGCACAGATCTGGCTTCTGTTGGCTGTCCTTGATGTCTGACATTTAGCAGAACTTAGCTTCTTCCAAAAACTTCGAGGCATTTGTGGCAATCAGCTATTCAGTGAGCACACTACAGCTGACAACAAAAGCTGTCGTCACAAGATGCAGTCTTTCCACTTCAGACCAGATTTGGTATCAGCTGGGATGAGCTTTGCACATTAACATCAACACAGATCCCAATACTTTCTACTTCAGACCTTTGAAACACTCAAAAAAAAAAAAAAAATGATGAAATGTACAGTCCAGAATTGAAATGACAGGGCAAATTCTTAGCACCTGTTTTTTGTTGGTTCAGATGCCTTGACACAAGCATGCATTATTTTTCTGACAGGAAATGACAGTAATCAATGATTCAGAGTAATCACATGATCACTGAGTTTAGGGTAATCACAAAAGAGACATACATAACAAGATAGGACTTGTGGTAAAGTTATCTGAAAAGAAAAAATCTCTTGGACATACATGATCAGCAGATAAATGCACAGTTTTGATCTGCTCACTTGTGTTTTTACCCTCAGACCATTTGATCTGGCCAGGGTGCCTGCCAGTGGAGAAAAAGAATCTTTCAGGAATGGCATCTTTGGTATTTTTATGCCCCACCAGGGCAGAACTAAACTTTAGAAGTAATTTGGTATTACAATAATCAATGAGGTGAGATTTAGCATACAGAACTTTACAAATGGTATTAATAATGCACCACTGAAGAAGGCATCTGCCAAAAATGCAACTCTCAGAAGCACTCTCATCTTCAGCAGAGAACTATTATATCAAAGCAAAAATCCCATGTCAGCACTCAGCAGGAAAAAGAAAAAGCACATGACTGGGTTGTGTTGTCTGATTTTTCTGGAAGGCAAGGTACATAGTGCTTGGGAGGAGAAAAAAAGAAGGGGGGGTAAAGGAGGAAAAAAAGAAGAAAGGGGAAAAAAAGGAGAGAAAAAAAGAAAGTCCTTAAGACAAACTGACTATAAAAGGCATTAAGAATGTTGATCAAGTTTTAATAGACAACAAATATTTAGTGATCAATAGCACAGATGATTCATTTCCTACTGGTAAGTATTTGCTAGGGAATGCTAATCTACACATATAGTGTACAGCTACGTACCCATCTGTTCCAATACTTGCATCTAATTCTGCTTGCATCTATAGGAGTCAACTTACACTGCACTCCTATGGTATTGAATACTGTGGCTTTCACATTCCTTAGAATTATGTAACCTTTTTTTTTCCTCCTGAATGCTTTGAATTTCTTCCCTGTTATGTGAGGAGTTAAAAAATGTCTTTCAGTTAGTTTTTTGTTTTTTGTTTTTTTTTTTAAGTATTTCTTTAATTATTTTTTTTTTAATAAATCTAAGTATCTTCTGCAAGGATATGTAACAGGATTTTACTTGCAGTAAAATGCCTTGAAAAACAAAATTCTTGGAAATGTATAGTAAAATATCAAGGAGGTTGTTTAATGGTGCATTTCATACTATAGTTTTAATCTGTTAGCAAATCACACTTGCTATCAGATACTGAAAGAGTTGTATACTGCAATCAGTTAAAGTGGTAGAAAATTTTTGCATTTCATATGCTGACTTCTGATCCATTGCTATTACTTCTGTCCTCTCTTTTTAATTAAGATATAAAGAGGCAGACTGCATCTGAAAAAAACAATGCCTGAAGATAAAATACAAAAGCTAAATTTAGGTACGTATTATAAAAATAAAACTAGAAAGAGCCTAGTCCACACAGAAATACACTTTACCTATTAAAATCATTTTTAATGCATTTTTGATTGTGACATTTCTTATGTCTCCTTTCCTATTTATTCCACTCACCAGGCAGTGTATAAGCATCAAGAAGCACAACTTCTGGGGGGTATTTTTTCTCTTGTGAAAGTTTATACAACCGTGCCTGAGTTTACAATATTATTTTTTTCCCTCTGTATACTTACATGTTTTGGTATACAGTTTCAATAAAAATAGCTATTAGTAGGAAGCATGAATGAAGAAGAGTGTGTGACATTTACAGCAAAGTGGCAGGATGCAGACTAGCAGGAAGAGATAACTAAGTCAATGGCAAGCGCTTGCAAAATATAAGCAAGATTGGCAAAGCCTGACTCTGTACTGTAGTCGGGAAACTAGATAACAAAAGGTTGGCAATGTGCACTCTGCTCTTTAATAGAAAAGATTATATCTGATAAGTTAACAGCCAAATACTCACATTGCGTCTTTCCGCACAATAACATGGACAGGAATACCTGGCAGTACTAAAATTTCATGGTATTTTTTTTGGAAGAAAAGCTACTTTGAACTGTACACTGAGGTGAACTTTCATTTAGATAAAATTGAATTTTAAAACTACTCCTTCTGAGTGAAGAAAAAAAAAAAAAGCTAAATTCATTAAAATGATTTTCTGTAAAACTGATAAGTATCTACCTATTGTTAGACATCTCATCACTATAATATGTAAGACTATCCCACTAGTATTAAAAAAAAAAAAAAAAAAAAAAACTAATAACACTCATACAGTTTTCTGAAAAAGGTCTGCCAACATACCTTAACTAATGAATTCAAGAAACAGAACAGTAAGGTTGTTTTGCAAATGCAGCAATCTTCATGATAACATTTACTTTTCACACAAACTTGATTTGAAGTTTTCAGCGTACATTTTAAACAAAGCCTATGCAATGATGTAGGCTGTCCACTTCAGTCTATCCCGTGATCTCTTACACAAGTTGATACCTTAAGTTTTCCCACAAAACAAAATGTTGCACTGTACCACTTATTTTGGGCCTTATATTTTGATTACTATGACGGAGGGGGGGGGGGGGGGGGCCGCGACTTGTTCACATGTAACTAAAGTAGGCTAACATACAAAGAAACTAAGTTCAGAAATAACAGATATACAGTCAATTTAAATCTTCTATTATAGGGCTACTTTGAAATAAAGCAATTTTTTTAAAATCAAACAGTACTATGACTACCTCATTAAATACTGTGGCATGATGTGCTTCTACCATGTCTCGTTACAAACTAAGTTAAAGCTATTTTGCTTTTGCTGTAGACAGTGAAAAGGACAGTCAATTTCTAATATGGATTGCAACAAGGACCATGCATCCATCATCAGAGTTTGCAGCCTATGAGATGCAGGACATGATCTGGCAACAGAAGAAAGCTCTTTCATCCCAGAGTGGGAAATGGCCCCTCAAGTGAAGTGCTAACTCCAACAGTGGTCAGGGAAGCCCTGGCCCAGTTTATGTCTCTTCTCCCACCCTGGAGGTGGGATCTGTGCCACATATTTGTGCCCCCAGAGGAGGGGGAAGGGTTGCTGAGACTATGGTTTTATGGAGCAAGCCTGGCCAGGCCATCTGCCTCTCCAAGTTTCCCAGGAATTGTGAGAACATTTTCTCCTAAATGGTATTCTGAGAGGCCATGGGGATGCAGCTAAGGATAGGAGGTAGGACCTCACTAACTCCAACTAGTATTGCTCCACTGCCAGCTCCCAGCACAATGCAAACTAATGCTTTGGTGGCAGCCTGGGATCCCCTCCCTAGAACAGCTACATTCAGGAATTAATTTGGCAGGTTGACACCATTTTCCTGAGAAAAATCAGCAAGCAAAGAAAAAGGGTGCATCTGAGCTGTTTAAACTCAAATAAATCTGAGCAAAATTGGATGGGATTAAGATGCGTTTCTCTAGCTGTAGGGCCTTTTCTCTTCCAAATGTTAAAGATTTGCAACAGCTTCTGTCTATCTTACCCTTTCCCTAAAAGACACAAGAATCTTAAAATACCAAGCATAACAATGTAAGTACAGGTGTAGTAATCGATCCAGTTATATAATTATATAAACTACATTTGCAGGTCGATCTTCTTTAAGCTTGAAATAAGAGTCAGAGGGCAAAATGGACAGAAAACATACCTCAGATTGGGACCCCATGTAAGGAACAATGTAAGGAACCTGGCTTCAGCAGCAAAACCCAGCTTTGTGCTCGAAAACCCAGCTGAAATACAGCTTAGAACTTTTTCTGATCAGCGGACATTACTATTTAGCCATGAGGAAACCTATATGAAAAGTGTTTGTGCAGCACAGTCCACTGTCCAATATTACACATGTTCTAACACAAAATAAATTACAAGTTTATGGAAAGTTTCATTAGAGCCTTCATCACAATGTGATGACAACTGCATAGAATTGCCACGTAAGGTTGTGTACTGAAAAACAGAAGCAAAATGACAGCCTCAAAAGAAAAAAAAAAAAAAAAAAAAAAAAAAAGCATCCATGTATTTTATGTATGTGCCTTTGAAAAATAGCATAATTTACTTTATCAAAGAGAAATGTAGTAAATGCTGAAGAAACGGTGTGGGATTCATTCATATTTATTCTATGTTCTTGGTAGTAGGAAAAATTTCCCAAGCAGACAAATTCATAAATATATGCCATTTACTTAGACTACAAATTACAGTGTAAATGTGATTTCTGTCCTTGGCTAACTCTCTTCTAAACATTAACCCTAAAAATACAATTGACAACTTACACAGCATGTATAGATTCACAGAGTTTACAGATTTGTCTCTGACAGCCATAAGAGATTCTTATGTTCCAAGTAAGTGGTGGATGAATCAACAGAGAGAAATATGATTATAAATGCTCAAAGAAAGTGAAAATAATAATATTCAAAGCCACATTATGACTGCAATTGGCATATAGTCTTTCTTCAACTTCCATTGTGTCCTAGCTTGTTTTACACTACCTTACTTTTAATTTTTTAAAATTCTTTGCTTCAGTTCTCTCCTTCCATCCATTCTTTATTCTGGACCTCCAAAACTGAACAGTAACATTCTTTAACAATTTGAAAATGTACAAATACTCACATATTTGATTAGCTATCAAAATAAATATTTATCTTTAATCCTAAACAAATCTTAAATAAAGGAAAACAGTAGTTACTAGCTGTTATGCAAAAACAGCATTAAATGTGAATAAGAAACTAACTTCCAGGACAATACAGAAAGGCAAAGTTCACAGAAAAAAAATGTGGAATTCATCTAAGGTTTTCATGCATACATTATGGAAGTGGTTTTTGAAAACTCAGCATTATTGTCAATGCATAAAAAAATTGAGCACTCACCAAACAAACAAAAAAAAAAAACATAATATATGGCTTTACCTGTTTACTTGTTTTCTATGGAAACAGTTTTTGGAACTACCATAGTGTTTTATATAATCTGTCAATTTCACTGCAGTGAATAACAACAACAAAAATAATAACAAAAAAAAAAAAAAAAAAAAAAAAAAAAAAAAAAGGACACTGTCCTAGTAGTTTCCTGTCTCATCGACATCACCAACACCTTACATGCTACAGAAGGTTATCAACAGTTTCAAAGAGCCCCCTCCTTCCCATTTCAGGATGAAGAGGTAGCACTTGTTAAGAAAGTCTTTGGTTTGTTCTTTTTTAGCATGAAACATTGAAACATTGTCTATTTTTATGAAAAGAAGTTCTTGTTTTTCAGCCAATATTTCTTTGGAAGGAAGAATAATTGCAGAGTTTAGAACTTGACATCGCATGTTTAGTTTTGCTAAGAGGATAAAGTTAATGCCAGGTTTCCAGGAAAAGGGAAAAAAAAATAATAATTTTTCTTCTAAGAACATCACCTGTACCTAAAGAGGAATATACCTATTTTTTCGTAAGTGAATATAACCATAGCACATGAGCCAAGCCTTCCCTACGCTAAGTTAGGCATATCCTTTAGAAGTCTCTTGGTCTAATGCTAGAGCTCTGATGAGTTACTGAAAGAGAAGTAGAAAAGGATATGCCTTCAGATATGCCTCAATAGCTTTATTTGAAGATCTCTGTTTCTATGTGATCCATGAATACTAGTAATTGGGCAAACTTCAAAACACATGTCAAGTTATGCAATCATTTATCCAAGGACTCAGACATCAGTGAAGAACTTGACTTGTAAAATAGACATGGTATGTAAAATAGACATTTTACATACCATGAGACCTTTGGAAAGAATGCCTCAAAACCATTTTTTTTCTTGCAACCTATTTTTCAATGACAAAATATAGTAGACCTACCAGATATGCATAAGCAGGAAAAAGTGAAAACCAGAAAAAAAACACTCATAAAGTAAGCTTCCAAAGTGAAGATACAGGCAATACACAGAAATTGTTCTTCAAAAGGCTGTCGTTCAGAGAGAAGACACAGAGAAATGTTATCTATATGTGTAGTGTTAAATCAAATACTATCCATGCGCACTTGCAGTGCATAGGCATTGGTATAAACAGCTTTAATGGAACAGAATACCTGATTACTTATATGGGAAGGCTAAATATTTTTTTTTCTGAATTCAACAGTTCTCAAAGTGCAGCTTAATTAGGCTTAGGCATCTAAAACCTTCTATACTTTCCTTTCAACAAGAAT
Organism: Nettapus auritus; assembly: GCA_011076525.1. Lineage (NCBI taxonomy): Eukaryota > Metazoa > Chordata > Aves > Anseriformes > Anatidae > Nettapus > Nettapus auritus. The sequence goes on along the minus strand of CM021768.1, from coordinate 39,847,183 downwards.
AAACAGACAAGCAGGCACCTCAGGACAAGGCCAAGCACAGGTATCTAAAATAAGCAGATCTAGTGACTGCCACCTCTCTCCGCTAATTATAGCAGGATTAAAGATGACTGGATTATTCTAAACACCTCTCTTTCAGAAGGATAACATTAAGGGAGATGAATGCTATTGTGTTTCTAATGCTTCATTACATCTCCTTCCCAATATTTCTCAAATTCAATACAGAATGTGGATACGCAACTCTGTGCTTTCTTTGTTTCAGCATAATTACATTCTTCAGTGAAGGCATAAGAAGTAATAGCAATATAACTGATCTTCCACACACAGGCCAGGTGTGTCACGTGTTCAGAAAATGCAAGACTATACATGCAACATGAAAAGGTGATTTAAAAAAAAAAAAAAAAAAAGATATTTATATATCTTTTATCAATAATTTTTGGAATTAAAAAACAGCACTGCATTAAATTACCATTAAAGATTTGTGCACATTTTAAGATACACTGTTTTCCTGATTTCTCTATTTAGTAAACAGAACAGAATTCAAGAATTTGAAACACTAAAGCTTCATGTTCTTTTCTGTCTGGTTTTGGGTTTGTTTTGTTTTTTTTTTTGGTTGGCTGGTTTTGGCACACTAAGTATCACTTAGTAATTACTGTTACTACTCAGCAACCTAAATACCTAAAGGCTCTTGCTAACTTTTTTGTCAAAAATTACATAATCCCCTGAAATAACTTTTGCCAGTAATTAGTAACTTTGGCAACAAAGTTACCCATGGACATCGGACAGAATCTTCCCTCTGGATTCTTAGATTAATTAAGGAGTAAAAGAGAAAACAATTAGAAACGTGAGAGAGTATTTGATAAAAAAGGCACAGTTAATTTCAGTGTTAACCCAAATGGAGAATGTGGGTTTAAACTAAAAACTATTCTAAAAATTGTTTAAAGCAATTACAGAAAAAAGTAATTGAATAAGCCATATATGAAGCTGTGTACAGTAGATAAGTTTGTACAAAGGCCCTATCAAAAGTTTTATTAGTTACCCGGTAAGTACAAAGATACTTTAAAAATAGCTGTCTTGCAGACATCCTGGTCTTGCACTGCTAAATAAAATGAGGACTATGTCAAGCAAATTTGAGCACTGGAGATGTGTTAATATGTTCTCACTGACTGTTATTTCATTCCCTGACTCTTTATTGATTTGGTCCAACTTGATGTTTCCAAGACAAAATCTAAGCATGTTTTCTGAAGTTAGTTTATTCCAGGAACCACTTCCCAACAAAACTGCACAGCACTCAGATGCCACCAGTTCCACTCCCAAGGCACTCACCTGTCCTCCTGTGACATCCTGCAGGGTGTGCAAAGTATACCCTTCATCTCGTGCTATACAGTCATCACTTTAGTGGGTCCACAGCACAGCCCTTGCACTACCTGGATACTTTGAACCAAAAAGAACAGACACAAAAGCCCAGTGTTGGGACTCTCTATAAAGCTGGAAAAAGATGAAAATCACAATGCCTGTATACATATGCTTCAGTAGTTAAAGGTTATGAAAAAGGGTCTGAAAAGCAACTTTATTCCCAAGCTTAAGAAAGGTTTAATAATCAAGAGTGTTTCTTTTTGGCCTCAAAAGCATCTTTTAAGAACTCTGAGTACTAGTTTATAATTCTGAAAAATGGGCAAATGGTCTTATTGTTTTAGAGAAGGATTGCATGGCCTAATTAATGTTTAGAAAATGTTTTAAGGTCCTTGGATAAAAACCAATATCTCATGTAAATTATGATATCACACAAACTCTTAACTGGCAAAACTTCAAGAAATTCAATTGAGAGAATAACTTAACATACACACTAAATTATTGATTTGCCTAAACACAAGGAAGAATCACTCTCCCATTAATGAAAGACAGATTTTCAAATGACATACTCTTGTAAGTGAGAACAATTTAGCTTACATGGGAACTATCTCCAGAATTGGAGTACTTCAAAAAAGAACATAAAAAACTAGCATGTAAGTTTTTCTGGCCCCAGAACAGTGTTCTGAAATTAAGTGTAAAGGCCAGAAGCTAAAATGTTTAATCCTCTTACGTTTTATTAATCTATTTGATTAAGAATGAGGGTATCACCACATTTTTTCTAAAGGATATCAAGTAGGAAAAAACTAGTACTTGACAAATAAAACCCAAGTTCATTAAATATACATTTTCTACCATAAGAAGCGAAATAAAGCCCCTTTACACATTGCCTTAAGGTAATAGACTTAGAAACATTTACTTAATCAGCACTCTTAAACAAACTTACTTAACAGAATTTCTCCGTTACCATCTACTGTGAGAATCCTTAACTCAACAATATTGTAAATCCCTGAAAAGGCACAGTCAAGATGAAAGGCAAATAAACAAATGTATAATTGACAAAAGAGCTACTGTTTAAAGAACCAGTAACACCAAAATCAGGAAAACTGCATGTCATCTCTAACACCTTCAAGCAAAAAAGCATCCTTACTGCTACAGGCATCAGATGATTCATTAATTAATTAATTAAACCACACACCAAAGACAGCCACACACAATAAAAAGATGTATCTAAATTGTAGCAGTCAGCACTGAGGAAGCACAAGATACAGCCACAAAGCTCAGCATAAAACAGATCAAACCCCCCCATATTAGCAAAACTGACACTAGGTCACATTTCTGTGCAAAAAGACATGCGTTCGGGAGCAAGCTACAAAATCCCAGGCCAGTCAGGTACATTGGTGAATTGATGGCAGAGGCTCTCCATGGCTTATTTCTCCTTTGCTAGGAGTGATTAAGTCCCATTAACGTCAAGGGGAGGAAGGCATGCATGGCAAGGGATGGAAGCACTCCGTGAAAGACAACCGCCTGTGGCACTGGAGCTGCCCAGCAATTAACGTGCAACATTGCGATGGAGACAGCAGCTGCGGGAGAGAAAAGAGCTGGGGAAAAAAAATAATAATAATAATAAAAAAAAAAAATACATGTATCAGAGTAAAATGGCAGTTTCAAACACAAGGAAAGTTTGCCATGTCTTTGGGATATAATCACGCATTTTAAAGAAAGTAACAGATGGAAAAAGATGGGCTCTTACACATAAGGGATCACGAGCAATAAAGCACCAGGGACTGGAAACCAGAAACCCATTGCAGTCAACAATCTTCATGAGTTTCCATCATTTCAAACTTGGTGTTGATAAGGGTCAAGAGGAAAATTCTAACTTCAAAAAAACATTTGCTGTAATCTGTTCTTCGAAAAATGATAGCTATGGATTGAATCAAGGAACTGCTGTGGAAATTCATCTGTTCTGCAAAAGGCAACTGGCAACTTCTCTGCCAGCTGGTATTCAAGAGACTAAGATACTTTAACTGTTGTTTTTTTTTTATGTGTGTGTGTGTGAAGAAAAGAAAAAAAAAATTACAGATGCATTCATCCAAGTTCACCACCAAAAGGCAGAATACATTTACTCTCCAGACGGTAAAATATTCTCTTAGAAATGTAACCGGGGTGGGGGGGGGGAATCACAGCTGATGGCAATTTCTAAACTTCAAAAATATTTTTATAAGTCATGTGTGTGGCTTATCACTGCCAAAATCCATCATGTGCATCCAAGAGAAAAATATTCATCCACTAGCTTGTTCACCAGTAATCCTTTCAAGTTTATCCCTCAGTGACTACATAATCAGAGTACTGTACAGGAAAAGACATGAAAAAGGAAAAACTCTTCTGCAATGGACCCTCAGTGAGATTTGAAACATAAATTATTTGCAGCACATAATACCTGATATTGCAAATTAACGATTAGTCTCAGGTAACAGAACAGGTTTTCAAAGGTGAAATTTACACGTATTGAAATAAATTCACTGTACTTTCATCCTCTAAACATGCAGAAACTGCGATCTGTATACATTTACAAAGCATAAACTAAAATTTTGGTCACATTAATATTTATTTTACAGTTCCATTAACTCCAGGAGTTTATAACTCAAGCTGTTAGTCAAAGGGTCTGAAACAAAGATAATTTAAGCTTGATCTCAGAAGTGTTACGCAGAGCATGACACACAATTTCTATTTGAACCTAATACTGCAGATTCTGCTAATGTAAATTCTGATCCTGAAAGCATTTAGATACAAGAACATCCAATGGAACCAGCCAAGAATGTCAACACAGGCTCAATTTATTGACGTATGCTAAGTGCTTACAAGACAAAAATCTGCTTATCTTCGATAACGTGCTTAGAAAGTCAGAGGAACTAGACCATGCCTACCGCTTTTACTCAGCAGTCCTCACTAGGCCCGCTTTAGCTACTCAGATGCTGTGACTGAAGCTGCAGAGCAATTGGGAGAACAGCGCAAGTTGCAAATTCAATTATATTTTTCTATTTCCCAAACATATGAGAATAAACTTCATTTAAAGTGGTGTTGAACTCCATAATATGCAGGAATAGAAATTTTTAGAACATCCCACCAGCCCCTTAGTCACAGTAAAGACTTCTGTTTTGTCAGTTAAACTGGATGGGGTAGTGTTTGTCAAACACAAGTCTTCACGGTAAAAATTAAGCGTCTTACTGAGAGCACCCATGCAATTCAAATAATTGCACTTGTTTCTAATGTTTATGGAATAATAGATATAACTTGAAGCATCTGGTTACTGTTTTTTATAATGTTTTCACAATTAAAACAAATATTTCAGCTGCTTTTCATGCTCTAACCAGATATAACCAATTCAGACTCATTGACATTTCACACACTGCCTTATTTGGGTTTCCTCTTATTTCAAACGCAGAAACACAGCTGATAGAAATCAGACACCTAGGCAGAAGCTCAGATCAGTGTTTAAGTAAGCATGCTGTTAAAATATCCCCATCTGGAGAAGCACTCTTTACCAAGCAAGCTTTAATTCTACCTAATACTGCACTAATTTAAATGTCAGTTGAACTGCTATCCGTGTTAGTCTGTTCCCTACTCTGCCAAATCAGGTCACCTCAATGGTAGCATTCAGTCTGTCTTTCTCCTGGCTTATCCTCTAAAAAAACTGTGTTAAATGGTAGGTAGAGATCTTCCTGAATATTTTTAAATGTACTCAAGAACTCTCAAATCACACCATCACCTAACAGTGAATGTTCAAAGTACCTTTTATTGTTCATGTATTCCAAAATTGAGAAAGTCATAAAACTAAATGTTCGCAGTCAACTACATATGAAAGAAACACAGTTATTCATGCATACATCATAAGAGCTACTTTATAAATATTTACCTGGGCAGACAAAAATGAATCCATTTCCCCACAAATAGTTCTTAAGAAAATCCTATCAGAAAAACATTATAAGTATGATGTCACTGTGATTTCATTACAGTGCTTTCACTGAGTATTTCACATGAGTGAAGAGAAATACATTTCCAAACTAAACAAACTAAAATAAAATTTGATTACATCCTTCTTCATTTCTAAGCTGTGGCTACTAAGTGGTAATCAGTTTACTATCAACATTCCTATTAACTTAGAAGACACTTTGTCTTCCCATCATCCTCATCACAGCCCCTCAGAGCATACCTGTGCAAAGACTGATTCAGCGTTTGGCAAAAGTAGCAGGCAAGGGCAAGATAGGATGGCAATCTTTTTCTTCTCTTGCCAAATTGTTCTTAGTTGTGCTACCAAGGTAAACCTAACAACCTGATCTTAACTTCTAAGTTTCTGTTGAGTTCCCACAAAGCACTGAGAGGAAACTTTATATAAGAACCTTCAATTTTATCCAAGAGGCTTGTTTTAGCAACTGATTTGACTAATTAATACTGTTTACACACCAAGTTTACTCAAGTTTTTTGCTGTAAGAATAGTTATTTTGATTTAACTTTAAGAGATTAGCATAAGGTGGTCTTAAACTGAAGCAAGAATGTCTAAAGAAGGCAACGCCTCAGCTTAACTAAACTGATCTCTAAACCTACTTAATTTAATTACAACACTTCCTTTGTGTATCCAAGCCTTTGTGTTACTGAAGTCCCTTGAAGAGGTGTATGCTTCAGCGATCCTGAGAGAAGAACACTTTAGGGACCACACACCCAAACTGAGCTGCAATTTAGGTACACAGTGCTTTGTTTGATTACCCCCCCCCAGCCAGTTTTCCCTATCCTACCAGCTGTTAGGACAGTTGTATTTGCATTACAAGGAAGAAAGGATTTCTAAGTATTCTGCATGAAGAATGAGAAGAAACGGAAAACCTTCCTAACCACTGAATCCACCATCACACTGAACTAACAAGTTGTAACACAGGCAAGCCAAGTCAATTAATGTTTGTTTTTTTGTTTTGTTTTGCTTTTTCCAGAATCTGGGCATGCATCACATGAACTCACTTGCACAGGGAAAAATTAAAGGCAATTACTCAACCCCTAAATTTACACTTAGCAAAGAGGATTTCACTTGCCTTACTCTATGCTTGTACAAAATGAACAGAAGAACATCTTTGTGAAAGCAACTTTAATGTACCACAAATCTGCATAACAAGCTTTGCTTTTTTCTTCCAGCAGCACTCCCTTTTTCCATACAACAAACATCTGTGTGTATAACAGTGCACATGCTCCTTTCATAGTGCCTTAGGAGAAAAACATAATTTGGAGAGGCTGGGCCCTACTTTGCTCCCTTTCCTGGCAGGTGCCTGACAATCCTCCTGCCACTGGACAACCCATGTCTGGTGAAGAACTCTATGCACCTCCTGCCCATGGAATTTGGCTTTCAGGAGGTCTCTAGTTTCTTTGTCTTTTGAATCTCACAAGTGTTTTCTTTCAGGATGCTCTATCCCCTCCTTTCCAATCCCTGTTATAGCTTGTTCATATTTCATATTTGTGTAAAATACAAAAGATGGATTCTTTAATCTATGAGTTTCTCCCTTACTATTCTATTTTCTTACTTTAATTTTCACCTCCTCATCAATAAACATCAGTAAAGATTCTTCTTTCCTATTTTCCGGTCTTATACTTTCCATCTCTGTGTCTATTCTCTCCTAAATTTCTTCTCTATTGCCTTTGATTTTTTACTTTCACCTCACCTTCCTTGCTTTATAATCAACGAAAACCCTCTAGAATCCCTAACAGGGGTGTGGAACCTCCTTTTCTTATCCAGAAAACAGGACACTGGTTTAAAAGTAAGGAGGTACATAAAATACAGTAGAGCACCTACACAAGTTAGACATGGGCAGAATCACAATTCTTTTTACTATACCGAAGTATTCTAGTCATTAACAAAATACATTCCTGTCTTGTATGCCTCTTCTTTATCACTTTCCAACAGAGATTTTTCACAATTTCCTCTACTATAGATTTTCATGCAGTGCTCTGAATGAAAAACGAAAATTAGGAAAAAAAAAATAACCAGGCACCAAAAAAATCCCCCAAACACATTTTTCTTTTAAAGCATTCAGCAATGACATATGTGGAGCATTTTTCTATGTATCATTTGTCTGCCACATTCAACTTTTTTTAAAACTGACCTGCTTCAGAAGGGATGATGCAGCCAACTACCAGAAAATGAAGCTACCTTAACAATATCTAAATTATAGATCAAGGAAACTCAAAACACCTACAAACATGTGTAAATTCATGTGTAAATTACATGCAGATTTGTAAATTAATGTCTGGAAGAGTCCCAGGTGATAGAGGGCGTATTAGCAAACTGCTGGAAAGCTTCCTGGTGTGAAATTCACCCATTCCAAATAGTGCTGTCCCTAAGCAACTCCTGGGAAGGACAGGGCAGTTAAAACCATATGCCCCATAGGCAGCTCAGATATAGCCACAATTGCTGGAGGAAAAGAAAATTTACTAGCACAGACACCACCCACTCCACAGCCTTAGTATTCAGGGACTAAGGATTATCATTCACTAATGTAGACGCAGCAAATAAGATTCCCAAAGACTAGATACATTTTTTTTCCCAAGATAGTATGTTTTGCTATCCTACTCCACATCAAACCAACCCTGCACGTTCAGCTGCTTAAAAGAGCTCAGGGACATCATGCTACCAATACCATCCTACTGTACCTGGGAAATCTTCTCTGTGCTATCTCCAGCCTCTCCCTTATGGCCAAGGCAATAAAATACTACTGCAAAAAGATGAAAAAGCTTCATTACCTCTTGTGTGATTTCATTTACAAAGCACAAAAGCAAAATAACGTCCTTTTGCTGGAGGGAAAAATCCCCATTCATTTTTGGCTCTCCTTGAACTCCACACCCTGGAGTGTCGACCACGGTTGTGGGCCTTTGGTTTGATCAAGGGTTTGGCATCAACCTTCTCTCTTCAGCAAGAGTGTATTTGGATAAAGTTATTTTCCATCTCCTGGTCTGGTCTGACAAACTCGTCTAGCTTTCTACAAAAGCAAACTCTCAAGTACTTTAATTTACTGCCAGAGTAAAGAACTTTGAGTTTTGACTGTTACTTATTTGACCTGATCCGCCACCATACATGGGCAAAGTGCTTCACAGATAAGCACATTGTGCCCTGAACAGGCCAAGGGACTAGCCAGAAACAGATTTTCTTGCCTTCACACTTGATTTCACACATGTAGCATGTTGTTTTCTCTTCTGACAATATTTTGTGCCTGCATGCAGTTTGGAGGCTTTTGAAACATGAGTTTTCCAGAAATATATTTACTTATTGACAAACTTCTTGTTTTTGTTTTTTTTCAGCTACTGCACCCACCCACAAGACAAACATAACTGCTATAACAGCTCTACTTTGTATCAGCAACTTGAGTATCAGAGTGAGCACACAGTTTATCCTGTATTTTTGTACAATAGTGAAGTGAAAATTTTTGGAACCAGGTATGCAGTAACAGTGGCATCTTTCATAGCAGCTTGGTTTCCCACCTAAAGGCAGCACTGCAATACTGCCACAAGAATTGTAAAAACCCCTGTGCTTATAGGGCCAGTTCTTCAAGAACAGCTCCTCACATAGTCCCTGAAAGAAATATTTTGTGTGCACCATAATTTCCATTTTTGTCAATAGCAACATACCAGCACATGCACTGAGTGCTGCAGATGATTTCCCAGGCCAAATGTCCACCCATATAAATATAGCATTTGCCTGGGCAAAATTTGAAAGAAATCATTTTTCATACAGAGTGCAAAGTACATTTCGTTTGAACTTCTCGGGTACACCACAAACAAAATCATTTTAAAGAGATCATATTTTTATCACTATCAGAGTGAATAAGGTAGAATATGTGACTAGAATAAGATTATACACACAGCACTCCCCAGCAAAAACAGAACCACAGGAAGGATATTTTTCTCCCTTTGAGCCTTTAAGCCTTATGCAGGCACCTTCTCAAACTTCATTCTTTTATTGGTTTATCACATATCTTGGACTCAAGGCAGACATAATTGTGAATTTATAAATAGCTGCTGTCCAACTGAAAAGTCAGTTAAAATCACCAGAGAAACAGCTCCACTGATATACTTTTCCACCTACAAAATGATGTCCTCTAGACAGTGCTATATATGTATGCCTACAATGATTTACACTCCAATCCAGTGACACCCAGTAAATTACAAATACTGATGCTGACCACCATAAATTTTCACACTGAGTCAGAACAAAAGTATTTAGGACAATGATTCACTAGTTATAAGTAAAACAAAAGAGTCAAAGGACAAATTCTGGCTGTAGAGAAGCCAATGGCAAATATTCTCCAAGCTTTTAAGCAAGGAGTAAAAGTAAATGGAGCTCTGTTCAAATCTTCTACTTCCCCACTCTATTTGCATAGTTTTACCATACTAAACTGTAATGCACGCCAGTCAGCTTTTATACAAGTGCCTCCCACAAAAATTTCTTCCTAACTCGGCAATAGTTCCTGTCCCCAGGAACTCCAAAACCATGCTTTCTCCAAAAACAAGGGAGGAATTAAATATTTTCATTTCAATTGTTCTTCCCTGCCAACAGCCTGGGAAAGCTCTCCTCCTGTTGGCTTCCCTACCTGAGAGAGGTTCCTCTCGGCAATGCAGATAGCAGACCAGCCACCAACCACCTTTACTGATCATGGCATCGGCAGGTAGTGGTCCTTCAGGACCTACTGGTGGCAGTGATCACAGGCACTGCACCTGCCTGCAATATTCTCTTTATGGCATGGCCAACTGTTTAATTTGAAAGTTTAATTTAAACCCTCGGGGTTTAAAATCTGGGAATACGTTACCACTCTGAAAAAGTAAGAAACAATGTTCCCCTTCTGTTCTGGGAATATAGGACAGAAGCAGCATCCCAGACAGATTCCATATACCAGATACCTTCTTACTCTCCAAAACGGACATAAAGAACAAGGTATATTTAGGCAGCAAGGCACAGAGAAGGGGAGATTACACAGACCTGCCAGCCTGTGTGCTCTGTTGGGCAATGACGCAGTGCCCCCACCTCCACTCTGCCAGAAGTTACAGGGTGAACTTTCTTCCAACAGCTACCCCAGGCACAGTTACCTGGGAGAGCAATAATGAGCTGCTTCCAAGTCTCACAGGCAGTGGGAAGTGTTAAAAGCTGGCTTAGGCAGATTTGGGGTGGAAGGAATGAAAGATGAATCAGTGCAACACTTCTCTCTAGATTATGTCTGAAGCGACCACATCACTGTGCCTGGAAACACACTGAATAGCTGATGCACTAAAACATTAGTTTTGGAGCTTATTTGTTTGTTTAAACTTAAAAGGATATTTAGGCTCTCTATCCTTTCTCTCCAGCAAAGGAGGCTGAATCTCACACTCCAATTATTTTATTTATCAAAGGAAAACACTCACGTGCTTATGGGTATTTTTGAAAGTGAAGTGGAGATAGAATTAAAAAGAAAAAAAAAAAAAAAAAAAAAATCTGTATGATTCTGCTCTAACTTTCCCCATCTTTAAAAACAAATGGGAGAAAGAAAAAAAAAAAATGAATGTACTAGTAGTAAGAAAAAAAATGGTTGTTTGAAAGGAAACAAGAGCTGGTTTGGGTGGTATGTCCTAAATACTTTTTTTCAGTACAAAAAAATATTGAACAAAAGAGTCACTTAATCTACTAAAGTTATTAAAAAGCTTTTACACAAGTTGACAGCATTCCATATAGAAAAAAAAAAAAAAAAAAATTGACTCAATGGGTGACTGTCATAGTATCATTCTTAGGCAAACACTGGACTACATATGTACATCATATGAGTGGACGAAAAAATCAGGAGAAAAACAGTGAATCAATCAATGCATTCCGCATCTATTCACTACTAGTTACTTCCTTCTTTACTTAACCTTACAGCTGAGCTTTGCACATAGTTAGACAAGCTGACTCCTAAAAGTACCAAATGCATGGTTTTCACTAGAAGCGTCTATCAATGCACAAATGCCAACCAACTATTACATTTTTACCAGCTAGATGATTTAGTAAGCTTTAATTAGATTGTGCGTTTTGTAAAAGAAAATAAAATCCAAGGTGAAAAAGATATGAAAGAAAAGTGGATTTGAAAGCACAATACCTAAGTAAGCAGACTGACTCATGCATGTGATTTTTTTCTATATAGCACAGTAAGGTGATTTATGTTAACAGAATGATTATTCAGCCTCAATAACCACTGTTCAAGGAGTTGCTAAATTTGGAAAAAAAAAAAAAATGCTTAAATAACAGGGTAAGTATTAAATTGCTGAAGAAAAAGTAGAAAAAAAAAATTTCAGAAAACCCTGTGTTTTAAGCTTTGCTCTGTAACTAAAAAAGCTTTCACTCAAAAAGTTCAGGAAGGAAAAAAAAAAAAAAAAAAAAAACACTTCTCATCTCTTGTGATATACTTCATTTAATTTTAAAGATCTGTTTTCTTAAGTAAGGTATACAGTGCTAGGTTCAATCTCTGGACAACTGAGAGGGAGGAAGAACAAAAGGAATACTTAAAGCCGCAGGGAATTGCCATATTCTCTATTTTAGCAATGAGAAACTACTGGAAGATTCTGACTGGGATGCAGAATAGCATCTGCATCTGATCCAGTACCCCTGGAAAATCAGTGAGTTTTTCATTCACTTTCATTTGTTGGTACTGAACTGGACCCTAAAGAAGAAACTGCAGAATAAAGGAGCAGATGGAAACACCAGAAGAGCAGATGAAGAACTGCCAAGAGTGACTGAGGTGAAACGGAGCCAATTTTTTTTTTTTTTTTAATCAACTCCTAAAACAAGACATTCTTGGTAGTGAGATCAGAAGCTGAGCAATCACACCAAATTATGCTTCAACCTGAGACGAAAATTTTTGAATTTGTTCTTCCAGCCAGCATAAACAAACAGGAAAAGAAAAGAAAAACATAATAGGAACATTCTAAATATAGCCAACAAAACGAGGGACAACCTTACAACTTACAAGTACTGGAAGGGTAGTTCATTAATTTAAAAAAAAAAAAAAAAAAAGGAAAAAGAAAAATACTGGATATAAAGAGAAGCTACACAGCAATTTTTTTCACAGAAATAAGTGTGGCTTGTAAGATGAAATAAGATGAAAGTTAGTTATCTGTTATTGTTTTATGGAGTGTTTGTTGTACTGATGGAAGGCAAAGGTCAGACCTACACTGAAGAAACCTTAGCTGATTATTCAGAAGTCAGGGTTCAAGTTTTTATTGCTGGGGTTGCTATTAACAGGCCTGCTTCTCAGGCAAGCTGGAGGTGATGTCCTGTTGCAGACTGCTGATGCACAAAAGTCTGACTCCACAACTTGCAGTCATGGCAAAGATGTCTGGGATGGGCTAACAGTATAAAAAAGCTTTCAATGGCTATTCAGGAATGAGAGTGCCTGATCAAAAAAACTGCTTTCCAAATTTTAATTTACAAAATTTTAAAAAATGAGGAGTGAGTTCTGACCTTTTCCCCACAAAACAAACAAAACTCCTTGGGAACAAAACTAATGGGATTTGTTAAAAACCTCTGCTGAGTATTTTAACTGATCTAAAAAAGCTCTGTATGGTCGGTTGTTGTGTGTTTTTTTGTTTTGTTTTGAATTTTTTAAATACCTATATATTGTCCTGACTGTTAAAAAGAGGACCAACATAGATGATTAGATATGGATCTATGAAAGTGGGAAACTTCTACACTGCCTCTTTTGAACCTGAAACTATCTGGAAAAGCAATCAAACTAAGAAGGAATCTTTATGTTTTAGAATATTTTACAAAAATGTATTCCTGACATACACGAAGAATTACCAGCTGTGTCAGAGACAGTTTAATTGACTACAATGAATTTTAGCTTTCCTATGAATTACCCAACAATTGCACAGCAAAGGCATCGTTTCTTTTTTCCCCTTTCTTCTGACTGCTTGCCCTCCTACAACTGGCCCCAACATGTTGCTCAGTATTGCCCACTCTTTCCATGCCCAAATGTTGAGAGGCTGAAAGAACAGTAATTGCCTTCCCACAGCAAGAAACACAGGGAGTTCTCCCCCCTTCCCTCCCAGACACAGAGGAATCAGAGTCCCAAGAGAGTATTTGCACTGGGCACTGTCAACAGGCAACACAGGCATTTCACTTGCTGCCAATGGAAGCTAAGAACCATGCAGCCAGATCTGAAAGTAAGACCCTAGATGGCAGATACAACATAGAAACACCCCGCTGTCTCACTGTTTCACATTGCACAATACAAAGCAACCGGAAATGTTTGGGGGTTTTCACCCTTAAACAGAAAGTCCAGCTGGTTAGGATGATTACTGGACAGCCCAATGTGAACGTTCAACACTTGAGTTCATGGAAGTAATTCCTGAAAGTGACATTGGTAACATTGTTGTCTGTCACTTTAAAACAGGAGTAAATATATATATACATGATGGGAATACTATATATAGTTAAAGAAGCTGTCCTTTGTAACGTGTGGAGAACATAAGCAGTGTGCTTTGGAAAATCAAAACAAAAATGAATGCACATCAAGTGCCTGCAAAATCTGAACTGGTGATTACAATTCTGGGCAGATAATTTGGCAAAAACACTTTCCTACTGATAAATAAAAATGTGGTTTTGAAGGCAGATGTATGTTGCACTTTACTGCACAATTTGCTTTCATTCTCCCACAGAACAGTCCATCAATACTTTAGCTCAATACTAACCATTTTTTGTATTACTAGATGAACATGTTTTATGTTTGGATAAGATATGGCGGACAGCTCATTTTTCCCTTGCAGTCAACTTGATCTCATCCAAACTATTAATGTTCCAAGACAGATTTGCCAGTGGATGTTAAGTCAATTCCCACTGACTTAACAGAGGAAAAACTCAGCCCTTGAGCAACTGAAGAAATGTTAACTGCTACAGCTACTGAGTACAGAGTTGTTTTCTCCCTATGGGAAACAGGCATGAAGCAACCTATTCAGGAGACCAAGCAACTTATGTAATGTTCTTATTACTTGTATCAACATTTTCACTATGTGCCTGCAGTTCACTGCTATATGACTACTTCAGTTACAAAATGAGTTTCTATACCACAAACATATTTTTGCAAGTACAGTAACTGGATCAAAATAAAGACTTACTTTGTTTCCAGGAAAAATATGCATAATACATAGAGCAGTAAGCTTCTAAAGCAAGTTATCTTCAAACAGGAAAGTATCCCCCAGGCAGATTTTACTACTCTTATTTTAATAATGTCAGGCTGTTTTCTAAGTCAGTGAAGTGGCTGGCAAACGCCTCTGCAAGATTTTATCTACAACAAATAATTAGAGCAATTTCCCATTTTTCATTTATATTACCAAATTCCATAAAATCTTCACAATGAAAACTCAAGTTCATGCACTTCTTCAGGTTACAGTTTATCAAACTTTCTCTCTGTCAGCATACACAGCAGTTAGATGTTCCAACAGCCTCAGTTTTAATTGATCTTAACGGAACTCATCAAAAGAGATTGAAGTCTCACTTTGCAACCAGGTGCGTTCATTTCAACAGCATGAGTAAAACAAACATTTTACAATCAAAACTTGCAATGTCTTAGTACAATAAGTATTCTAAGTCAAAGATAATGATCTAAAATAAAATACAGTCACATTTACCCATACATATAAAAAGTAAAATGCAATGTAAGTTATACAAGAGGAATAATTAGAATTACCCAGTTTCTTACTAGCCAGTTAACTTCTCTGTTGAAAAACTTGACAGCTCCAGTCAGGCCAAACTTCAACCACCTCCCTCAGGCAGTCCTCCCAATGAATATTTTTATCTCAATTACACTTCTACCAGCCTGTGATGCACTGACAAGCTTTCCTCACAGATATGTCACTAACTGCATCGATAAATATCATGCTTTAATACTAACTATATTCCAAATATCAAAAGCAAACAATCTTTAGGCCAACCTACACACAGATGCAGTAATACCTTTCACACTGTTGCAGTACAGTGTATGTCTACTAAATCGTAAGATAAATAAGACATTGAATACAGACATTAAACAGCTATTTAATCCAACGATGTGCAATACTGGTAAAGCATAATTAGCCAAACATTACTTAATACCCTTACAAATCTGGATGAAAGCTAAACATCCAAAATCATGCTTCACAAGACAGGATGAAAAGAGATAAATAGCTAAGACCAATTTTGCCCTGTTTGTGCATGCAATAGCAGAATTTGTTAGCTTGTAATTTTCTTCCAGAAAGAACATCAATATTTTACTGCAGGAAATCATTTAGATCACAAGAGGTGAGAATAGCGTCTCCTACATAAAAACACACAAAAGTAAAACAGTCAAAGAACATGGAAGCAGCACAACTCTTGCTACAAGAAAACGTATTATCAAAACTACAATCCCCTATTAGTTACCTTCTAAGATAAAAAATGACCACACAAACAAATTAAGAGAACCACTAACAACATAATATGTTGGTTAACCAAACTTATCCTTGGGTAAAACCAGGGGCAGATTTCAACTGAAGACAACAGAAATTACTTGGCTTTACAATTAAACTGAATTTGACCCTTTCCGTAAAGGCTATTCCAATCTCTGGAAGAAGCAAAGCATGAATAACACAGGTACTTTGACTTTGCACAACTGCATTGTATATATGTCAAGCCAATGTTTTGTGTACTATCCAATCAATTGGCTTACACTTGGCAAAACTGTATTTCCCTGTCTATAACCAAAAGCATAATTTTATTATCCTCCCCTTAGCAGCAATTTTAACTAAGGCATACATTCTAGCTTGTAATATTATTTTGTTGTGTATGATTATGTCTGAAAACTGAACTGAGTTTAAATATTCAATGTTTTTTTTCAATTACCCATCAACTTTACCATCCAGTAACACAAGTATCTAAAATTCAGTTACAACGTGCCTCATTCTTACACAATCCTAAAAACATATACATCCATTAGTATTACCTGCATGCATATTCACACTGCCCTCTGTACCATTTACTATTCCATCTCCTTAGAGCTCAAAAAGAAGGCTAATAAAGGAGATGCATTTTTTCATTTATTATGTGGAACTATTTGACACGTTTTTAAAATAACCACAAATTCTTAACTGTGGACACTGTCACATTAACAACACACACCAACATCACTCCCATATGTTCATTAAAATCTTATATTTTGTGCCATTCAAAAAAGGATAAGGAACATTCATTGGCATCTCACCAGTGTCCCCCTGGGAACAGCAGACGGAGGCACAGGAGTCTCTTCTCCCTCTTCCTCTGAATCAGGAGGAAATATGTGAAAGAATGGCTGGGAAAGAACTGACCCTTCGGGGCAACAGAAAGAGCAAAGCGGCATTGATGAGGGGGAAAAAAAGTAGTAAGTGACAACTATCAGCTTTCCCTTTGCAAAATGGGGACCTAAATATCAAATAACTTCCTTCATTTAAAAAAAAAAAAAAAAAGGCAATCTCCACCTTTCTGTAGACAACTCTCAGTAAATGCCATCCACCCTACCTCCCCTAGTGCCAATTCCCAAAGCACGCAGGTATCAATGGGGGGAGCGCTGCTTGTCAGCCTGGGGGAGCTCCCATCAGGAAATGTTTAGTTGCCTTTCTAAAGAGGACAGATGATGGACAGCTGACAGAGGACCTGCTGGCAAGGGGGGCATGACCCAGCTGTCCTACTTCACTGAAAGCAACAGCGACCTCAACATCAGGCCTGTGCAAGGGAAAAAAAAAAAAAAAAAAAAAGCAGACAACCCTCCCAGGAGGAAAAGTTTCATATCACCCACTCTGATCTGATGGCACTCCATGGAAGTCACAGCAATTTAGTTTACCTTAAAATTCTGCAAAGTATGAATGATAGATAAGAACTGTAAGAACTATGAGATAGAATAATAAGAGCAGTGGGGAAGAAAAAACACACAAACTGATCGATACTATCTTGCTGAAATATACCAATAGCTTTTAACCTTTTCTGTCCTCTTTTCCATGTTCTCCCCAAATTTCCAAATGGGCAGATGCTCAAGAATGAAACCTTTGAAAGGCAACACTTACAGAGTGCTAACTACAGTGAGCGTTTCTGATCTCCAGTGAATCAAGAACATTTTTCCTCCTGGATGCATATGGCAAAACAAGCCAAAAAATATTAAACTCTGCCCGAGTATCTCTTCTATTATTCTGAAAGGCTATTGGGAAATGGTATACATTTCATTAAGTTTCCTTTGAGTCAGCTGTGGATGTCTTACATGCCAAGTATAGTGAAAATAGACAGTATAAAAGCTGACAACATCAACTGAACTGAAAGTTTGGTGCTGCAGCTTTAATTTAAATCAGAGTGAAGATAGGATTCTGAATGTTTTGCTTTTCAAGATGTGTTAGAGGAAATGTACCGAAGACGACAAATAAAAAGAGATGAAAGTGATCAAAAAAAAATCCTGTTCTATATATAGAATGAGAAAGATACATCTTATATGGAAACAGAACTTAATAGGATGTCTGCAACTTATGTTTCATCACGTATGATTCATTTTTAAGATGCAGACAAAAAAAAAAATCTTTATTGCGCTATTTTTATACTCTTCACTAAAACTATATTTAGAACTTCAGTGTGTACTAATTCATGTGGTAAACCTTTTGGAAGAAAAAGCAGGAAATTAGTTATTGAACTGAATCCCTTTCTAAAAGTATATTTATTTAAAATGTACCTTTGGTGATTTTTGTAAAGCACACCATATTATTTTTATTATATTGAAATGACTGATCCAATATGAAAAACCTAACATAATTCATTTCTTTAACACCCCTCAATTCTCATAGAATTTTGCATTAACAAATGGCAATGTGCCTACTACTCTCTATCACTAATAATGATTGCACATGTACAAATGACACCTAAAGCATTACAACATCCACAGAACGGTTGGGTCTGTCTTGCAAGCGTAGACTTCCTAAAATTTGCTCCATCAACCCCCAGGAGCAAGTACCCTCCAGACTCAGGGGGGAGCTGCAGCATTTATTCCCAAACACAGTACGGCTTGCAGCCAAAGGAGTAATTTAGCAGAGGTTTTGGCCAAGCAGGAAAGTGTTCCATTTCTTCTGCCATTCATTAAGACCCACAAGCAAACTGAGACAGGAAGTCAGACTTCCAGATAATAGCAGTGTTCCTAATGATGTACTTTGGCTTGCAGCTCTGAACAGTTCCTCTATGCTCACCCTTGGTGCTACATCATCTTTCTATACAATTTCCCCACTGTAGAGGGGGAACAACAACAACAAAAAACATTTTAAATGAGTTTCCCTTTGCACCCAACTGACAGTGACCAGTATTCCCAGGCAGGGAATACTATATCTTCTTCTGTATTCTGTATGAACAACAACTAATTAATTGTTTCTTTAAAAACAGCTGTTTAAAAACATGGGAAATTAGTCTAGCGTAATAGCACTTCGAAAAAAAATCTTCCTTTATAATGCCAACATATATTCATATTTTAAAACATCATAAAACACAAAAACTAGGCAAGAGGTAACCAAGTAGTGAGGTGCAATGGGCCTCTGCCAAAAGAGATACTTAAATTTAATTTTTCCTCAGGTACAAATTCTGTCCTGAGATGAATGTCACCATGCCATTCTGCCATTCATCTCATTAGAAGTAACAAGCGATCCTAAAAGGAAATGTAGCGAAAGATTCAGCCTGAAACATATTAGTACACAAACATAACACATCATAATGCATTTAATATTCCTGCATAAATATGTCAAGAAACACAAATCAGATTTTTAAAAAGACACTGATTTATCATAAAGAGAAAAAATAACAGTACCTTCCCTGACTGCTGTTGATGCCTGCCATGGGCATAGCTTCCTATCATACAGTCCACACCAGTAACATATCACTAGTGCAGGCTCTTCCACACCCCACCTACAGGACCTGCTCTATCTCACAAGAGTGGAGAAACAAGACAGTGCTGCTGTAGGTATGGTGGTTCAGGGAAAGACAGTTACTTTCCTTGGACCAACCTTACACAGAAAAAGAAGCCTAACAAGAAGCCATCATTATAAGCTATAGCATATTACCAGGTAGAAGAGCTGCTGGAAAATCCAGAGCAGTGTGAGAAAGTAAAAACAGAAGGCCTGTGTGAGAACAATTCCTCCATATTTATCTGAATAATATGTTGGAACAATATACCTCTAGGAATTTTGATATGTCTATCATTGTTTTAATTAAAGGTTACTGCCTTAAAAACAGCTGAATACCAAGAGCAGTTAAAATGGACTCACAGAATTTTGTGTTGGAAATGGCCTATTCACAGATGTAGAGGGCTCAGCATAGGATATTTCATTTCTTTTGCACCTCAGATTTTACCTTTTTACCTATCTTCTCCCTGTAGATATCCCATTCTGTGGTGTCTGCCTATTCCATTTGACTTCTCTAAGCACCTTGCCAACCAGGAATACAGGCACCTGAGACTTCAGGGAGGAACAAAAAAACACAGGAAGGAAAATTAAATCCCAAACTGATTATAAAGAGTGGAGGAAGGAAAGGCTCTGGGAGAGCCATGAGTCTTGCACTCGGCTCTCTCACTGCAGGAGTAAGTCAGGACCTCTCTGACATCCTGCCCATGTGTTCTCCTTCAGAGTGGAGGGCCAGCTGTTGACAGGGTTTATCTTGATACCAGAACAGCCATAAAAAAATAAAAGAAATCAGAACTGATTAGCATGTAAGAATTAGGATGCTAATTTGTTCTTTAGCACATGCAAGTGGATTCAATATTTTATCAAGATCTTGTGCTGATTTCCGTGACACATCATCTGCTCGTTGGAGGGAAAGGAAAGGAGAATTTCTCCACTGAAATGACCTAGCACATTTTAGGTCAATGAAGCCAAGCCAGAGTACGTAAGCCGAAACCAAGGATCAAGAAAATTTTATTCTTCTATAAAATACTGAAGTTAGAAATAAGTATTAATATTTACGTTAATTTTATTATTTTTCCTTAGGGCCTTAGGGCCTTTAGTCTGAGTTTGTTCAGACTTAGGTAAGACAAAAATTTAAATTTATAATCAAGACTTCCCAAATAATTCAGGAAACCTTTGACTTCCCATACTTCCTTGGTTCTAGAATAACTAGATCAATGAAACAGAACATTGCATGTTGTAGAATTCTGTACCATAATACAAATAAACAATTAACACTTTATTTTACTCTCAAAAATTATCCAGGAAAAAATAATTTTGTGTAAGTTGAAAAAATCATAATGACTAACTGTCTCTGCACATTGTTGACTTAAATTACCAACGAATAGCTTGTATTTCTCTTTAGAGAATTTTAGTTTTTAGCTCCCTTGTGATCTGGATATTTCCATAAACATCATTTTGGATCAGAGGCATCTCCAAATTTTCCTCTCTTTCATAATGCAAAAGAGAACCTATGGTATAAATTGTCTTTACCCAAGTTTAACTTTGTAGACACAGCAACTATGATCCATTAGTGCTACAACTCACACTTAACTCAACTACTTCCAAGGGAAAGGTATATGAATGAACACATCCAAAAGATCTCAGCTGGGTTTCTGTATTTTCACTTGTATTTCATGTGTGAAAACATTTCATCCTCATGACTGCAGATAAAGGATGGAAAAATAGAAATACCTGTCCTACACTCTTACCTCTCCAGTACTCCCACTATTTAGGGATCAAGATGTCTGTGAACTGTAAAAGGATAACCTTTTCATGATGGGGAAAGATTTTTCTCCTTCTTTCTCCTGCTTAATAAATGCAGAGAACTCCATAACTAAAGCTAAGCAAAGGAATGCCTTCAAACAAGAATCCTCAGTCAAATCCAGTGTCATTCATCACCTGCATTTCTCACTCAGGACTGAAGTTCAAAACAATGAAGAAACAATATCAGAAAGAAAACAGATGTTTGGAAACACAAAAGTAATGAGTTGCAGAGCTTTGGAAAAAAAAAATGCTTTTTCTGCTGTTTATATTTTACCATTTAACTCATCCTTCTACTTCTTAAATAAAAGGATGTATTTTCTACACCTGTCCCTCCACTTGTTCCTTCTAGTCTTCCAAGATTCCTATAGATACTAGCAAGCCTCTGTGATAGACTGGGATAAGAAATGTTTTAATAATGGTCTTGTAAACTACTGAAGAGACTTTCAGTGCTTGTCAAATATTAGCTAATAGTACCTGATTTGGCTGATATTATTACAGACTATATCGACATCAGTTTCATATGCCTGCGGTATTTTTTAACAAATGGCTTATTATCTTTGACTACATTTCTTGAAATTACACAGATTACATTTCTTGAAATTACATAGGAACTGTATGTCCAAGTGCAACCATCATGTTTGTCAGTAT
The DNA here is from genome assembly GCA_011076525.1 of Nettapus auritus. Classification (NCBI taxonomy): domain Eukaryota; kingdom Metazoa; phylum Chordata; class Aves; order Anseriformes; family Anatidae; genus Nettapus; species Nettapus auritus. The sequence continues at coordinate 39,825,439 of CM021768.1, read as the reverse complement.
CCTTAGCCATTCATCACATAAAACATTTAATGGAGTATTCAGCTATGACAAGAAGAAACCTATCTCTATCTCTAAAGACTGATAAATTATTACAATAATCTAAATCCATTCTTATCCTGAGGCTTCTGGGGTGGGGGGTGTTGAAAAAAATCAGATGCTGTTGCAAGCTGCTGGATTTTTTTCACACCCCAGTCCAGCAAGAAAGAACCTGCAATCACAAGGTCACTGAATGCAAGATTTCATTATACTCTTGTATTAGTGATGACATCTATAGAAACTGGGGCAAAAATCCAACTCCCTTCATTAAAGTGAAAAGCATGTGAGCACATGAATACAAGCGAGCCATAGCCCAAGTACACAGCAGTAAATTAGTCAGCTCTGCACTTTATTACTTATTTACCTATAAATATCATCTCTAAAGTAACTGGAAACATTCCCACTGAGTTCAATAGCCTTTAGATCATGCTTAACACAGAAATTAACACAACATTTCCCAGTGTCACAAAATAAAATAAAAGATATAAAAGCACCCACACAACCTGTATACACAACTTTAAAGATCTTATAATAGATACTTCTACAAGTAACTGTGCTTTAATGATGCTTCCTTAGGTAATCAGGTGAGCAAGTGCATACATGTGTTTAAAAGTAAGCATGAAAAGTGCTCTACTGGACCTACAAAAAGAATTGATAAAACATCAGGCAAATGCAGTTTTCTTTGTGGGCTTGCATACGTTCATTCTCATGAAATATTGTTCAATGCTTTTGCAGTCACACTGAACTTTGAAATTCATTCACTTCCCAAAACAGCCAAATTGCATTATTTCTCAAGCTTGTTACAAGTCCTGAGTTTCTGAAACAGCATTTAGGAAAGGCTGAGGAATAAAGGAACTGCAACACTGGATCACATCCAAGGTCCTGTCTCTGAGAGCAGTCATTACCAGCTGCTTCAGAGAGGAACAAGAATATGCAGTAGGTAGACAAGGATAATCTTGCAACACACTAGGGTTCATCCTGGTTTCTAGCTACTAAAAACTGGCTTAAACTCTGAAGCCTGAGATATAACATCCACCTGTCAGAGCACTGGATGTTCCTGCTATGTAAATGTCAAATCCCATATCTGAGCACTGCCTCAGTACCATCCTGTAGCAGACTTCAGCCTAAAAAAAAAAAAAAAAAGGTGTATAAAAGATGCATATCTCCTTGACTCATCTCTGAATTTGCCACTATGGAATTTAACAGACTAATAACAGTAGGAAAAAAATAATTTTTCTTCTTTAATCTTCTTGTCTCATTCCTTACATTGCATGTTTACTATGTCCTTTCTCTATAATTTTGTTTTCTAAATTGAAACTCTTTTTAATCTATTTTCATTAAACAGTTTTCCCAATAACCTATACTTCATTGAATAAAACACCAGCATGAACCTGATTCCTTAACTATTTAAAGGTTTGATTGGTATTTTTATGCCTGAGGGTTGGTTGGCTGGTTTTTTAATTCATTTTGATTTAATAATTCCTTTCCATGCATGAAAGATTAATCTATATTAGTTTTCATAACATAATGTTATTATAGTATATCAATAACAACATAATAGAGATTCCAGAATGTAGTTCTGAAATCATCTTGTATAGTTGCATGGTTAGAGAAAGACTGAGCAGTTTTTATGATGACAAAAGGGTTGGCAGATGGATAGATTAAAGATCCTGGTACTAAGATGAAGATCAGTAAAAGATGTTAATATGCCTTCATAATGATGCTGACAGCTTTGCATTGAAATACTTTATACTTTTAGTCAAAAAGAGGTTAAGCAGATTGCCTGAACAGAAAATACTTAATTTATCTACTGACCTCTATGCATACACACCTTTACTAGGGGGTGAAATAGACTTAAGTATGGAAACAGTTGTCAAGCAGTGAAGCTTAACCTACCTGCAAGTAAAACTGAGGTAGGAGCATGATTGTAAGAGCAATGTTGAGTAAAGGGGGAAAAAGTGAGTACAAGTAAAAAATGAAAATGTATGCAAATTTGTTATAAATATAAGGACATTTTACCAGATGGAGAAATTGGGCAGTTCATCGTCATGTTCTCACACCCGCAGAGTTGTTCTAAAACTACTCTGCCTGAAAGCAAATATAACTGGCTGTGCAAGTAAACTGTTTAAATAAACCCTGATATTATATAAGAACCATCTGAAATGATTTTCTTTACTTGTCTGGGTACATCATCTGGAAACATAAAGGAGCTCTGTATCTTGGCTACTATTTCTAGAATTGCTATGCCCTATTCAAAACCCTTTCTGCTTATTGGGGGAAGTGGAAAAATGTTGAACATCTTCAGTGAAACAATGCCCATGACAGTAAGAATGTACCTAATAAGTATCTATTAAAATGTCAGACACCAATAAAGTGTGTTCATTTTTGTTTAATAACAATTAGAGTTATTAATAGGAATATGTTTAACTATTGCTACCAGCATGAGAATAATGTAACCTATACGCACAGCTCTTTAGATATATTCCTCTCAGCTGTTGTCCATGCCACCTCACTTCTTCCAAGACTAGATATTTAAACTACACCACAGAGCTTAGAGTACCCAAGGAACACAATGAGGATGGAGAGGCATCTGCACCCTTCAAACGCAGCAGTCTATCTCTGCCATTCAATTTTTGTAGGAAGAGGACTGAAATTCATTAAGACAGCAAGACAGAGATGGTCCTGACACAGCTGAACTTTATTTTGCTGGGTAGCATCAACTTTTAAAGTATGATTTATGGCTACTATAAAATTAAAGTTGCCATCTAATCTACACAAAATTTAAGCAATATTAAAATTTCAAGGGTTTCATATAACAGAAATTGTTGCTAAGAATGTTCGTACATTTTTAATGACTAAAAGTATACCTCAGAGCAGGCATATTGTTCTGCAGTATAGTCTATAACCAAGAACATGAATAAAAAAAATAATAATAATTTTCCTAGTCAGTTATTGGTCTTCTTGTCAATAAAATACAGAACAAGGAAACTGGCTACTTCCATGCTATACACTCCATTATGCATCACATTTCACACACCTCGAAACAACAACAACAACAAAAAAAGCACAGGAACTGTTTTAGAAAAAAATGGATTTTGGGGTATTTTTGTCTTATTTGCAATCTGTTTTTAAGCATTGAAGGGAAAACCCACAAACCTACACTTTGGAGTATTCCCGCTCTGCAAGAGCTATCTGCTCAAATATTTTCAAACACTTGATGTTCACAGGTTTAGAGTCACTCAAAATTTGCACTTGCAGATCATTTCTCAGGCAAATAAAATCATAAGAGCATCCTTATGAGTAACAACTTTCTCTGAAGCAGTCTGCAAGAGCAACCACTCATCATTTGGGTTGCATACCTGTCCTGGTGTCTTTTTACACAAGTTTTAGATTTCATGTACTTCTAGCGCTCTTGCTTCTACTTATCAGCAAGGACAGTCTTCACATCAGATCTTGAATTTTAGGTACATGAGTCCATCAGAGACAAAAAGTTCATGTATGTGTTCTGTATAAACATTTATAGTTGGATATTTCAGCATTTGACATGTACCGTTTGAGACAACACTGGCAGTCCACTAAGCACTCCACTGTTAGGCCCCTAACAACATGGTCGTGCTCATCCTTCTCTTTTTTTCCAGCCATGGACAGAGATGGTTCTTTGCTACAGAACTATCAAATACTGTCTTACGGAAAACCCAATGAGGAGCCGGAAGCTATATTGCTATATTTGGAGGAAATAATTGCTACTTGCAAGCAAGAGAAAAAGTCATGAGAACACAGAGAAGAGGATAAGGTGACTGGACAGGCAGCACAGAAAAAAAAAAAAAAAAAAAAAAAAAAAAAAAAAAGCTGAAAAGCATGAAAAGCAAGTAGGAAGCGCCTTCAGAGGAGAAAGGGAATCCAAAAACAAGGAAAACTTGTCATAGGAACAATGAAAGAGAAGGTAAGTGAAAAAAGTAAAAGAGGAGCAGAAGACATGAAGAATTAACATACATTAGACATTACCAGATGGACCACTGGCACTTTCTTGGCAAAGAAAAACATCCTACAAAGAGAGAACTAAAAATACACTAAGATTTTTCTAGTCACACTTTCAGTGGCTGTAACTCTGAAGGGTAGCAGGGAGGAGGACAGGCTCCTTGTGATCAGGAATGGGAGGAATGGACTGTACCCAATGATGACTAGAACCAAGATAGATGGACCCCAAGGAGACAGAGAAAAGTTTGACAAACACTATGAAATGCAGTCCACCCTACTGAAAGTTTTGAAAGCCCAAAGCTTAGATTTTGTCTGGAATACATAAAGCATTATCTTTCCTTCAGATGAAAATAAATAAATAAATAAAAAGAATGTTGCACAACCACAACATTTTTCAGTATTCTATAAACCGACTTTTCATGAATCTAAAGCTAGACCATAAAAACCTATTTTATTTTAAAGATAAACACACATTGTCTAAACAAAGAATCGAGTTTTCTCCCCTTGTTTAGTTTATTCGCTGTTATAAAACTTAGAGTATTGTAATGCATCCAGGGGAAAGAAAAAAAAAAAAAAAGTCTGGTTTCCTCCACAAGGTCCCCTGTGCCTGTGAGAGCCAGAAGTTGACTCTTCCATTTTACAGCCCTCTGTCAGTATCACGCACCACAGACACAACCGTTTTTTTCCAAAATAAGTGAATGGAATTATGTCATGATCCTATCAACCCTGTTTTCCAGAGGGGCAATAAGAATGACATAAGGCAGACATCCAGGTGTGGTGAATGTTCCTGTGCTTGCCTGGGGGACCTGATTCCAAGTTCAATTAGATTTGTCAATTAGGCTTGTTCTGCAGTGATGTAATACCACTCCTCACAGGTCACTCGCTTGACACACCGGAAATATATTCAGAGACAGATCCCTATGGAGAGTGGTCTGGACATGAAATTTAGCTTTATTCATTTACTACAGTTCTCCCCGAGTTTCACTATTGAAATAATCTTTCCATTGAAGCATAGAAGAACTTTATGTTCATACAAATTTCTTTTAAAGGTGTTGAGATACCACATTAAAGGGCATCACAAAGAAAGTAATGGTGTAGACTTCTGAAAAAGAAATATGACTTCAAAACCTAACTTTTTCACTAGTCTGATTTACCCTGAAAGTCAATTCATAGCAGGATGGAGGCCATTTAGGACACACCATTTAGAAGAGCCTGTTTCTGTTTCAGCTGCCTACACTGTCAGTTTGCTACATGAACAGCCACAGTTCCGTCAATATGACAAATGGTATTAGCAGTACTCTGTATTAGTATAAACCACAGAAGGTATCTTCCTGAATTTTCCACATAACCGAAACAAAGACAAAAGATCTCAAGTACATAAATAATGCAAAAGATTCAACTATATAATTAGAGGTTTTAAAAAATTTCATATTACCAAACTGCATATTAGCATGCATACAGCTGAAATGTTTCTCGACATATAAGAACATCATCCAAATTAACTACTGGGATTTTTTTCCTGGACAAAGTGTCCCTAGTGCAAGACAATTTCTGGTGCAAATACAACCAAGGCCCACAACAGGAAAAAAACAATAGATCAAGAAATTCAACTTGGAGCCTATTCCCCAAACCTTTAATAATTTCATAGGAAGTGAAATACCTCCAAGAAGAAATGTTAAATGAGACTTATCTCAGGATAGCCAGCTGCCTGGTGGCTGCAACAGACCTCAGTGACGTGGATATGCAACAAAGCTAAGCCTCACTTCCTAATTTCTCACAAGTCAACAAGAGTATTTTAAAGATCACCCCAGAATACCACTCTCTGTTTTTTCTTTTTAATGAAACAAAGCAAAAGCATTAAAAAAACCTTTAATACCAACTAAGTGTAGACTACAAATGAGTATTATAGGTTAGGAAACTTTTCCTACCCACCTCATTCTCTAAGTTTCTCAACCAATGTCCTTAATTCATTATAAACTGTGGTAAGAATACAAAAAAGAAAAGTCTGAGGAATCCAAAGATAAATGTAGGTGCAAACTGCAATCTGAAAAGCTTGACAGTGCCCATTTAAATCGAATTAGGCATTTTAATTTTTGGCATAATACTTGATTTATACAAATGTAGATCTACGTTGCTAGATTCTTTAAAACCTAGCATTTGTGATGAATATGGCATTCCCAGCTTCGCATCTTCCGGCAAATTAGATCTAAGAAGATAAACTAAGAATGCCTTACACTTGAACTTCACAATGATAAACACTGAGGGCAATATCCTGCAGAGAGACACAGGGAAATATCTGAGACATCAGAAGCACAGAAATCGCGTTACATCACATCCCGCTGTTGAAGCATGCCAGGATACTTGTTAGAAGGAGAAGCAGCATGACCCAAAATTCATACATAGGTTAAAGGACTGCAGAAAAACTCACAGGAAACCACACAGCTCATCAAGTTAATCTCCTCAGTGTCAAAAGCTTCCTTAGCATCTCTTCTCCTAAGCACCATCATAGCAGCACTTCCTCAGGCTCCTCTTCCAAGAGACCCCTTATCCCAAGAGCTCTCAAGGTGCTGGCTTCACTGCTGAGACTAAAGTTCGGGTTTATTGTATAAACAGCTGCAGTTTTTTTATGTGACTGAGAACATCAGTTCCAGAAAGAACTCTTAACCCTACTCTGCATCCATCAAACTCCGGTTATCTGTAGACTTAAGTCTTCATCAAGCTGGAAACATTTTTTTTTAAATGTACTTTTTCACCTTAAAGTGCTTCTGGGAATTTAAAGTCTGAGGAACAGTATAGTTCTAAACAAACTAAACAAAATGAGACCTCTCTCATAAAGTGTTAAAATACACTAAAAAAAAAAAAAAAAAAAAAAAAAAAAAAAAAAAAAAAAAAAAAAACACTATAAATAATATCTTAGAGACTGTTTCTTTCCATTTCTGGTAGTTTTCCCCAGCTCTTCCACAAAAGGGAACAAGGGGGGCCTACCAAAAGAAGAGTGATTCAACAGAGTTAGAGCTGTATCTACAGATAGTTGTCTATATAGAATTATAACCATATCTAGCCATAGGCTAGAGGCTTTGTGTATTGTGCTTGATGTCATGAGACCATGAACATTTTTTTATGTGGCCTGTGGAATAAAAACTAAGCAGAAAACACAACTGATTGAAGAAAAACAGAATATAAGTAACTTAAATACAGTTAAATTCAACTTGCATCAGCATATTTAGGGATCTTAGTTGTGGCTGGTTTCAAAGGATTTTATTAGCTTACAAATTATGGTAGATGAAATTATTCTGGCAAGTCTGTAAAAACTGCATGGGACTCTCCAAAGTTTTGTGAAGTACATTACTATGTAAAATCCTAACTGAGTTTGGGTGTTTCCCGCCTTGTACCAAGTTTACAAAATTCACTTACACCTGGAACCTAACTGTTACCAACCTGAACAGTTAAAAAAGAGCACTTCTACAGCCTCAGCTGTAGGCCCTGAAGGAAAAGCAGGTGTTAATTACACCTAAGATACAATTTTTGCATATGGTGAACACAGTCCTGGCAAGGATTATCTGGTTTTATCCTGCTATTTTACGCACAGAGCAGCCACACAGATCTGAAGGTGAATAACTTGCCTCCAGGTATGAAGCCTGGCTTTGTCCTCCTTTAGAGCCTCACTGTGGAAGTCATCCTAATGACAGGTATCAGTAAAATTACCCATGGGAGTCCTATATCCACCCCAGATGGTGAGACCTGACCTAGCAAGAATGTGTATTTGCGTTATCCTCCAAAAACAGGCTGAGCATCCACAATTATCATCTTTGATGGGGATTGCACGCATCAGGGCTTCACAGGCTAGCACTAATGCAGCCTCTAGGGAAGATTTAGCGGGAAGAGTATTTAGGAATTAGTCTTGGAAGATCAGTTACATTGGTACATCAAACTTTCTAACTTTTTATCAAAAACAGTCAGTGTATGGTACAGTGAGCAGCTGTAAGTGCCATACGTGTTCAGTTCTGAAGAATGACTATACACTAAAATAGCATGAATGGGCTATTTACTGAATATAGAACCTCACTCAGAGCAATTGCTTTTAAGATCAATGGGAACAATGTACAACTTCATGCATCTACCTGTCTCTTATCACAGTAGGATTCTATGATTCTAAGCATATGAAGAAGCAGCAGCAGCAAGAACTTCCATGAAATAACTGAAGGGGACAAACTTTCTAAATGTATGTCTCTTCCTCTAAACTAAAAAAAAAAAAAAAAAAAAAAAAAAAAAAAAAAAAAAAAACCTGATGGCAGGCAACTGTTAAAGTTAATCATATTCCACAGTGTCTTACCAGCATCTTTCATGCATAAATTTAAAACGCTGTCATGAATTGTAATTTTTAATTACTTCCACTACGAACCAAGAAGTATGACAGAAATCCCACAGCAGACAGAGTATACACTTATATCTGATTAAATAAAACTACTTGTATGAATCTTTTTAAGGAATTACAAACCAGAAAACAAGAGTTCAACTTAATTATGACCAGTCACTTACATTTTTGAGTACTAATTGGAATAATAATAATAATAATGTTTTGTTCGCAGTTGCTCCTAGTCTTTCTGAACTTGGGCATTCCTCAGTTGTAGGCAAGTAGGACCTAACAATTCACACTTAGGAACAAAATATTTTTGTGATTAGGAAAACATAGTGTCTGCATATTTGGCATATATGTTCACCACATTCTCCTCAATAAATTAAACAAAACCACACAGACATAGCGAACACAACCTTTGGCTGAACTAGTTTTCAGAATATAAAATAACTAATTAATGCAAAGGAGACTGCTGGAAAACTTAGGCACTTCTTTGACAACAGAGCTGTCGGGAGCGGACCACCACCGTGGCTCGCAGCACGTTTTGAAGAGCGCATCGAGACTCACTTGTCCACTGCAACACCAGTGAGCCGGCCTTATATAAGGTGAGCGAAGCTGCCGATACAGCGGCTGTATACCTAGAGCAAGGCACCAGAGCCCCACATCAGGACGTGCTGTAGGACAGGGCTCCCTTGCTGAGGGAGGCTGCCCCGGCTCTGCGCGGGGCGCGCAGCAGGAGGGCGCAGCGAGGCGGGCAGGGCGCAACGCAGCCGCTCGCCCCGACGGGGCGCCCCGAGGCACCGCCGGGCTCCGCAGCCCCACGGGCGGCCCCGGGAGACGCGGTGCCGGGACGAGGAGGGGTGACAGGTTGCGGAGAAGGCAGCCCGGGGAGGCGGTGCCCGCTGCCGCCGCGGGGGCGGGCAGGAGCCCGGGAGGAGCCGCCGCCGCCCTCCGGCGCCGCCTGCGGGGCCCGGCTGTTCTCCGCCGGTGCGGCGGGGCCCGATCCCGCCCGCAAACCTCAGAGCCCTGCCGAAACGCCCCCCGCCGCCGGTGCCCCGTCCCTCGCCAGCCCGCTGCCCGCCGCGGAGCCCCTTCTGCCCCCTGGTCGGCAGCACGGAGGGGAGGGGGGTCGCAGCCGGGGGGGTCCCGGGCGCCTTCCTCAGGTGAGCGAGCGGGGCGCGGGGCTCCGGTTGCGCCCCCCGAGGAGGAGCAGGTGAGCCCCCGGCCTGCCCCCCCAGCACACGGCGTAACTGCGGCCGAGACACGGCAGCCGGCCAGGGAGATGGGGGGAGCTGCCCTGGACGTGGAAGTCACTTACCGGCTTTACAAGGATCCTTATAATCTATCGCCTCGGCTTTATCCTCTTCGGTGAAATCGTAAGTGTAGTCATAATCGAGGCCAAAGCAGGAGGAAGGTTTCCCACAGACAGTCCACCCGGCCAGCCACAGTGCCATCCTCCAGCAAAGCATTTTCATCCACCCTCGGGCAGAGAGGCGGTGGACAGGGCGCAGATGAATTAGGCGGACGGTTCAGCTGTCCACGCCGGCTTGAAAAAGGAGGGTAAGGGATGGAGGAACCACAGGGTTTTTTTTTTGGTTGATACGGGATTTTGCTCGCTCGCTCGGTTATTTTTGTTGGCTTGGATTTTTTTTTTTTTGTTTTGTTTTTTTTTTTGTTTTTTGGTGTTTTGGTTTTTTTTGTTTGTTTGTTTGTTTTCGTTCTCCACCTAGAGGCTCCTCGGAGAGCCGGTGCTCTCTAGGCAGCCCCGGTCAGACGGGCGCAAGGCAGCGCGCAGCATGAGCGCCGCTGCCCCTCCTGCCCCAGCCCAGCGGGGAGAAGCGGCTGGGTGCGTGGTTGGGCGCAGGGGGGTGGACGAGGAGAGCTCGGGGAGCTCCCGGCCGTCAGGGCGTCCTCTCGCCTCTGCCACAGCCCGGGCAAACTTCCCGCGGAGGAGGAGGAGGCGGCGGCGGCCGCTGCCCGCGCCCCGCTCCGCGCCCGCCTCCCGCCGCGCCGCCGCCCCCGGTCCCGCTGCTGCTGCCGGAAGATGGATCCGGGCTGCACATCAGCGAACCGCCACCGGCAGAGGGGAGAGAAGAAACAGAGAAAGACGGACGGACGGAAAGAAAAGGGAGCCGAGGAGGTGGGGGGTCCGCTACGGCAAACCGCGCAGCCCGAGTGATAGGAGGCGGCGGCTACGCCGGAGGGAGCAGGGAAAAGTGTCAGAGCTCCCCCCCCCCCCCCCCCCCCCCCCACAAACACTTACTCTACGCTCTGTCTGTGGTCTGCCTCCCTCACCCCCCCCCCCCCCTCCGTCCCCCTTTAACTTACGAAAACCTTACAGGCAACTAACACACAGTCGTCAGCATCCTGCTTACTTATTCATACAGTCAGGGTCAGGATCCGGGCTGCTTCTGATCTGCTCCCTTGATAGTCTTATGGAAACACGCGCATTCGCTATATGCCTCTATCTCCATATAGCTCTCTCTCTAGATAAGCAGCGCACGGCATTTAAACAACAACAAAAGAATCGAGATCAGATAAAACAACGCGCAGATCAGCTCCCGGCAGCCAAAAAGCTCGAGAGAACGGGTGATGAGGAGGAGGATGAGAAGAATTAACTGCAATTTAGGAGACGGGAAAATAAACCAGTGGCCGTATATTTCGCTCTCCTGCGGCTGCTTTGCAGTGTTAGCCCCATGAGCTGACTGGTGGGGGTTAAGGAGCGAGGGGGAGGGGGAAAGAGAAAAGTTTAAGCGTCCATAGTTTGTTTAAAACAGAGGAAGGCAATATAAAAGGTCCACTGCTCTCCAGAAGTTCAGCCAAGCAGCTGGGAACCGGTTCCAAAATGAAAGTAAGAACAAACAAACAAACAGAAAAAAATAAATAAATAAATCAAGGCGAACAAAAAGTAAAATCGCAGCAGCAGCGCTGAGATCTTGCAGCCGGGCTCTCCTGCTCTCACGTGGATCCCCGGGAAAAGCGGTGGAGGTTTCTTTTCCAAGCGAAGTTTCCGCGGTGCCCAGCTCCGCTCCAGCGCCAAGGCGCCCCGAGCCGCTGCGGGCTGTGCGCGGCCGGGTTTTGTTTTAAAGCCCCCGGAGGGATCAGCGCGCAAAGCCTCCTCTCAGCCGATCAACCTGGGGGGGGGGGGGGGGGGGCGGG
>CM021768.1:39751642-39813809 GCA_011076525.1 Nettapus auritus | reverse complement strand
AAAAAAAAAAAAAAAAAAAAAAAAAAAAAGAGAGAGAGAGAGAGCAAGAGATAGGTAGCTAAAGATCTCCCTCCCTGCCTGCCTGCCTCCTCCCCTCCCCCGAGACGGGCAGCTCCGATCCTGCAGAAACGCCTGAAACTGTTTCAGACCAAGGTGAGACTTTTCCGTAGCAAACTCTCCTCCTCCTCCTCCTTTTTACGAGTTTCCATGGAAAAGGGCGGGGGGGAGGAGGAGGAGGAGAGGAGGGGGCTAGGGGCGGGTAGCAGGGAGTTTCTGCTGCTCCCATTTCGCCGGGGTGTCACATTTAACACGGATTTTGAAAGGCTGCCGCGAAGAAGCGGCTGCGGCTCGCCCTCGCATGCGAGCCCCGTACAGGCTGGCTCTCCCCGCACCAATTCCCGGTCGCCTTCCCCCTGTCTCAGGACTGGAAATCCGGAGCTGGTCCCTTCTTCCCCCGGCCGTGCCAGGAGCGCTGCCAGCCCCGGCGGGGGCTCCGCGGCCGCAGAAGACTCCGGCAGCTTTGCCGGGGTTGCGCGCCCCTCACCGTCGCCTTAGGGCGCAGCCGCCCCGAGCCCCCCCCCCCCGCCTTCCCTCGGCGGCCTCGGGCAGCCCCAGGTGCCGCGGCGGGGGGGGCCGGGGCGCCGGGAAAGGCAGGCACAGCTTGCTATCACTGTTATAGCAAGGGCTGCTAAGGAGGAAAAATATATATATAATAAAGGAAAAGGGGAAAAGCAAGACAAAAAGCATACCTTCCTCTCTCCCCGAGGCCCTCCTCTGCTTCTGTCCTCTTGCAGATGAATGGTTGGGTGCTGCTCTAGATGGGTACTCAGCAGTTCGTGCCATTAGAACTGGAAAGGTCAGTTAAGACAGAGCTAATAACAGCTTAATAGCAGAGCATATTAAAGAGTCTAGCATCAAGTAAGGTCAATGTCTATAAGGCATCCACACGCTGTGCTTCCTTACATTTTCGGCATCCTGTTTGTGTCTGTGTTATTCCCAGCTCCATCATATTGCTGGCTTTGGAGTTGAAAGCCAAAGAATGAGTGGCTGCCACTGAAAGTGTGGCTGCAGCCCTCCGTAATGAATAAGAGCCTCTGTCCCAGCCGTTCTGTTTGCTGTACGTCACAAGGCCCGCATAAAACACCACATACCACATCACAGAGAAGCCTGGGAAACTTGTGGCCTTTTTCTTTCCCCTCTTCCTCCTTATAATTTCCCTGACCAGTGACACCAAACACTTAATGTTAAGTCCAAGGAAGCTATTGGAGACCCTTGTGTCATCCCATCTGAGCACTGGCTGGGCTGATGTCTGCCTTCACTTGTACTGGGCCATGGTTCAGGAGCTGTATTTTGCTACAGAAGTCAGCTTGATCCAAGCAGGAATGTAGCTTGTGTTATTTTGGATGTCCACAAACGGAATGTTTTGTCTTACAGAATCTTTGATAACTTGCTCATTTCACTTATTGGACCTCCCCTAATCTAATTTTGCTGGTCTGTCAGTCTTGTTTGATACACACACCTGTAAAAAGTCAATTTTCTTTCCTGGGCCTGTGCACCTCAACACAAAAAATAGAAAAAACCTCAGTCGAGCAAGCATCCATGTTAGTCAATAGAGCTTCAGAAACACTGACTTTGCCGATTGCTTTGCAGACATGGAAGAATGTACAACGTGCGATCCTGAACATGCCAGTCTCCCCAGTGAGGAGATTATTAGACTCTCTCTCCCCAGTGGGGGATTAGCTCTCACAGCAAGGTACGCACTGACGTCACCACCAGCAATCTGCCCCCGACCTCAGCAGCACCAGCAGAGCAGCACCAACCGCCAGCAGGCTAGAGGACAGCTGGCCTTGTAGAGCCCTGACTCAGGCAGGAAACAAACTCAGAAGCACTAGACAGGAGTCACGCAGAAATCTGTGCACGTAAGTGCTGTAACAAATAGATGCGGGTATAGGTCAGGGTAAAAGCTGTTTTCTGCTCATAATCCAGAGCAGCTACACATTAAAATTGCTCTTTAAAATCAGCATTATAGCTCTGCAGAAGCTATCCTACATTGCTTAGGTATTAATATTCCCATCAGTCACATTAGTAAAAATCTTTCCTCACATTAAAATAAAATTTTCCCAGTAACTAAACTGTCTGACATCTTTAAAAAATAAAATTTTTCCCTAAGTGACCTGTTAAATATTCAATCTAGCTTGTTTATGATGCAAAATTTTGAAACATTTTAAGTACAAAATATTTTTTTCTTATCACACATTCATGTCTACCATTCTAAAAAGCTCACAACTCTGATAATCCATCTGACAACACAGTCAATCAAAAATCCATCCTACAGCCGTTTCCAAAGAAACGAACACATAGCCAGAAAGACAGAATGCTTGAGCTGGAAGGAAACCAACCAAAGGAACACAACAACAGCGACAACAAAAACTCCAAGCATTTTGCCTTTTTCTTTAAATTTCTTGGTTTGGACATATATTACAGGGACACAGGTAATGGTAAACACTGTATGAAAAGTGGTGGTAGTTGTTTTTTTTTTAATCCAGTCAACTAAAGGCTTTTCTGCTCCACACACACACAAAAAGAACTTTTTAAAAAAGGACAAGTTTGCAAGAAAGACAGACACAATCACAGAACTAAAAACACCACATGTCTGAAACTGTTGCTCGCACCTCCTCCTCATTCTTTGGCTATCTGTCTCCTGCTTAGGCCTCAGTCTCATGCGCAGTTTTAGGTGGGTGGACACAATGGGCTTATTCACAAGCACTAACTTCGGCACATGCTGAAGTCTTCGAAGACTCAAGACCAGTACTGGTCAGCTCCTTGGGACTCTCAGGATTTCTCAAGAGGCTAACACAGTGAAATTCAGAGGGACTTGGTTAGGTTCCCACTTTTATCTCCTGTTAACCCCATTCCTAAATCCCTTAGATACCTTGGGCACTTACAAAACAGTTGAAGCTATGTTCAAGGAGTTCCCAATTCTCCAAATTGTTATTCATTAGGGAAGTACTGAAGCTGAAAGTGCATTGTGGCAAATAGCCTCTCCACAGTAATAGATAATCAGGCATATATAACACAGATACATACCAAATGCACAATATAAATTATAGTGAAACTTTTGTGGTTAAAAATCAAGCAGTCATTATCTAACAGCAATGAGCTCACCTGTGAGGCCTTGCTTCTCCATTCTCTCACACATCTATTCATGTATTATGAAACAGCTGTTGCATGTCCACATACTTTTTTTGTTTCCTCCCTACAGGTCTCTGTGTTTAATTTACAAGAAGCCCTTCAATATCATGTTTTGTGTTTACTTTTGAAGGCATGGCGCATGCTTTATTCACTACACACACATTCAGATCCTACTTCGCATACAGAGCTATTAATTTCTTCATGGGCTTCTATGGATATTGTTGCTATTCACATGCTTTGGAAATATTAATTAGTTTAGTTTCATAATACACCCCTCAGATGAGGGGATATGAATATTACACTTAAGACAGTTATAGATTGTCTGGCTTGATACCTTGTAGACCTGTCAGGACTTAGCAAATAGAAAACACTTACTTCAAGGCCCAGTTTCTACTGGCTTCAGCTGCAGTAATCTTACTCACCAAGCATCCAGAGCTGCTTCTGATCAAACCCCGGAGTTTTCACACATCCAAAACCAAGATGCAAATAATTAGTACACAGTGTAATATTAAAGTCTTAAAATAGCTTTATCAAGGAGCTCTGTGGCAAAGGCAAGGACTAAGACAGAAGTCTTCAGGTCATTCAGCTCTCTGAAGATTTTCAATACTATTTCTCTTCCTATAATTCCTTATGTTCCTGTAATCCCTTCAGTTTCTAGGACAAATGTGACCAGTCTCCTGCCAGCAACAGCCACTTCAGTAATGGCACCCACATAATTCATCCACCGCTTTGAATATTCTGCTCCTCCATAAAGTATCCACTAGCACAATCCTGTGTTTGGCCTAGCATTTGAAGCAGAGCAAGTCTCTCCAGCACTGGATTTCACAGGTATTATTGACAGAAGATTGACAGCAACCCTTGAGTTTTCTTCCAAGCTCCAGGAGAGAGTTTTTTTGTTTTGTTTTGTTTGTTTGTTTGTTTTTAAATAGCACACTCCTATCTGTTTGCTCCCTATGTCCCTGTTTTTCCTTATCTTCATTTGTTATTTCTAACCTGCAGTCATTCTCTCCTCACTCTTGGCTCTTCATCCCAGTTTTGTTTTTCTTATCTAGTTAATGGTAGTGTCTGATTCTCATCACTGTTCCAGCTGTCCTAGCTGTGCTCTTCTTTAATCTTATTCTGGGGCTCCTCACTCTCAGATTCACATTTAGCTGTGCAATTTTTGTTTGTTTTCACTCCCATTGTCTAGTTGCTCATTTCCTTAGGCTTTTTTACGTGATTTAATTTCCACTTATGTCAACGTTCACCATTTTTGTATGTTCTGTGCTCTGGGTATGTACCAAAAAGTTGGTCTTGCTCTTTGACTTTATAACCCTTATAGAGTTATAACAGAGTTACCATTGTGCTTGGCCAAGGATATAGCCTTACATCTCTGTTCAAGCAGTTTTTTATCACCTGCAACACTCCTTCTTTCTTTTTAGTCTTAACAACTCAGGCCCACTACCTTAGGCAAACCATTTACTTGTCCCAAAATACACCCACCATTCCCACTGCTGATTTCTCCTAATCACTTCCCAGTGAAAAAAGACTTAGAAACAAATGTGTTGTGTCAGCCTTACCATGCTGCAGGATCAGTTCTTCCCTACTCAAATCAGACAGCCTTCCCCTCTTCTGAGGGGCTGACACTTTCCTCCTTTCTGTTCTGCTCAGGATTTAAGTACATTTCCTACAGGTTGAGCGTACTGAAGACCTTCCAAAAATACTGCTACAACTCTGAATTAGGAGCAAACCCATGTATTTGGGAGCTCCATTTTCAAATACCTGGGTAATTTAAGATAATATTTAAAAGAAATGTTAAAGAACAAGAAATCAGAACTACAAATCAGCCTACAACAGATACCCACATGGAAAATATTATACCCAATCTTTACAATTAAGCAAAGTTATGTAAACAACTTAAACAGTATCTATTTACAGACAGCGTCAGCGAACTTGAATAATAATTACCCCACCACATTCTGCTTATAGCTGTGTGTTATGCCATCTCCATTTTTAATACTTTAAAAACTGCAAAAGAAAAGCAGATAAAACTACATTGAGAACACATGCTGATGTTAAAACAAGTGATCAAGCAACAACAACAAAACCAGTGGTGCAATACTTAAATTAGAAACTGTTCTGTGTTTGCTCAGCATCCCTGATCCCCATCAGGCAATAAATCAATTTGCAGTAGCTGTGGACAGCTATTTAAACATAGGGCCAGAAGAGCTTAATTGTTAAAGAAATGTTCAAAGTTAGAAGGCTCAGTATAGGAGGTCATACTAAATATTCGCTTCTCTGAAACCAGCTGCATTCCAAGTATGAGGAGGCATCCTGCCCTCCTCTTAATTAAAAAACACAGCCTATGAGCTCTGAGCTTAGCAGAGCTTAGCTTGCAATTCTTCAGAATGCAGACAGAGACTGCCAGACGAAGAACTGACATCTAAATGCCTGCCAACTTGATTTTGTCTGGTTTACTTTATTATCTAGCAAGTGATACAGTTAAGGAACTGTTTTGAAATTTTAGTTTAATTTTACAAATTAGCAAAGCACTCAATTCAATTCTCAGCTTTGTAAGAGGTTGCTCCTTGTCAAAGTCTACAGCAAACTTACTTTTTACTTGTATATGAGCTGAACAGGATTACTTATCAGTGATCTTCCTAAACAGTGAATGCTGGTGAACAGTTTCTTCGGGAATGATGATACAAGTACAAAAAATACGATAATAATATTACTACTCCTGTCCTGTCATAAATCTTACTGTGATTCTTTTGAAATATTTTACAGTTTTCAATTTTATCGCTGAACATTTTGAGTGTAGTAATGTTTTAAGTTATAATTCTACTTCAGGTACTAGTAAGCACTTCCTTAATTTAAAATACATTATTACTGAGACTTATGAATGTCAAAACAGCCTTTTGATTAAAGTCGAACTGAACAAGCATTTTATTGTCATTTAATTATTTTACATATGCATTTTATGTCTCCTTCAAATAAGTAATCCAGAGAGTAAAGAAATTACAAAGTAGTCACTGAAATCTTAACAACAACATCAAGGAAAGCCAGCTTCAGATTTGGTCCAATTTATGTCTATAAATTATTTTTAAAATATGCTTAATCCAGCTTGTATTTGCCATCAAGCAGAAAGGCCCAAATATTTTCTTGGATTTAACTCAGTGCCAGTGAAACTGAAAGCTAGTATTTGGTAAATAGTCCAGATTCCCAGTCTTTTCCAATCAAAGACAGATCTGCACCCCTCACATACAAAGTAGTGATACAAGTGATTACTTTGACATTGCTGAGATTTTTATTATTATTACTATTTTTTAAACACAAATTCAGGTGGCATTCTAGCAGGTGGAAAATTGTGGTCTACTGATTGGATTAAAAAGCACCATGTTCACTTTTTTTCTAGAATAACCATAACAAGATTTAAATTCTGTCTACCCTGCAACTATGAACAACTGTTGTTGCTAGACTGTGAAGTGGCTTTTGTTGTTCCCAGACTGACTAGGTGCACCAGGTTAATCTTACCCTCCTGTATTCAGCATACTGTCACATAGCTGGGAGCCACTGGATGATTTTTGACAGAAGAAAGCCTCTGATGAGCCTGATCTTGAGTGACTGCTGGGCATTTTGATCTTCCATTGATTCCTAAAAGATGAAGCTCAACACTTGCAGAACAGGATTCATTGCTTTGAGCAATACACTGCCCAGATGAAAACCTGTTTTAGTTTACCTTGCAATTTATCACATACGATAATGTCCTTCTAACTTACTGCAGAAAACACGTAACAATAAGACAGAAGGTGAGGAATAAAAGCAAATAGAGAAACCATGGGTTAATTAGGTTTTCTACATAGACACAATGTATTCTTCTTATTTGGGATCACCAAAAGTAAATAAGACATACCACCAACTCCCAAAAGGAAGAATGTCTTACAGAAAACAGCTAGAAACCATAATACAAGCTTTATCAATGACAGCAATGTTGTCCTATAGTTACTAGCTTTGTTTTATTTGCAATAATATTTATATAACTTCTCAACATGGCAGAGAACTTTTACCCCTTTCAACAGTATTTCATTAACAAACGTGTTATTGAATTTTACAGTGCAGCAATCCAGAAAAAAAAAATGCATACACCTTAGGTAGCTTAGATAGTACTTTTTTAATCTTCAGTAGTAAGAGATCACGAAGAAAACTAATTTCATTGCATTCATATTATCTGTCTTTCTCCAAAATTATTTGTATTGTGCTTATTATCAATTGCCCTTTCCTACAATAGACTTTTTTTAAAAAGACAGCACTGATGCACCATGCAGCAATAATTAATATCCTTTGTGTGAAACATTCAGATATTATATTGTAGATTGATGCTCTTTCACTCACCAAGGTGATAGTTTTGTGCAACCCCCAATCAATATTTGCTGTAAATAATGCATATCTTACAGTAATTACACTTATAAACAGAATATAAGTATGCATTAACTGAACTTGCAGCCATTTCAGTAGAATTTTCCTTCAGAACAGTTACAGAACTAAGTCCATGCAACTCATTTTTACCCCCTCCCCAAAACTACACAAACTGCGATACCAGACATGTCACAAATGACTGACTGTAGACAATTATTGTCAATTGTGTACATACATACATGCAATATAAAGGATCCAGCCCAAAGTCTGAGAACAAAACACTTCCAAAATTAAAACAGAACGTGGAACCACCATTTACATAAAATTTTCATTCTTCTAAGAAGCCAAATTGAAAACACATATTCACAAAGTTAAGGGTGAGAGAGGTCCTGGACATCTTTTATACCACCACAGTTCTATGTTGCACATGATACAGTGTCTAGTCTCACTGCAAAAGCACTACAGATTTGCTTTAGGCATGTGCTACCAATCTGAAGAGTCAGATTTATTATACATGCTCCAGGCATCTAGGTTTGGGTTTCCCATATGCTGGCAGGGGTGCTCTTTTCAGAAGAGGAACTTAAGCCTTTACTGTATGAGTACAGACTTAAAACAGCATCGTACATCTGCACTTCTCAGAATCTCCAAGCATGGAGCAAAAGAACCACGGTGTATGCTTGTGCTTATGACTACACAGAACTGTCACAACATATAAGGCCTTTTTTTTAAGTATGTGTTAATGTGTATTTTATTTGTTAAAGTACTAGAAAAATCTTGTGCTAGAAAAATCTGTAGCATAAACCTTCAAATTTTGCAGAAGTTATACAAAATCCTAATCGTGAGAAAGGTCTCAAATCTTCCTGTTTTAAGAGTTAACTATACTGAAGTGATAGGTCATGACTTCTGTTTCAGATTGTCTTCAGTTTGTGAAGAGGTCTCCTACAACTGCTTCTCATTCCCAAGCCTATTTTCTTTTCTCTGTGTGTGTGCCTAGGTAGGCTGAAAGCCATTAGTTTTGCACTCACATATTTTGAAATTAACTGTCCTTTCATTCATTTTTATCTTTCTAAGAAATGATCATTTCAGTAGGCTTCAAATGTCAAATTATTTATTGAATAGAGTTATTGATATTTGCTTGTTTCACTTAACTCAGAATAAGGCTGTTTGATATACTTGTAATGAGTTCCCTATTCCTGCCCAAATTCTGTTTACTTTAGTGAACAGATTACTTTGTTCATCTCCATCAGCATCTTGCATTGTTAGAGCTTGTTTCCTCTCTAACTTGCATCCTCACCATCGCTGCATTAACAGAGTATTTGTTTCTACATCTTTCTATTCCTAAATATGTCTGAGGTTTGGTTTAAAAGTCAGAAGCAAGCTAGATGAGAAAGCTCTCTTCTGAACCCCAATCTGCCATTCGATTTTACTACTAGAACTTTCAAAAGAAAAATTATTGATGTAGACAACATTTTTTTGCGTATGCCTCCAGATAGTACAGATGTAATCACGTTAATCAGGTACTTTGCTAGAGAAGTGTTGAAACACCAGGAACAACTCAAGGACCTCACCGTGGAAAAAAAAGACTGCTACTTAAAAATAAAATTTATTATTCATTTTCAACAGTGAGCAAGCATTTAATGAGCATAATATAGCAAACAGTACCTAGCCAAATCTCCAGTTAAGAGCCAGATTCACTTCAGCAACAAAAATAATCTCAACTGTAACAGCATTAGGCTTTTTTTTTTTTTTTTTTAATTGAGTGGGGGGGGGGGGGGGGGGGGAACAAACAAACAAACAAACAAACAAAACACTCGTTTTATCAAGCCACCAGAGCCACCAGGACAGGGGGATGGAAGTAGATGGATGCTCCCAGCTTGTGGAACCTGCGTGTCTTCTTGAGGATTTCCCTCAGCCTGCAGGTGATGGCACTGAAGGCGATTTGCAGAGGCCTGGCATCCTTGCCCTTGCTAGCAGATGCTTATTTTTTGGCGTTCTGCGACCCCTAGTGAGAGCCAAAGGCGGCCGGGCAGCAGCCACCGCCTCCCTCCGGCCTTCGCACCCGCTGAGTCTGGGCGCCCCGTCCCAGGAGCCGCAAGCACAGGCAGGTTTTTGGCAAGGCATCGGCTACTTTCAGCTCATGGGCAAAGCGTACCTCTAGGGACTTCCCTTTCCCCCATTAACTACTCGAAACGCTGCTGTAAAAGCATAACAATGCATTGCCTTTAGTTGCTTTAAAACAATGTGCTGATTGTGTGGCTGCTGTTGGTCTGAACTCTGATGGCAAGAGGGAGAGAGGTGAGAAACAACATCCATCATCTACTTGCTACAAAAAGTGAAAAAGTGAAATTGCAGGCTACACTTCAGGGAGCTTTCCTACTTAGCTACAGACAGGTAAGGCATCTTTGCTAGCAAAAATGTTCATTACACAATTTATATTTTTTTGCCTGATGGTGGTAAGAAATTTATCTCACCGTATTCAAAAACTGTAAGCTAATCTTTTTTCTGCAGCAGTTGTGCTCATATGCACCAGAACAACAGAGTTTAGAACAATGATTTTGCTCAACGTGTACATGCATTAAAAGCTTTTCTTAAAAACATAGACATGCAAATATTGAAGAAGGGTATTTCTGAATTTGGTGCAATTCTTCTAGTAAAGTTTAACTTGATATTCATTTTGCTAAAAGTACCTAAGCAATGCTAAAAAACAAGGTAAACTTACCTGAGTTCTAATATTAGTGTTGTCCAGCAGAAATGAAAATACACATCAGCCAGACCAAATAGATCACTTTTTCAGTAAAAAACCTTGACGATTTGACTAATGAAGCACTGTGATCTATCAGATGAAATATTCCAGGATTTTAAATGTACCCACTTTTCAAAGACACCTTTGAATATCTTGTGATATATTCCATGGAATATATGGAATCTTGTGATTCCAACGCAATAGAAGCCTAAGATGAAGGCTTTTTATTCATCACTTTGCATCAAAATAATTATGGTTTGTCTTTATTGAATAGTATTGCCTTCTGATTTGTAGCTCTTTGCAGTTTAAATAAATAAATAAATAAATTCAAAGGCATGCTTTCCAGTATTTCAGTCTGTCTTCCTAGTTTCCATTTACTCACAAGTTGAGTTGTGTCCAAGTCATACTGACAACCAAAACTAAATATTCAGTGATCACAAGCAGTTCAAGATCTGGAAACCTACTTCAAATTTTCTCAAATAATTTTCATTGAGAGTTGAAATTCTCCTAGATGTTGGCAAAATGGGAGCATGGATAACATGACTGTTGGATGAATGTTTCTTTTAAACAGCTTAGTGCCTCCCATTGCTGTCACTGCTAAATCACTGGTTTTAGAGAGGTACTTCCCACTGTCAAGCCTATGAATTACCTCTGGAAAAAAAAAAAAAAAAAAAAAAAAAGAGAGAATTTTTCCTCTGTACAGAGTGCTCATTGTTAATTACACTTTTCCTGTGTATTTAAATCACCTATCATATACTTTGATGGAAAGGAACAGTCCACCTTACTGCACCACTAAGGTATCACAGCTTGCATAACCCATACTAGTACATTGGTAAACAAATACTCAGTAAGAGATCTATGTCTCCTCTGTGTAATCTCTCCTCAATGCCAAGCTAATTTTTTTTAGGTTTGCTCCACATGTGACCAACCATTACACAGAATCATAGAATGTCTTGGGGTGGAAGGAACCTTAAAGATAATTATTTTCATCCCCCGCCATGGATAGGGACACCTTCCACTAGATCAGGTTGCCCGGGGCTCCATCCAACCCAGCACTGAACGATTCCAGGGATGAGGCATCCACAATTTCTCTGGGGCAACCTGTTCTAGTGCCTCACCACCCTCACTGTAAAGAATGTCTTCCTAACCTCTAATCTAAATCTCCCCTCTTTCAGTTTAAAACCATTCCCCCTTGTCTTACCATTATCTGCCCATGTAAAAAGTCACTCTTCATCTTTTCTATAAGCCCCCTTTAAATATTGAAAAGCTGCATTAAGCTCATGCTGGAGCCTTCTCTTCTCCAGACTGAAGATCCCCAGCTCTCGCTTTCTCCATAGAAGAGGTGCTCTAGCCCTCTGATCATCTTCATGGCCCTCCTCTGGACTCACTGTAACACGTCCACATCTTTCTTGTGCTGGAGGTCCCAGACCTGGACGCAGTACTCCAGGTAAGGCCTCACAAGGGCAGAGCAGAGGGGGACAATCCCCTCCCTTGAACTGCTGGCCACTCCTCCATTGATGCAGCCCAGGATGCAGTTGGCCTTCTGAGATGCAAGTGTCCACTGCTGGCTCATGTTGAGATTTTTGTCTACTAGACCCCCAGGTCCTTCTCTGCAGGGCTGCTCTCAGTGCATTGTTCTCCCAGTCTGTAGTCCCGTCTGGGATTGCCCCAACCCAAGTACAGCACCTTGCACTTGGACTTGCTGAACCTCATTAGGTTCACATTGGTCCACTTTTCTAGCTTGTCCGGGTCCCTTAGGACAGCATCCCCTCCTTCTGCTATATCAACTGCACCACTCAGCTTGATGTCATAAATTTTTAGGAGGCCCATTTGGCTGAGCATAGAAGCTAAAAATGCAGCAACATTAATATAATCCTGTTGTGTCACAGCAATTGGGAAAATGGTGAAACAGTCCTGAGGCAGCAAACCTGGTTCTGCATACTAATGGCCATTATGTTGAGTGCTTAGTTCAGGGCTATTGGATCCACAGTTGTATTTATAAAAATAAAAAGTATATATATATATATGCAATTGGAAGTGTATGTTACTACAACCTCCCCAGCTACACATTGCACATAGCTTTCTCCCTGTTGGTATTTCTGCTATTGAATCAAGTGGATCATTCCAACCACTCCCCACAACTTTAGACAAAGCACCTGAACAAATCCCATTTTGTCCTTCAATTACTTCCTAGGGGACTCATTAGAAGATTTGTATATGCATGTATATGTATGAAGAAAGCTGAATAGCTAAAAGTGAATTTAAAAAAAAGGCATACACTTTATGTTCAAAGTCTTATCTGACCTAAGATGAAGATTTATTTCTCTTAAGTTTTAAAAGTTTCCTTTAAGTCATTTGTTCTTTTATCAAATAATTCTGGAAAATATCACAAAATGCAAATTCTAAGTTGATATTTACATACATTCTCTGTAGGTGTCAGCATTGCTTTATATTGTTGTAGAGAACTGTATTTTTTTCTTCTCAAAGAAAGAAGAAATCTAGACTTGTATTTTTCTAAATGAAAGAATTTTTTGCTGTCCATTTGTCTTGTACCCATCTCAGACAGAGATTTAACACTGTGTTGTATAGGTGAAACTACAGTGAATGTAAAGAAAAAGGCTACATTGTTTTCTATCACCTGTTTTCAGTTTTAAAATTGTTTTATTTTGTTCCAGTTATTTTGTGTATAAAAATCATCCCTATTAAAGTAAAAACAAGGATCATTTAACATTTGCAAATATTTCTGAAATTTTATAGTGAAAGCATTCAGTGGTGCCACTGTGAATCTACGATCTTTGATCTTTACACACACTGAGGAAGAAACACTGGACCAGAAGTTCTTATATTTCTAGGCAGAGTTCTCAGACAAATCTAATTTAATACTTTCATTCATACTTTCATTCATAAACTTACTGTACAAAATAAGTATGCCATTGAGGTCTATTGATATGTTATGGAAATGAATTATTCATGCAGAAAGGAACCATACTATCATACTAGAGTAGTGAATGACCTTGGGAGCCAAAGTAATAGTAATTGGATGAAAATCAATTTTACAGACTACAAGGTCATAAATAAGGGATAATAAGAACTCTATCTGGGATCTC
Organism: Nettapus auritus; assembly: GCA_011076525.1. Lineage (NCBI taxonomy): Eukaryota > Metazoa > Chordata > Aves > Anseriformes > Anatidae > Nettapus > Nettapus auritus. The sequence goes on along the minus strand of CM021768.1, from coordinate 39,800,372 downwards.
AGTTATAAAATGTGATTGAAGAGAGAGATGGATTAAATAGCCCAAATGATTATCAACCTCCTATACCTATGAAGAAGAAACAATCCAAGCATCTATGGTGCAAGACATTTCCAGTAAAAGACCAATGCTGATGACATTATAGAAGCTCATGTATATGCGAACATTATTTGAACGGGTGCATATTATCCTCACCATTCTTCCGATCAAAGGAATGGAGAGCCCCTCATCAAAGAGGCTATAGAGCATTTCAAAATTAAGTGAAAAGATTCTTTAGCTTCTTGTAGAAGTAGTGGGTAACAAATTAACTATTTAACAAAAATAGCATTGGCATGAGATAAAAATAGCTGCAATTTGCTCAAGAACAGAATTAAAGTTAGGAGGAATGATTCTGGAGAAATAATGAAGTAAAATATCACATAATTTTCAACAGGAGTTCAAAAGAGAGCATGTGACCTGTCTGCTTGGCCTAAGTGTCCTGGAGTCCATGTCCCAGGGAGGTCCAAGTAGCTGCATCTTTCATTTACATTACAGGTTTTAACTGAGGTTTGTCCCTAGTGTTATACCATTGTTTATTGATAATATCGAGTGCTATTTAGATCTATTGATTGCAGGCAGATTTCACTAATTTATTTTTTAAGTGAAATGAAAGAGCAAATGAGAGTTTTTTGCAGTAGTAGCCTTGGATTGAGTTTAGACCGGGATTATCCTTCTTTACTACAAATGACGAGCACCTTGACTACAGCGGCTCCTCAGTGTTGGCTGGCTCACAACCAACATATTCAAGTTAATAAATTTTGATTTGACATTGGGCATTTACTTCAGTGCAAGTTTTCCCCACATATTGCTATGATATACTTTCTGTAGAAAAAGGTTGTTTCCTGAAAATTTGTTTACATATACGTTTTTCTATTCTCTCCCCCTCCCACCATGCCTCTAATAAATTTGTCTATAAGAGTTGCACTGATTTATTTTTAGGTCATCTCAGAAGTACTTAGAAGCTCCTATTAATGGCACAGTAGAATGCTGAGTTTTCTATAACTCTGTGGCTGCAGAATCTTGTTTCTATCATAGATTTGCCCTTGGGCTGCAGAATAAACAAAAGGAGTATTTATAGCCCTTCTCATACAAAGAGATTTGATCATTCAAAAAGGCGACAGTGAATTGCACAGTACCTTCTATATCTCCAGGCTTGCTACTAATATTACTGTTAAGGGAAAGCTGATGTCAACTCATCTGTTACAATCTCTGCTTTTGTACATCTCTGTATAACAGTGAGACCAAAAAAGGTTAAGTATTATTTTTACATTCTTTTATTTGAACACAATTCTATTGTCAGGACAGATTTAGAAATACTGTCCTCTACCTGAATTACATCACATTGCTATAGTTGATACAGGAAATAGGAAAAGTCAAAGTAGCACTTCTCAGAGTCTGTCCAAAGTAAAATTTAAGGAAATGGGCAGATCTAACAGCTTAAAATAACCCTTAGTTATTAATCTTACTAAATAACCAATGCTGATATAAGGTAGGCAAGTCCTAAAATATCCAATTGTCGTTTTTTCTTTTTTCTTTTTCTTTTTTTTTTTTTTTTCAGAACAGTTTGACTAACATAAGATTCAGTGAATTATTGCAAGGCTAGAAGTTGCTTGTTCTGTCAGGCATAAACCAGAATAATCTATGTGACTTAACTGTCCTTCCTAAAGTCATTCTCTACACTCTCGACCCAATATCCTTCTTTAGAAGAGATCCTGCTTTAGCTAACATTGAGCAACGCAGCACACGGCATGGCTGTGCTTTGGAGAAAGCACCCCTGGCTGGAAGCCTCACTGACTCAGCTGGATTTACTCCTCCGTGGCTCAGGGTACTTGCACTGCGGTGGCAGTGACATTCCCCTTCCCATCTGTGCTGAGTATGCACTCTTCCACACTCACAGTCACAGCCACATCCGGACCCTCATCAACTCTGGAATATTCTCATAAAACTCAGTTTATTATCATCTTGCACTAGGGTTGATTGCTGTGAATTAAAACTCAAGTAAAAAACACCCAATATGAACTTATGATTTCACCTAGCTTCTGTAATGAATAATCACTTTAAGCAAGATAACCTTTTATGACTCAAAAAAAACATGAGAATCCATGCAGCACTGTCAGTGATCTCCATTCTTGTTACCACTCCCTTTACTGTTTTGCCACAAGAAACAACAAATCCAAAGTCCAAAACCCTCTGAAAATATTTCAACATTCATATCATTCAACTGAACAGCTAAAATGCAGAACAAAGATTGCATAGGCTTTCACACATGAAGAAAGAATTTTAGACTACTAATGTATTGCTATTATATTTCAGCATATCAGAGATGAAGAGAACATGGGAATATTGGCTACACAATCAACCATTGAGAAACTAAGAGTAAAATTTTAGGAATCTCACATTGTTCTCCCCTCTGTAAAACAACATAGTGATTTTCAGTTCAATTACTTTAAAGCATAAGGACTAAAATCAGTAATATCTTGAGGAGCTGAGAATTCCCCCAGCTAGAGTAGACACCCTGTTTGCATTATTGGTGTTGATAGCATTTTTTCTTATCTCTGACATCTTCAAACTCTTGTTTTGTTCTTACAATATTATGATTTAGAAAAAAATATTCTCATTTTCGCAATATTTCATCTAAGCTGACTTGCAAACCAACTTCTGTGTACAGCTTGGACCTTACTCTATTAATTGGTCTCTTATGAAGTAAAACCTAGTTACACAGAAACAGAGGCCAGTTGGATTATTTCTACTTTATTCTAGAATAAGGGAAGATTAATCTTCACCACATCGCTTTAGCATTGGCTAAATTGATGCGTAAAAATAAGTGTCAAAAGAAAAGGACCATCACACTAAGATGTATGGAGAAGAGATTAGATGCAAGTTGAATATGTGAAAGCTGATACAAAATTTCATTGATGCCCTGAATTAAAAAGAACCTCTTACTACTGAAAATAAACTAGTAGATTTTTTAAAACTGCAAAAGAAAATAAACGCTTCACAGACAGTTTGAAACTACGGTAGAAGGATATACAGCTGAGTGTCAAAGATAAATACAGACTATTATCACAAATTAGGAAACATCTAATTAAAACATTAAGTAGTTTGTGCTACTATTCAATATCCTTAGATACTAAAAGTTATTATTCTTAGTCACTTTTTCTAGTTTTCTATTAAACAATTACCCAAATGCTAGTTCTGTATACAGGTAACCTTGTTAACATACTTACATCAAATAGCTATGTTAAGAGTTCAGAATATGAAGTATTGAAAGCACAAGACATTTTTACACAACTCTCATGTAAATATATTCTTATAATTGTACACTACGATTTCACCAAAGTGCAAGAATGAAGTATTCAGTGAACTGAACTTTTTTTTTTTTTTTTACACTGGATAATCAGCATGTGAAGCCACATCCTTAGATTTCTAAGAAAATTACGTGTTTGCTGTTAATGGATACCTGAGAAAAGTTAAGTCTTTTCTCCCCCAGAACAGTACCTCACAGAATCCTTTTGGCAAAGGCAGTGACAGAAACCCATTCTCCAGGGAAACATGCAGTTGCCTCAGCTACAAGATCATCCTGTCTTTTCTTGACATCCCAACTCATTCAAAACACATATTGCAACTTCCTCAACAACTGAGATGAGTCCTGCAAACAACAGACTCTTTCACTGTGTTGTGCTGATTCATTCCAAGCACTGTTCATCCTGCACTCTGAATGAGACAGGGTCCTGTGGGAAAACAAAGAATGAGATCATGTAATTAAAGACTATCTCATAATGTACACAGGGATTGAACTATAATGGCCTCAAGAATCTTAATTCTGTTTCTTAACTCTTGACTGATTAAGACTGAAAGCTATTTTGATGTTGTTTTCTCTATATAACCAACAACATTTCTGAGCAAAGGAATCTAAAAGCAACCAAAACCACCAAGCCAAAAAACAATCACATGGAACCATACCAACTACTACTACACAGTATGCAAGGAGAATTACCAGTGGAGCCAACTGGAGGAGAAAACAACACTGCTATTTTTATTGAACATTTTTCTATTCTTAAATTGCCTATCCATTAATGTTTAAATGTTTCCCAGAGTTGTTTCCATTTTAATGAAATTCTGCCAGTTTAAGCTGTTTTCAAATCCTGCCTCGTGCTTCCCATCAGCTCATATACTTACTCACTCCAGCAGGGTTCTGAAGAGCCTGACCACACTGCCCAGGCCAACAGTCTACCTGACAAAAAGAGATCCCAGAAACCCTGCTTCCAGCCTTGCAATTTCTTTGCTGTGTACTTTGTCAAGCTGGACACAGAATGGCAATCTCATTCTGAAGGGATTTTTTTTTTTTTTTTAAATGAAAGTTCCAATTTAAATATGTGATGCTTCTAACTCTCTTATAAAATGGACACCATTCCCCATCCAGAACTCCACTGCAAGTCTCTGGTACATGTACTAATTTGCTAGCTCAAAGTATGAATTGTACAAACAGTATTCATTTTTCTTTGACTTTTCTCAAGATCTGGATCTTCTGCAAGTACTGACAGCCATATCACAATAAGAACAAGTGTTGTTTTCAAAAAACAACCCTCCACCCTGAAATTCTAGATCCTGAAAATACTGTTCCAAACCTCTAGAGAAACAGGTTTGAGACTATCACACCCTATGCTTTCTTTCTCAGCATGCCAGGTGTGCTATGCTTAGTGCTTCCAGGGAGCAGCACAAGCAGGGCTGTTCCACAAGAGTGGACAAACTGGGAGCCAAGGGAATCCTCAGCAAAGTCCTTGCCCACACTGACTGGAGCACAGTCCCATAGTATATAAATGCAATAGGCAGAACAGGGTTTTGGAAACAGGGTCCACCCATACACTTCAGTGGAGAGCAGCTGGAGGCAAGACTGGAAATGAGGTCTACAACATGAATAAGAATAGTCCACCCAAGAAAAAAAGCTAGCAAAAGAACTACCTGAAATGCAAGCCTAAGGTCCAGCCAGGGGATGAAGTCAGATGAACAGAAAGACAGAAGGATGAACAGAATGCCAGCATAGCACAAGAAAGGAGCGATAGCCCATGTCTGAGCTTAAATGGCATCCTGGGCCCCCCCATGGGCAGAGGGTGTGTGGGCAGCATCCCAGGTGAGGTTGCTCAGGGCCATCAATGTCTATTAGTGCACTTAGAGCATGGCAAACATTACAGCTAATGTTAGGATTTTGGTTAAGAAAAACATAGGCTGTGGAGCCTCAGTATTCTCAATAGTTTGTAATTTCATTCGGGGCTTTGTGGCTAATGTTGCTCATTTAAAGGATTTATTCTTCCTCTCTTTCTTTAGTTGTATTTTGACTTATATTGGATCATTTGTTTGAAGCCATATCCTTCCTTTCTCTGTTCTTTTTGTTTGTCTCCTTTGTTCATATTTTATGTTTGTTGAAATGTAAACTTCTGGGGACTGCAATGTTGAACAAGTTCCTCAACTCTGGTTGAACTTGTTAATGTTGGGAACAAGAGTCAACAGAGCATAAAGGATGTTAAAAAATTTTTTCCTAACTACTGAAGGTTTTTCTATCATAGACGCTTGGAGATCTAGTTCCAAGAATTCTTTCAAAGTTACAATGTTCAGTCCTTCAAGAGTCTCTGAACTGGCAGGACACAGATTTTGAGACACCACACATACACACAGACTTCTTCTTGGGTAGTGAGCTATATATTGCACGTTACAGATGCATCATGAGGTTTCACCTGTTGTCCTTTAAATGTTTCTGAGGCTTACACAGATGCAGAATCGGGTGCAGATCTGGTGTTAATTTAGAAATATTATTTATTTCTACCTTATTTATTTGTCCACACATAAATTCTAAAAATGAGAGTAGCTAATATAACTCAAGGTGCTTGCAACTGAAGGTTTCAGTGAAGAAATGCATGTTACTGTTCTGAATTTCTGATGGATTTTTTTTTTTTCTATCCAAAATCACAGAATACACTCTCACATTGATCACACTCTCATGAAGCAAAGTAGGAAGACTTTTATCAGCTACTTTCATCAGCTATCAGTTGAAACATAGGCGGTGACTAGCACAGCAACAAAGCAATGTGGCACAGATGGCAGGAAAAAGTGCCACAATCAGTTGAATTTTAGGGCATACTAGGGTGCTGTTGCAGGAGTTTTGCCAGGACTGCTATTCTTAAAGAGACTGCTATAGAAGCTTTCACATCAAAAAGTGTGACTTCTGATACAAAAGGTAGCAGATCATATCACAGCTGAGTTTTGGCTCCTTTCTTCTACTTAAGAAGCAGAGAGAAAATTCTCAGTATAAAAGAAAATCACTGGGTTTATGGTTGCTGTATGGCACTGGGAATGAATACACTCAGCATTCAGAAAATACAGATATATCATGAGAAGATACAGTTACACAAAAAATTTTCTTTGTTCCCCTGTTACAAGAAATTGCATCCAGCATGACAGTTGGTAGACTTTATTTTGGGGTGATGGTAACACAGCACTGGGATACTCACTCTGCTGACTGCATCCCCAGTGTTACCTGCCAACTCTCCCAGGTGCACAAAGTCAGATGTGGGCAGTCATGAACCAGTTCCACTCACATTCTGACCTAGTATTGCATAAGATTTTACTGTCCCAAAGCTGTTCAGAGATTCAGAAGCTGACCCTCTCAACCTCTATATGAAGCACATACAAGCAGGATTTACAAGCTGAGAAATGGTCCGTTGCTAATGTGGTCTAAATGCTTTTTAGATCACAGAGTGAATGAAGTAGTGTTGTGACTGTTCTTATGTGACTGTACTTGGATATACATCCCAATACTAGAAAACCTGACCTTAATTAATTTTTTTAAACAAAAATTTGCAAATGTAATACAAGATTTGACTACTTACATCAAATCAGTTATGCTCATTGGGTAAGTATGCATCATTTCTTTACTCCAGAGGAGTCTTTCCAAGATAGTAATATATGTGTATGTATACAAATACATATATATATATGTATATATATATGTATATAAAATGAAAAGATATGTAGTGAAGTACACTGGGCTTTCCAAATGAGAAGATCAAAATTCATAAACATGCATTTGGTAATTCATTCAGCCAGTGCTGAATATAGAACCCTTCACATGAAGTTTTCAAAATATGCAGAGTGTGAGGTGAGCTCATTAATGAGGTGTACAAGAATGGAAGCAATATATCTTTTAATGCAAGGAAGATTTGGCCTAGAGCAAGAAGAATCATCAGCTTCAGCAACTCTGGTTTTGCTAAAAGATTTTTTCTGATACTACAGAACAATACCAAAATCTCTAAAAACAGGTGTTACCCAGTCCTCTTTCTGGTGCAGAGGCTGTTTTGGAGAAAATTTTCAAGTAATTGAACTGTAATTCTAATTAGAAAGCACTTACAGAAACTCAAATGAAATAAAATACTGAAGCTCAAACAGTTCAAAAATTTAGTCATGCATGTATAAAGCACAGAAGAAATTTTAATGATGCTCAGAATAGAATGTTGGCTGTTTAGGTTTTTTGTTTGTTTGTTTGTTTGTTTGTTTTGTGGTGGTGGTGATGTTTTTTCCTTAAGAAAGTAGTTTCTTTCCTTATTAGGTGACCTACCCTGAAACATAAGAGAATTTATGTATGGACATACTTATTTACATATCTTTTGACAATTATACAAGATACTGAATTAATCATTTCAACTCAACACAAGCATTTAAATTTATGAAACAGAATTTTCTTTGAAAACATTTATTGTTATATTATACATATCTACTAAATGTGCACAAATCATAAGGTTATTCTATCCCCATAAAGTCATTCAATATTTAGAAAATTATTGTATGAAGTATTGAAACCCACAGCTTGGATTTACACCATGCACATTTGAATTACAGAAAGTCCTAGAAAGTACAAACAGAATAGATGAAATTATTTTTTATGAGTCAAGATGTAGTCTGCCAAATTTAAATTGCAACAACAATATACTATTGGCTAAAACATAGCCATTGTTTTAGGTTCAAGTACTGAGTTTGAACTACTCATCGAGAGCTTTAGCCAGTCAGTAAAACAGTAGGAATTAAAGAAATGTCCACCAGTTTTCATGACTGTAGGTATTTTGACAAAACCCATCATACAATCAAAAAAGTATTATTGTCCATTTGCCTTGATAAAAGACTTCAAAAACATATGTGCTATCCTAGCAACTAGACATGAGAAGTTTTGAATGCACACACCTTACCCTTTTCACTGTCTCATGTAATAAAAAGAGAATAATAAAATTCCAAACATGCAATCAAATCCTGACATAAAGCCTGAAAATACAACAGCTCAACAATACATAGTAGATTTGATTTTGAGCAGAAGTATAAGCTCAGACAACTTCCAGAATACAGTTTTGTGATTGAAAGGGCAAGACAGTGTGTTTCATGCTCTTGTCCAGATAGGTCTCTAGCTGTGAAAATGTAAAACCCTACCACATCAGGTTTCTTCTGATGGCTTTTATTTCACATACAAATATTTTTTTCTGGACTCTTTCCTTCTATAACCCATGCTGTCAAGAGCCTTCTTTGTGGTCCCCTCCTCGATCTGCTTCCCCTAAAACAATACAAACTTTCATTAATACGTGAGGATACTTGAGAACACAGCTCCCTGGAGCATCTAAAGAAAGTGCCAGAAATGGACCACATGGCACAAACCAATAAACTACAAAGCCATTTTATAAAGCCAGTTGTACAATAAAAACACATCATTCAATGTCTCTTCTCTTCCATGCTAAATATTTTCATTTTCAAAGCACTTCCTTATCCCACCAAATGAAACACTGTCTCTAGCTTTATCATTTGCTGTCAATGCCTTTTTCTAGAAAATCATCAAAATCACTGTTGGTTCTGCATGTGCAATAGAGACTTCTTTTGTCTGGTATGATATGCACTCAGTGCATATCGGTATTATTATTGGTACTTCCTGACTTGTTCTTATTTTGCTGCCACAAACCAGAGGACAATAAAGTGATTTGGATTCAGAGGCTGACACCAGGATGTATTTCATCCGCACGGTAATCAATAGTAGCCAGAGTTCACAAGGAAAGTGTGGATCACAGATCATTTCCTTTCCTTGGTTTTAGTATGAGTATAGATCATAATGTGCTGAGTGTCCTTTCCTGCAAATGGCATGCTAAAATGTGTGCACTGATTCCAGTAAATTGAAAACTCCTAATTGACCCATCACACAAAATAGAACAACACAAAGGAAGTTAACTATAAATACATTGGAAGTGAAGGAGCACGAGGGTTGAGATGGCAGATTGAGAGAGAGAATCAAGAAAAACAAAGGCCCAAATCTACAAAAAGCAAGTATTGGTGCCAGGCAGCACATGGCAGATCACAGTCAGCAGGAAGGACTGCTTCAGCTTCTCAGCAGGTTTCCAGGATTAACATAAAATACTGTTAAATGCTTTTCAACCCTCTGTACTGCCTGGTGTCAGGCTAGCATACAGCATGGCTCTCTCCAACATTAGTCACCTGGTGAGCATGTGGGTCATGGCTTTGTGTTTCCATTCCCCATGAACATCTCCAAGCAGAGGAGGGCCTAGGCAGTAGAATCTCATCCACAGAGGCAGGCACACCAGATACAACACAGTTGAAAATGCTGACAACCCCTACAACACAACTCTCCAGACACCCACATTCTTGTGACTTTATTTTAAAAGAGACCTGATTTCAGCAAGTTTCTCAACACCACAATATGTGACCCAGCCTGATTGAGTGGTTTGCAGGCCAGAGGCCTCCTTTCTGGCCTTCTGTACATGGTAGGCCTTGCACTGAGGTCAGCTGGGGACAGTGGCTAACTGATGTGTCTAGACACTGCTGTGGCTACATCTGATACCGGAAGGTTACTTGCAGCTCACATGCACAGTCAGTCTGATCTGGGAAACAGCCCCACTCTCCTAGGAGGACAATGCAACCATTAGGTTATCAAGTACTTCCAGTACCCCTGGGCAATGCTGCCCCAACATGTCCTACATTTACAAAAGAAGAAACTGAAACAAGCAGAAGATCTATAGAAATTAAAATTAATAACCCATGCAAAGTTGATAAAGAAAACTAAGATCAAGAAAGCATGTATATGTGGTAGCGGCCAAAGTAAAAGGGAAAATGCTTAACAGTACAGGAAGATGAAAAGGCTGGTTCAGTGCATTGCTGTTTTATATCTGGGAAGATGGATGAGTTACACTCTCTTATATGGAGAATGAACTTCTTTAGCGTGGACCAGTAATTACATATGTCAAAAAGTGCGTGCTGAATAGAGCTAAATATTTTTAAATTCCACACAGGAGTCCCAGAAGAGTTTCTGAGAGGATTTCAACTGATCGTTTTTATTTTCCAACTGAGACTTTTTAATAACTTGATTCAACATCAGAAAACTGGAGCCATACCAATATTCTTTTGCCATTATTCAAAAGGTCATGCAAGATGAGTTGGGGAACAGAAGGACAAATGTTCTGACGTCAGTCCAGAGACACAACTCAGATAAGATGTTTCATTTTTATAAGGTATTATTCATACCATAATACAACTATAGAATCATTCCTTCCCTTGGCCTGATGAACATCTTCCCAGGAGAGCTCCATTATAAAACACCAGATAGCCACAGTCTTAAGGCACTTTCCAGGAAGACAGAAAGCCCTTCTTCTTACCAGCTAGAGGGGATAATATGGACCCTCTTCACACACCCCAGGGCAGTGTGCTAGCAGATTCCTGCAGTCGCTTCTTGCTTTCTTCTATAAGAAAATATTAATAAGAAAAAGTTCAAGTCCTTCCACATCTGAACAGTGCACACAGTTTGCCCATCTCATCTTCAGGCAGCTGCGGTGTTTAGTAACAGCTCACCTGCTTCAACACATGGGCGATGAAGGAAAGTACCTACAAATCCACTTGTGAGGGTGTAACTGCAAATGTGCACACACAGGTACATTACCCACACCACCACAGTGTCTCTCTGCTACCTTAATCCTTTGCTTTCCTTAACTGTACAAATCAAAGCAAAGTAAGTAGAGGTGTTTTACATTTTAATTTAAGTCACAGGGATTTCTTCTTGTTATACATTTAAATTCCATCTACCTCATAGGATACTGAAATACGTTGCAAATTGAATTATTATTGCTTTAATTTATAAAGTTATCTATTGGCAGAACACATAAGAGAAATAGTACAGACTGAAAACCTGATTATCAAAAATGAACATTCAAGTCCATCAAATAATTTATCCTGCTAACTTAAAGGCACTAATTTATTTTCCCAAAATAAAGAAGTCATGTTTTTAAAAGACAATAAAAAGCCTTCCTATAATAGTAGCACCAATATCTGTGTCATCTCAAAAGAAACTGTATTCAGCACTGACATATACATAATGTTATAGATGTGAAACTATCCAAAGGTCAGTGCCCATAATGTTTGTATTAATTCTTTATACACAATGAATTAAATGAATTTTCAAAAACCTCTAGGCCCTCAAATTGCATTGGAATCAAAACCTCAGGGACTTATCTAAACTTTGGGAGTATTTGGCCTTTGATAACATTTTTGAACACAAACGGACAAATTTTTAATAGCACTTAAATAAGTTAAAATCATAAATCCCATGACTTTAAGCCCAGATGGGAACCCAGGCATTTAAGTTTTCTTGGCTTCTGGAAGTACTTTCTATCCAAAGTCATTCCTGATTACAAGAACAAATCTTAGTATTGGACTATGGTTGATAGTCGGCTGAATATGAGCCAGCAGTGTGCTCAGGTGGCCAAGAAGGCCAACAGCATCCTGGCCTGTATAAGAAGCAGTGTGACCAGCAGGGCTAGGGAGGTGATCGTCCCCCTGTACTCGGCTCTGGTGAGGCCGCACCTCGAATACTGTGTTCAGTTTTGGGCCCCTCGCTACAAGAAGGACATGGAGGTGCTTGAGCGAGTCCAGAGAAGGGCAATGAAGCTGGTGAGGGGCCTGGAGAACAAGTCCTACGAGGAGCGGCTGAGGGAGCTGGGATTGTTCAGCCTGGAGAAAAGGAGGCTCAGGGGTGACCTTATCGCTCTCTACAGGTACCTCAAAGGAGGCTGTAGCGAGGTGGGGGTTGGTCTGTTCTCCCACGTGCCTGGTGACAGGACGAGGGGGAATGGGCTTAAGTTGCGCCAGGGGAATTTTAGGTTGGATCTTAGGAAGAACTTCTTTACCGAAAGGGTTGTTAGACATGGGAACGCGCTGCCCAGGGAAGTGGTGGAGTCACCATCCCTGGAGGTCTTTAAAAGACGTTTAGATGTAGAGCTTAGGGATATGGTTTAGTGGGGACTGTTAGTGTTAGGTCAGAGTTGGACTCGATGATCTTGAGGTCTCTTCCAACCTAGAAATTCTGTGATTCTGTGATTCTGTGACTACAAACTCATTGTTCCTTTATTTCAATTTATGTTTTTAAACATTATGGTTCTGGACTTTGGGTTTTTTATGTAAACAAAACCTTTCTATAAATTTGTAAACCTGAATAATATTATAATTACCAAACCATTATTCTTTATTTAAGATCAAAATCAACAGAAACATTTCAAATGGACTTAATCGAAAACACAGCTTAAAAAGCCATTTCAACAGCTTTTTCATATCTCATTAAAGTAATGATTTTTCAGCCACTTCGAACACATGAACACAAGAAAAGAGGTTTTCTGAATTTAAAAATTAAAAAAAAAAAAAAAAAAAAAAAGTAGTATAGGGAAAACAGAACAATAGCTATATACATATATACAACCTGAGATTTTATACCTCTCATTTTGGGTCTCTCTTCTGGGATGTTTTCTCACTGTTTCCTGAAAGAAAAAATTTATAATGCCACAAAGAAACAAAGCTAAATAACTTCACTTTCCCAACAACCTATTTCATAACCCAAGCTGTAACTTGTCTTGGAGTGTAATTGCTCAGCCATCCCACCTGAAATCAAAGTTATACCTGCAAACTGCAGGTACCAGAGACAGTAGCATAAAGTTTGTACCTGGTCCCTGTAGGAGCTATGCCACTGGTACCTAGCAGCCTCTGTAGACCAAAGCATTACCCATTCAAAAGCAGAAAACAAGAGAAAGAACTTTAAATCAGTACACAACCCTTCACAGTCTATGATTTCCTGTGGTTCACATTTCCCCAGAAGCTGGAGAAAAACTCCAATTGCTTCACATTCACAATCCCTGGGATTTCTGTCCACGTCTCACATCTGTCCCTGTCAGCAAGAGCAACAGACTCATAATTCCTACTTGCATCCCTCTATCCTAACTGTCTCCTTCCCTCTCTCCAGAGAGCCCATTTAACGGTGCAGAGCTCCTTTGATCTCCTTATTCCCAGACTGAATGAAACAGCTGTGTAACTCTGGGCTCTGTAGGCTTTGCCACTGCATCTCCCACTCCTCCAAGGGCCCATCCATGTTGCTTTCCTGCCTCTCTTCCAAAGGCTTCCTATTAGACAAGATCAATACAAAAGACATAATCACTTACTAGCTCATATACTATTAACACATCACCCTTTAATCATTCCCCTAGGCAAAAGTCAAGAAACTGAAACTAGAGAGTAGGGGGAAGCAGTTCCTACAAATTCAGCTCATTAATGAGGTTCCATGTTAATTTTGTCTGAAAAGAAGACTCTGATTTAAAAAAAAAAAAAAAAAAAAAAAAAAAAACACTCTAAGACATCCAGACAGTGCCAAGCCCTTGCACCCATGTACAAAACTTTTAACACACACTTGTATTTCATAAATATATATCCATGTATCCAATGATAAAAGTAGAAATATAATAAGAAAACAGGGTCTTTGGCTTGGCTTTAGCTGAATCCTCACATGACCTACTTGAAAAAGTAGGTGGTAGCCCTAAATGACTGACATCTATAATCATCTGTTTAAAATATCTTTAGTATGAAAACATAAGAAAGAAAATACTTGAAAAGTATATTGTTTGTTATTTGGAAGAAAAGTAACAGGAGTAAAGAGTTCTTTACCAAAAGCTCTTTACTAAAAAAAAAAAAAAAAAAAAAAAAAAAAAAAAAGAGATTTTAAAGAATATGATTCTTAAGATATGAGAATATGAAAAGAGAGATTTTAAAGTTTGTGAACATTAACATAATACATACAAGATATTTATACCTTGATTTTCAGCTTAAAGAATAATATAAAAGTGCAGAAATACCTTCGAGAAATACCACTGTCCACTACAGTCTTCTTTTTTTCACCAGAATCATCAGTTTACAATTCTGTGGGAAACCTCCAGAAAATTTAGAACTGGGCTGAAATCTCTTCTGATTACAATAATATTATGTAAAAGTTGTTTTTTCTCCAAACAAAAGATAAACAGTTTCCCAAATGAATTCCTCCCCTCCTACCAGCACCATGTACTAACTCCCGTGGAGAATTAAACTCAGGACCTTCAGAACAGATGGCAAAGACCTTATCTTCTTTCCAATCACAGCATGGGGCAATATAGGTTTGTCTGATAATGTACTCAAATTGAGGAAAAGGTTTCTTGACCCCTCTCAATATATCTAAATCCATCAAACAAATGTTTTTTAAATTTAATCTACAAGTTTAACTTTGACTTTTAAAAAGTAATTTACAGAATAACCTATGGCAAACATTATTCTGTAAACCACAGATGCTAAAGAAATTGCTTTCATTATAGGGCTCTTCCAACTATACGTTTTGTCAAAACGCACAATTTTTTCTCTCTGTCTTTAATAAAAATACACTTATTTTTCAGCATTTACTTTATATTGTTTCATAGCTCATTTTGTATCTCTTTCTTATCCTCTTTCTGCATTTGTGCTTAAATTATGCCACATCTTTGGTACTGCATTGATCTGTGTTATAAAATGATCTCATTGTGAATTAGCAGATGAGTGCAGCTCAATTCTGACACTACACCAATCCAACAGCTCCGTTTCCTATATTAAATTGTCATCTGCCCACCTACAAATTCTTACAAGAAAAAGTGATAAAATCTTTCACCCGAACTATGAAAAATATGTAGACTTCAGAGCAAAAGCAGCTGTTACCCTGAAGTACAGTCCTTTGCCTTTTCAGCTGTGATCTTAGCCAGTTAACACTTTGGTTTCTGAATGCTTCAGCTTTCATTTCAGTGCAACAGTCTTAAATTTGACACTGGTTAGGATATTATTGTGTGTTTCAAGTTTCTATTAAAGTTGCTCTTTCATTTTGAGAGGTTTTTAAAGGTAATAAAATTAGATTTAGGGCAATTTTATAATATTAAGTATACAAGGAAAAAAAAAAAAAAGATGAAAAGATTTTGAAGTGTGAGGGAGTGAGAATCACTAGCTGGTGGCAGTAGTGATCTGATGGTTCTTGGGGTGCTGGGTGATATGTATTGCTGGGCTCCCTGTAGTCTCTACTAGAAGGATATTTGTTCAACATAATCTTGTGGGCTTTTTTAAAAAATTCTTAAAACTCTCAGGGAACCACATATGCTTCCTACAGGGGAAAACAAAAGAAAAGGAGAAAGAAAAAGTAAATTAAAGAAGAAGAAAAAAGAGGGTCTCATTAAATTCACTTGAAATATTTACTCACTAATACTTCTAGCAACCATATTTTTGCTGTCTGGATCACAGCTACAACAGCAGTGGAGGCTTAGAAAGCTTGTTCTAATTAACTCACACATGTTCTTTCCCATAGAGGCAACTACAATGGGACCATTCAGATGTTTACAAAGGAACTAACAAAATTTGTAGGGATGTACACGAGTAGGTAAGAAGGATTGCAGTGTATAATTTACCCATATAAACATTGTCTGTGCATCAAAGTAACTGTCATTAGCTGGGAAGAGATTAAGGTCCTGTTTACCTACAGCAAAATCCTTTTTCTTCTCATGACCTAAATATCTTAGAGTACCCTGCAGTCACTCTGACTCCATACCAAATCACATCTGCGTCTTCCTCCTATATTGCTGTTGTGCTGATTTATTCTTGCAGCCAGGAGCCCTGTCTTTTTACATCTGATGGATTCCTCATGACTTTCTTATACAATCAGCGAGATTTTACACTTCATTAGAGGCTAACATACGCACTTAAGTAAGGAAAAAAA
Source organism: Nettapus auritus (assembly GCA_011076525.1). Taxonomy (NCBI): domain Eukaryota; kingdom Metazoa; phylum Chordata; class Aves; order Anseriformes; family Anatidae; genus Nettapus; species Nettapus auritus. The sequence goes on along the minus strand of CM021768.1, from coordinate 39,784,231 downwards.
GTCAGAGAAAACCATCTTAGTACCAAAATCCAAAGCTTGTCATAGAAGAGGTTTGTGGTAGACCCCACTAACAAAGTGTTCAATGCTCATGAATGCCCTACAATCAGCAAAATAATTCTAGACTTGATTGGTATTGACTTGTCCCTGGTGTTCTCTGCAGTGCAGCAGAGAGATGCCCCAAATAATTTTGCATTAAATAGGTTGAAAAAAAAAGAATTAGTTTAGCAAAATGTCTTAGCTATCTATAGTAGTCATGTACAGCTAGACAACTGTAGAATTTCAGCATAATCTGAACACCTCAATCTGACTAAGCAAAGGCATTTGTGATATGGTTAACAAAACTGCTCAAAAAATAAAGCTTTCAGCCCACATCTTCCATTGTTGCTTCTGGGCAAATGTTTTACACTGTGTGGTGTCCAGGCACAATTTGGGATTAGGGCAAGAAAAAAGAAAAAAAAAGAAAGGTAGAAGATAAGATGGGATCATGAAGAACAGTCTGCCAAATAGTTATTTTTTTAAATATCTGTGATAATTTGTAATGAATAACGTAATGAGAAAAAGGATTAGCGTAGACTATTGCTACATGGTACATCTAGGGCAAACAAAGATATTTTTAGTTAAGAACATAACTAATATGTTGCTTTTTGTATGAATGTCCTCTTTGGTCTTGAATTAGTATTTGGCCCACCCTAAATACTACAAGTACTTTCCTCTTTGTGAAGTTTCTATTGTGTTCTTCCACAATAGAAAGGAAATGGGGGAAGAAAGAGAAAGAAGGCTAGCCACAAGGCTGACCACAACGAGACCGGCCATTCTTCTGTTAGGGCACTACTGCTAATGGACTGAAAACATACTGTCAAGGTTATTTCCCCTTCTGAAATTTCAAAACAGCAACTTACAGAGGTATATTTTGTAGACCTATTAGGTGGATATGAAGCTAAAACCAGAAAGTATTTCACAAATAGTAAATCCCTACTTTCAAGGCATATTTATACATGTTCAGTCTGAGAAAAGTCAGGCAGCTGTTTAAAATCCCAAACTGATATTATACTATATTTCTTCATGTTTAGCCCTGTATGCATGCCCAGATTTTGTCTGATATTTACAAATCCTGATTCTGTCTTTTCCAATTTCCAGCAGAATAGAGCTTTAAGACACAATTGCTTCTTCCTCTGAATATTATTTTCCCACTTATCTTAAACATTAAGAAATTGTCTCTAATTATAAACATTCTGTAGGAATCTTTAGAGAAAAAGTTCACTTTACAAAGTGGTGCAGAATGAAGGCAAGAATTAATCCTCAGCTCCAGTATTTATCTTTATTGGCTTTTTCCTTATGACCCAAAACATAACCATCAAAAGAAATCACCCACAGATAAATGTGCTTACTGAGATAAATGAAACTTGTTCACTCTTGCCTTCCTTTTTAAATGCAGCAAAGATTTTTCCAGAAAACCTTTTTTGTAAATAAAACTATAAACGTTCTTACAGGTCTATAACAAATATTTGTGGTGCATTGTCTAGCAAGGGGGTGCACTAGGGCCTGCGTTAGTACAGCCTAGCATGAGAGATCAGAGTCAGACAGTCCGCGGTATGAAGGACAGGAAATTTGCTTTTTACAACCCATTGTTATCCCAACCGGTTTCTTAAAGACAGAATAAGAAAACGAACTACTTTAGGATTAGACATGCTGGTATGGTATTAAGAAATTATACATATATAAGTATAAAAATATATATTAAAACACATAGTGTTAAAATGTTATGCAAGTTGTCATCCCATCTTAATGACTCTATAAGTGAAAGGTTAACAGTCATTTCAAAAGGAATTCTGTATGAGAAATATTTCACTTTTTTTTTTCATCCACAGGTATTAGTTATATTACCACTTTCATATTCAGTTTGAGAATTTGAAAATAAGAAAAAAATGCATTAAATCAGTAACATACAAAGCATCCCCACATCATTTTGACTATGTTAACTTCAAGTACAATATTTCCAGACTCCAGCATTCACTAGAAGTACTTTTGCTTTAGGCTGCATTCCCATCCTTCTCTTCATCATCAGAACTGGTTATTCCAATCACTTATCCATGCAAGACTTTACTAAAATGGGAAGTGTTTTAAAATATTTAGATTGAACTAATGATATTTTGGGTTCCCGTTGGTTTACATATCTCTTTTATCCATAACATCTTATAACAGAAAAAGAGAGAGAGATCTGATTCTCAGATCCTGTTTTGAGGTTTTTCTACTTGCACTCCTAGTCACCAAGAAGTAAAAGTAACGTTAAGGAGGAAATTAGAGGGACACGATAAATGCAGAATTCCATATTCCTAATCATTTCAGGTAGCTGGCTTACAACTTAAAGGAAGGAATTTCCTTCCTTTCCAAAGTTTTTAATCTTTGTCATTAATTTTCTAAATGCTATCTTTAATCTGTAAGTGGTGATTAACTGTCTCAGGAGAGATTCTGATATCTGAAGCCTAATTTAAACAACTTAAATGTCATGAATTTGGTAAAATCAGACTTCATTAGATATTTCTTAAGCATCAAAAATCCTCAGTCTTCTCATCTGTGGGTGTGGGTTTTGGGTGTTTTTTTTTTTGTTGTTGTTGTTTTTGTCTGTGTGTTTTTGTTTTGTTTTGAAATTAGAAGCTCCATCAGAACCTCAGAAAATTGAGGAAACTACTACTTTTTTATCTCTGGTTTAGTTCCATTTATTTCATAGGGAATAAATAAAATGTACTAAGTTAGCAGTGGCTAAATGGAACAAATGAAACAGTCTCCCTTTGTGATCAAATCAAATTTTTAGAAATTGTGTCTTCAGCATTGTTTTCTGTTACCATAACAGACTTGGCTGAAAACTGAAGAATACAAGCTGATCACCTGTAGACAGCCTAGCCAACAAACACACATAGAGAACACAAGGCCATATAGAGACCTGGCTTTCTTTTTAATGTGGAAGGGCATTAGTAACCATGTGACGCAGTCTTTCTTTCCTCTTCTTTCTCCTTCTTCTCTTCTAAAAATGGCAGTGAGGAAGCTTATTTTAAAGATTCAGTTCCATAACAATCAAAAGCAAAACAAATATTTTATTTCCTTTGTCTTCCTTGTTTTGTTTTCAAGTCTAACACTGTGATTATTCTCTGAGTATCTGAGAATCCCTGGGGTTTTTAAAGCATGGTTTTTGTTGTTGTTGTTGTTTTGCTTTTGTTTTTGTTTTTCTCTCATCCTAGTATCCTTTCCTGTCCAGTGAAATTTCAGTTTCATTCAAGTTAATGGAAACTTAGAACAGTTTTTTTTTTGTTATTGTGTGCTCATAACAGAAATCATATTTTGCAAAGTTCTGTTCATGAATAGATCCAGCTCTAAGTACTAGAGAACTTCTACACCAACACCCTCACCTCCCCAACCAACTGCATGTCCCTGTCTATTTTTCTCACTATCTACATTTCTTTCCAGAACTAAGATTTTATTCTTTATATTTCTACAAAAGAGAATCAGTCTTCTACAGATGCTGCCACTTCAAAACATATGCAGCTTATGGGTTGCATTATCACTTTGGAAAACACGTTGAGACTAGAGTAGCTGATTACCTCTCTGCACATTATCCATAATCAACAACAACCTGAAACTCTCAGATCTTACACCAGCTCTAAGGGTTTATCGAGAATGTAAGAGAAATTTATTCATGTTTTTGTAATTATTTATCATGTAAACCTTAGCTTTGACTAGCCAAGTGCAATTCAGTGAAAAATTTTCCCCAATATATGAACTACTCTATATGCCTCTTTATAAAGAATCCAAAATTACTTTAAATTACTTTAATTGGGTTGGTCTAGGAAGCAACTGCTGGCCGTTTTATGCCAGGGACTTCATTCTGCAGTACAGGCAACAGATTCACTTTTTGTCTTACTAGCAAAATTGTCAGAAAATGTAACAAAAATAATGTATTCTTTTCTTTTGCTCTTGTCCAGTTGAAAGATATATGTGACTGTGGTGCCACAGCTGGTCACTCAGCAAAGCTTGACTTCTGTTGAAGAAAGGTAGTTGAACAGCCTGAAAGCAACTGCTGCATTTCCAAGAATAGTTTAAAAAGCAGTGGCCTGGAAGCAAAGGAAAAGCAGAAGTGCTTCTATTCCTCTTACCAGTCTGTAAACCTGTGGATGTTGTACACACGTGTGCACATGCTTCTCTGTACTCTGCAATAACTCTACAGAAGTTAAAAAATAATTGAAATGGAGAAGTATATTATGTGAACAGCCGTTGGTTTAGTAGGCTTCTTCCACAAAGGATAGAATGAATAGGCAGAGTCCTTTCAAAGTATATTATTTGCTTAAATTGCTGTTTTCTGTGTGTGCAGCATGCTGTAATCAAGTCAAGTCACTTCAGTGTTTATTGGATTAGTTATAATGATATGACTAGAAAAACACAAGTCATCATTATACATTAGCAGTTCACACCCAGTATTAGTTATCTCAAAAAGAGAAAGATGTGTCTGGAAAGTCTGCATGAAAGAAAACAAACATCTCTAATACAAGTTTTGGCAACAAATTTAATATGAAAATGCATTTTAAATTGCTTTTAAAATGATGGAAATTCCTGCTGACAAAGACACATATTGTGCAGAGAAGCACATATTCCATCTGCCTGGGCAACATGGGGACCCTTTATGCTGAGTAAAGTGGAACGTCTGGTTCCAACTCCTTTCTGTGGTCAGGCTGCGCACCAACTTTGATTAAAAAAAGAACAGAGCAATTTTATTTTTTGTTTCATTTAAGAAAAATAAATGAGAAGTTAGTCTGTGTGGCTCCAATCGTGCATTAATTTCCTGTGTAAAAGAAAATTTTCTCTCTGTTGTGAGAGGGAGCCACTGAGGAGTGAGTTCAAGACTGGTTCTGGCATTTACTGTTGGGACAGGGCTTTTTATAACTGCACATAAGCAGGTTTACCAAGGTGGCTAAGCATGGACTGGGTTCCAGGTGACTCAATAATTAAGTACTATGCTGACAGAAAACTAAGGTGGAAAACCAAGCTGTTGTCCAAGATTTTGGAAGGAGGTCCATGTTCCGTGGGAGAGTAAGTCAAGAGCACAATCCAAATGCAGGCAAGTGATAAAATCAGCATAGCAGCAGGAATTGCATACGTGGGTGTGCTTGAAGGAAAGTTGGCGTTGGTGTTCCACAGCAGGAGCTGGGTAGAAATAAAGCTCTCCAAATGTAGGGCTACAGATAAAGTATCAAGAGCTAGAACAAGGAGCTGAACCCAAAGTATTTTCACAAGAACCACTTATGTCTACCTGTTGGTACTATGGCTTGAAGAAGGAGCTTTCATTAAGTGGTTTGTTGGCAAACTCATTAACTATTAGCTTTTGCCTTTTTTGTTTTCTCACCTGCATATGGACTTGTCACAAAGTGACATTGTTAGAAGAGTGTGGCAGAAAACATTCCCAAGTAGAAGCTTGTTCACTGATTGAAGCACAGAAATTGTATATGCCATAATATATAATGCTTGTACACATGATCACCAGGCCTCATACTTAGGGGCTGATAATATCTGCTGAAAATGTCATTATAAACAAAGAAAGGGTCTCCTGGAAGCAAAAAAAAAAATGCAAAAGAGAAAACAGTAACATTGCCTTCTGAATTACATAGACTCATGACATACAGTTTCAGCTAGTATAGACATATTTTCCCCATACTTATCTATCTCATCTCTTTGATATTTCTGTGATTAAAATGTCTGTTATTGCACTATTGTTTCCAGGTATGTTGCTATCTACTAAAACAAAATAACTATTTTAAGCTAATTTTCAGTAAATTATAATATTTCCAAAGGCCAGAACTTGAATATTTTATAACCATTACATGATACTGTCATACACAGTTCACTGAAGAGATCTCATAGACGTCACAGCTATAAAATTCACACCCCTCACTTTTTAGAAGGTCAACATGTGTTTTGACACCCTGCTGAGTTTGTTAGGCTACATGTTTATTTATAAGTCTTCCTTTTGTATACAACTTATTCTCCAGTAGAATTGCACAGCATAGAGAAAAAGCTAGTATATGATGCAGATTAACAATGAAAATAACATAAAATAGAAATACTTTTCTGTGTTCATACAGGAAAGCTCATATCAAAATATTCCATTTTTAGTAATTCAGTTGGATTCCCACACAATCTATGCGGCTGCATTAAATCCGTGTGAATTGCCTAAGTAGAAAAAGCCATTCAACCTCCATTTCCAATTTTAGTTCTTCTAACCCTTAATTTCTTAGGCATAGCGCTATCTCCATTTCAACTAGTCACATATCTTACCACTATACAGCCCAAACTGTATGACCTATAACAACAGTCCCATTTCCAGATTAATCTAAAAATAAAAATAAAAAATAAAAAATACTATATTATAATAGAATTTATGGAAGAGGTTTGCAAACTTTCATCACAGTCAGGTTCCATGAACTAAGCTCTTCCCTAAAATCCCTTGCGATCTGTGCACTTGCACCAGCAGAACAAATGAATCAACCGAAAAGCCACATCCTGTTCAGAATTCATGATGCCCTCAGGACCAAACAGAATATTTAGACGTATTTATAAGAGTGAAATATAGTATCATCAAGGAAGGGAGATAATTTTACTGTGCTTGTCATTATCAGAGGAAATGTAATCATTAACCATGCAAACATTGTTGTCTTAATGTTTAGAGACAAACACATGTATAGCAACTGCAGGCTTTCACCCAGTAAAGTGCAGTCTTGTCTTCCAAAAAATTATTAGAATAACTTTTCAATGCTCATATTTTTTTCTGGTCATCTTAGTGAGGTAATATTTCAAAAGTAAGTAATTACTTTTTTCTAAAAAAAAAAAAAAAAAAAAAGTTAAGAAACAAAGTAATGTTAATATCAGAATTTGAACCTGTTATAATTTTCAGGAGCTATCTTTCAGCTATTTAAACCTGCTGCAAACTGAAAAGCTTAATTTTCTTAAGCTTGTGGTCTGAATTTTATAATACAGAAATACCCATTTGCCTGATTTTTATATTTGAAATAGATTTGTACTTCCTTCTGAAGTGTTCAATATATAATTGCTGATTTTATAGAGCAACACTATGAGGGCAACTGTAGATACACACAGGCTTTTTCTGTGAAGATGGGAAGGGGAATCCAAAATACAAAGGAGAAAAGACTTAGGAAAATAGTCTGACTCTAAAGAAGAAAAACTGTTTTTTAAAGGATATCCCTTATGCTGACAGTCCGCTATAGCTTGATCTTGCTAGTGTCAAGTCAAGAGAACCAAGCTGGCCAAAGAAAACTCAGTTGATAATGTACTTTAGCAGGTCATTGAGCTTTGGGGGGTGAAAAAGAGAGAGACTGTGAAGCTAATCCAGATGAGATACCTAATCTCTTGTTTATGTTCCACTGTGATAAAGTCATTTTAGAACAACAGTAATAATGAGAAGCAAGGAAGTTTAAAAAAGTGGAAGGACAGAAAGAAAAGGGGGGAGTAGTATTTGATTGTCATTTTGTTTTGGCAGATAACGATAAAGTTCAAAGGCCATGAATATTAATAAAATGCTTCTAAAACAATGAACTTTTGATAGTGCATATGTTGAAGGACATACCAAGCAGTGTTAAAAGGGTGTTAAAATAAGAATGTCCCAGACAACAACTAGATCAACTAATACAGAGTGAATACAGGGCGAATACAGGATGAAAACTATTTTCTCAGCCCAATACTTTCACTTCTCACTTTTTTCCGACTCAATGTAAACTTTAAGGACAGATTCAAAAAATTCACCCACATCCCATCACCCACATTTCAGCTATGACTGTAGCTGAAAGAATGTCATATTGTCAACTTCTGAAATTTCCACAACTGATACTTTCGAAGAATAATAATTTCTGTGCATAACATCTTTATTCTTTCATAATGTTATGGAATTCCCAGTTTTGTACACCACATCAAATATTTTCAACAAATTTTCACTTGCTCTGCTCTCATAAAAATGGTCTAAAATGAATCTAATATGCTTCTCACTTATTAAGTGTACAACAGCTACAGGTACTCTTCACCCCTGTAAATCTAGTCATTCCTTTTGAATAATCACTAAATTTTATTTTCTCCTTGGGGAAGAAAAAAAAAAAAAAAAGAGAGAAAGAAAACAAAGAGGACTTAGAGACAAAATTCTTTTATGATACATAAATGTATTAACACCCTCTCATGAAATGTAAGTTGATTATGAAACTAAAGAGTTGCTGAAATTCCCATGTAATCTCTATAAGCAGATCAGCAATCTGAATGATGCACCTGACAGACTGAAGAGAAACTGAGTGTTCAATGTTCGATCAAGAAGGTCCAGAAAGTTCCCAGAGCTCCTGTTTGCCTGCTCTGCTTGGAACAATGTGATAAATCACTTAAAATATACAAAGGAAATTGTCAACAGTAACTACCCTATTAAAATTAACATTCCTGAAGATAATTTTCTGCATCTTCAATGTTAAGTGAACAATCCCTCTGTAATGATTTTCCTTCCAGGGTCAAGGCTATCTTACTCAAATGACAGTTGTACTATGCCATACTTTCTAAAGATTGCTTCTACAGTGTATTTGTCCCCAGAAGAATACTTGCATGGCCTAGTATCACAAATCAACAGCTGCAGCTGTAACACATCCAGTCCCTCAGTAGCATTTAGCAGTTTATATAGTAAGCTTTTTGCACAGTTTGAATGTGATTTACTTTTAATGTCGTTTTACTTCGGCCTTTCCCAGACAAAGTGAAATTTTACTTCAACAGTTTTGCTGTTTTCTGTGTTTTTGCATACGTGGCAGATTCAGATGTAGAGGCATGAACCCTTCTATAACAGATATATTTTGTTGCTAGTCTTCTCACTGGTAAAGAACATATGCATTCCAAGAGCTCCCTTGTTACTCTTCAGACATGGGTGAATACTATAAACTAAGTACTCAGAAATATGTATTACACTGAAAACCATGAATTCACCTCAGTGGTATTTATGACCTTTTGTATTTATTTTCAAAAAAACATTTGGGTATTTTTCAGCCAAAATGCTTGTGGAAAACAAGAAGTCTCATGAGTACTTGTACAAAGGCTCACGCCTAGGAATGTTCATTAGGGCTTTCTCAAACCTCTGATTTCTCTTCTTCAGTCATCTGGTTGCCGACCACAAATATTAGTCAGTGAACAGTTAGCTGAGAGTCTGATAGAAATCTTAAATCTTAGCTGAAAAGAATAGCTCAAATACATCCTTTGTTCATTGATTCGTGGCCATGGTCAGTCAGGAAATTTATTTTGTGTCCACAGAAAGTCAGCTAGTCACCCAGTACACCAGTATCTGCTATATCACAATTGAAGTAGGAATACACATGTCCCTGTCATATTACATTGCATATAAACAGTTGTTGTGCAAATGTTTTTCTGGGAGGGAACAGGATGACCCTTAAATTGTGCTACACAATGAAATGGAAAACTTGCCACTATAGAAAGTAATTGGTTTTCTTCCATGTTGAAAGCTTCCAAATACATCTTGCTTTAGAGATAATTCGTAAAGGAAAAGCAGCTGCTAATATTGTCAGTTTGAGAAAAATTGCACAGTGCAAATTCTTCATGAAAACCTTTTAATCTTAGCAAAGATTTTTAAAATGACAAGATGACTGGAATGGGTTCAAGGAACTTGTATTAACCAGACAACTTAAATAATCCTTTTTACACTTTATATACACAATACACACTTTTAAAAGATATGTTTGATATCAGTTTTCTGATTCACTAACAAGTCCAGATAGTCACTGTATTTTCCTCAATATGTCAAGAAAGAATTACTAACAATTTCAATGAAGTTAGATACTTGGGGAGAAGACTGAAATGTGCAATTTAACTACAAAAGAATAAAAGACCCTGTGTTTGAATATGGAGAATGCTCCAGCTCAGATTCAGGAAAGACATGTAGGGCTGAAACTCCTTCCCCAACATGTAAGAATTGCACAAAAAATATCCTTAGCTCTGAAATTCATATACAAATCTGAGGCACTAGCAATGCTTACGTGCTTAATTGCTACAGGCGATGGTTGTTAAATGCATTCTAAACATTGTAAGTAAAAGGCTGTAAGAGCAAAATACAGTATAAGCGGTATTTGAATCAGTATAATTTGGGGTAATAAGGTTCAATTCATAAAACATATGAATATTTTGTTCAGCTCAAGGTATGTTTTTGCATATAGATAGACCTATTCATATGTAAATAACTTTGTAAGTACAGCCACCACATGCAGACATTTATAATACTTTACTTTCTTTGTTCATTGATTTATTTTATTAAGCTATGGTTAGTCCATATTTAGAGTCCAAATTATTGGCAGATGTTAACAAACCTTGAAACCTTCAATATGGATCTTATTTGGAAGAGAGAACACAATTATGAAATGTGAACTTCTACTCTTTACTTTTTCACTACTGTAAATTTAACGGTTAAAAATAATTAAAAAAAAAAAATAATAATAAGTTTCCAGCAGAGATTTCATTCTCATGCCAAGTTTTGCATTCATTTAGCCCAACCTGACAGACATAGGCAAGTTACAATAAAAGTAATAACTTGGAAATTAAAACAATTAAAGATTAACACTGTATTGTAGTTTGAAGCTTTTTTGCCTTTTTGCTCATTTATTTTTCATTGATTTTCATAGATTAATTTAACAGAGGAAATCTTTATTTCATTAGTAACAAAAAATAGTTCTTCCCCAGAAAACTGCCTCATGCTTGGGAGATTTGAAACTGAATGACCAAGATTCAAGAGAAAATGTATTTTCATTTTTAAAAATTCTATACTTCAAAGCAAAAACTTTAAAAAATAATATTTATGTTTGCAGACTCCTAACAGATCAAGCTATGGTTTTGGCATACAAAAAGAAAGAGTAGTAACAGGTATTTAACTGACTACATTTGGATAACATTCAAACATAACCAGTGACCAGCAGCATTCAATGAGCATCCATCTAATTGCAATACTGAATCACAGCAGAAACTGGAAACCCATTATGACTAAAATGAAAGCCAACATGAACATTGACATAGCCCCTGGAGGGTAAATCCTTCATAATTCAAACCTGAATCCCTTCCATTTTTCTTGGGTTCTTGGGCTCACAGTTTCTCAGACTACAGTTATTTCAGTAGTGGTTATGGTACACCGCTGTTCTCTACTCTGTGTGATCCTCCCTCCCAAACAATGCATGAAAACCAGAAGAAAAGGAAACATTACTGTGACAATCCCGTGCTGGCAGAGGTTTCTTCAAAATAGGGCTTGTAAGACTCATTCTGTGGTTCAGACATTCCTTTATTACTAGGAAATATAAGTCTCCTCCCTTTGAGGAGACAGTATATTACAAAGTAGTTATCCTTCAACAGACAAAAGATGACTTTGGACACTCCTTGCTCCAAATAAGTCAAAATCTTTTACTAAACAGATCACTAAAACTAGACAAAGTTTCACTTACTACATAAACTACTTTGAGATTTTATCTTTAAATAACAGACACTGATTATAGGATACATACAAAGACATGTCCATATACACTATTTTTCTCTTTCCTCTGGACTGTTTTCCAAATCCATGGGACATTTCACAGACAATTACCATGTTCATTAGTCATATATGAATGGTACTAATAGATAGAAACACACACACACACAAAAAAATAGTATTTTTAAGTTAGAAATCAAGAAGAAAAACATTAAATTACAGTTCTGAACAGTCATACTGACTTTAAGCAAGTGCACTCCATGTACTCCTGTGAAATAACACATATATACTACTATACCCACCAAGGCAAGAAAATTACTTCTTATGTGACATAATCCTTTTTCTCTGGTTCCCACCTAAATAAGCTATAAATATAATAATATATAATAGTAATAATATTATATAATATATGTAATATAATTAATTTATATATTAATGATATAAATTTAATAATATATAAATATATAAAATAAGCATTAAATGTATGAAAATTTTATAAAAGTTTTTAAGCGTCACCCAGGTTATGTAGACTAAATGACTGAATCTCAGCTTTTCAGCTAATGCAATGTAAGCAAGAATTCATTTATTATTTCTTATCTGATCTATACTTAATATAGACTTCTTCCATCCTTGGTTGCCCAAAACATTCAAATATTGTTCCATAGGCATCAGAAAACTAGATGTTTTGTATACATCTCCATTTTTCTCTATTACTATTTAGAACAGGCTGAGTACCTAAATAGTACAAAATGTTAGATAGGAGCTGTCATTCACCTCATGTGAATGTATCTATAGCATATACTAATATAAATATATATAGCATATACTTATATATATATATATATATATATATATATTTGGTGAATCTTCTTTTGCAACAAATTTTCCCTAAAGAATTAGTTAAACACACTCTTTTCTATTACCTTATGGAGAAACCCAGAATAAATATAAATTAAATAACAATATAGAAGAATATTAAAACTAATTAAAAAATATCAGTGGTGGGTTATAGTTCAGTTTGCACTTTTCTAAACTACTTTTCATCTTTTCCTTTTCAAAAAATATATATATGTTGTTAATGTGGACATGTTTCTGAAATTTTTCACATAGTAACAGAAAATAGGAAAAGCCACAAGGAAAGCATAAATTGAGAGCATGTACACAACCCAGAGCTGAACATGTCATCATGACACCCATAATTTAGGACAAGTTAAAATGCTGTTCTTTATGCATTGCACACAACTGAGTATGACACTATCACCCAACAAGAACCACCATCATGACAGCCACTGTTACACAGGAGACAGATTAGTTCAGATCTGTGGGGTCTGTCCATAGTACAGTGCAATTGCAAGGGCAGTACAGCTTGACACTATTTCTCCCTCCTCCACTGGCTGCCAAATTTGTCCTCCTGCACTTGCCTGGATGGCACACCACTGACACTACAGATCCATCTCACCTCCCCTTTGGAGCTTCTGACTCTCTCCATGCCTGTGTAAAGCAATAGGGTCTGGGTGCTGGGCTGAGAGGAGGCAACATGCTGGGGCAACGTTTGGTCCTCCAACCATTATCCACCTCCTCTTCCAGGGAAAATCCTGGCTGTCTTGATATGTGACGGCATAGTGGTCACACTACTTCCACAGCAGTTATAGTGCAGGGAAATGAAAGTCTCCCAGGTCCTGTTTCTGTGAATATTACAGAAGCTGAAAATAAGTAGCACAGGAAGAGGTGACGAAAAAAGAGGTGAGGAAAAAAGCACCACTTCAAAGAAATCCATAAGGTTTTACCCTCAAAGTAAAGACTGTTATATCTTGTGTGTGAGTTTCACAAAAGCAAGAATTGCACTGAGAGGTAGGTAGGAAGTGCAGCGCCATATATGTACACTGAATATAGATCTAATCCATCCATTGCAAAATCCAAACCTGGATACCTTAGCTAAGGGCTCTTAATTACACCTAAAAATTCTTTAAACTGTGTAACCCATTCAAAATTTACATTGCGATATTAGCATAAACTCTCCATCAATTATATTCTCTAAAATCAGAATTGCCCATGATATATTTTTATATACATTTTGTATATACATATATATATTATATATTTATACACACATATATATTGTATAAAATATAGAAACTAATATTTTATTCTTTTTGTTTGTTTGTTTAAAAATATATATATATATTACTCTGATCTCCAGGGACACATTGTAGAAAAAATAGAATTAGACTGAGCAATTCAAGCTTATTCTAGAAATGTGTTCTGTACAACATTTTCTATTAGAAGAGCTTTCTGTTGCCTGATCTTCCAGACAAAGGTATGGTGAGCATGTCAATACATATTGCATTAGTATACCAAAACAGAATTCCAAAGACTATAATCACAGAAGGAGGAGGTGATAATAGAGAGTCATTTAAATTCATAGTAGCTATTTTCAACCGTAGTGCTGGCCAATTACAGGAAAGAGGTGTGAGAGTGAACTTGAAGCTCAGTCCAAGGCACCGTACATGTCCCTGTCCAATTTATTATTTCATGTATAAAGAATATTATAAGCAACAGAAGACTGTAACAGTTATTACAGCTACTGAATCTTTTACATTGCCCACAGTTCGTCCTAAGAAGAAAACCAATGGCACAAAAAGTGAGGATCAAACTGATCTTTACTTTTTGCTGTTCTAGTACTAAAATATTCTTTACATGATTTTTCAGGATGTTTATGTGCACCACTAATTTCTTAAAAGTCACATTAGTATGATAAAAATCTTTTAAAAATAGAAATTGCATTACAAATATTATTCTGTATTTATGAATTTCAGTAAATATTTTAGACAACTAAAAAACATACAATACAACTAAAGAAAATATTTTTATTTAACCTTATCCTTACCTCATCAAAACTTCTCTTGGCATGCAGACTAACTGCAATTAGCTACAGAGTGTCTTCAAGTGTATTTCAGGGAAAGCATGCTGGAGCTATCAAAATGCAGCCCTTTCTATCCTATTTCCAAGTGCTTGTTTGGCCTTGGAAATGTTAGGAACATGATGAAACTTTAATACTCTGCAAGAAGAATGGGACACAATCATATCTTACTCTTTCTTAGTTACTGACCTTGTGAATGTCTTAGGACTGAAAGGCTTCTATGGGAGCTGTTACGGGAACAAAGATGAGCATTTGCAGCAGGAGGAGCTGAGAAAGGGCTCTGCAAGAATAACCCATAGTGTCTGATCACTGTAAAGACAACATACATTGAACACAAACAGGCAAACAGTAGCTTCTTCTAATGAGATGAAATTCCTGACTTGTCAGAAAAACATTTTCAAGAAGTGGAGGTAGCCAAGCAATACACAGGTTCACACCCACTTGGTGCAGAGGGGAAACTCCAGCAGCTGAATCGTACATTGTATACCACAGTTTGAACAAAATCCCAGAAACAAGCCTGTCCCACAGTGTGTGACACATCTTCCCATTATAAACAATAAATAAAATCAGCTCTAAATTAGCTGGAATTATAGATTCTCTAATTAACGGGTGGCTTTGGTCAAATCCATGCAGCTGACCCGCCCAGATCTGTGAACAGATGGCTAATGACAGCCTAGGAAATCCAAATGCTTCTGATGATTTGTCACATCTCCAAGCTGTGGTGACAAGTGCCCCCCGACACCTGCTGCAGCTCCAACTTACAATCTTGAATGTTATTGACGACTACAGCTAAGGTGGGTTTTTTTCTCCATGTGGTCATAGCAAAGGGCTTTTCAGGCAGCTATTTAAAGCAATTCTTTTTCTAAATTAAGCATATGGATGGATGTGCTGGATGAGGAAGGGGAAAAAAAACACTGGAAGTTATGAAGTTATATAACAGTTTGGAAAATACTTCGTATCCCAGATAGTTTACAGTGGGTTCCAAGAGAGACATGTTGGAGTTACAAATTAAAAAGTTTTGGCATTTTTCCAGGCAATAATTTATCTTCCCTGGGTGAATCATTATATTTGCTTGGCTTAGATTACAGTGTCAGGTCATTAAAAAAACATTCTGGTTCCTCCACCAGATTGCAATAGCCTGCATTCATCACAGCTGGAACCACACACCACATTAAAAAAAAAAAAAAAAAAGTTCAATATTGGCTAAAAATTGATGATGAGAGAAATTTTCATGATCAGTTCCCTGTAACTGTATTAGAAAAAAGAAGTGTAGGCAAATTTTATGTTTGCTCAAACCTTATTAAAACAACAGCTTTATCTTCCCAAACCATAAGTGAAGCATTTGCAGCATTGGGGCTGACCCTGATCTTCTGTATATTCTCTGCTTAAAGGACATGAGCAGGAAATGGTCAGCTTAAGGACACAATGAAAGGAAATACAGCAGCAAAGGTTTCACTGATAACATGTGATTTGAAGTTAGTGAGCAGATTCAGTCATTCATCCAGCTGTTTGGGCCAAAGTCTATACAGCACTGCTGACTCCTACAAGACTGTGTCACGAAAACATGTGGAAGACTGACGCTTAACATGGGCAAGGCAGGGAAAGCAGACTGCTTACACACCATCAGATGCTGTGGCTCAGTTATTTCATGACAGAATTAAGGAAAATTATGCTGGTTTAAGAATATTTGTTTTTCTAAGAGCTAACTGGGCCAAATAGAAATAGGATGCTGATATGAGGGTGTATTCACATGTCACTAGGTGTAATGCAGGTCAGAGCCAAAACTGCAAAGAATTCCACACCTACAATTAAGGACAGATTTATTTATTTTTTAGGAGACAATTTTTCAGAGAAAACATCAGCAGTTTGGATGCTGAATGCTGAGAATATGTTTAAAAGATTTATAAAGTACAAAACTAATGTAGTTTATAATTTCTAATATAATTTCATAAGCCTAGTTTAATCAATTTCTGGTCTTGGACTGCAGTAATTATAAGACTTGTACTTGGACAAGAACTACGTCCTTCATATTTTTTCAAGGCATGTTAAAACAGAAGGAAAATAGACGGACTTTTTCTAAAACGCTTAAAAGCTTAGCAAATTCTTAAATCTAGCTTAACTATGATTTCAGAAGACAATCACTTCCAGGTTGCTCAAGAATTTTAAAAATTCTTTAGGTTTACGAAATCACCATGTAGTGTTATTGGCTAGACGACTTCACTCTGGAATCAACCTATTGATCAGAATCAGAGAACCATATACAAAATAGTTTCTGGCTGCTTGAAGGGTTTGTGGGTGAATCAGGCTTTAGATTCCACCAAATGCCTGTCTTGAATATTTTTTGTTCTGTAAGAGCAGTTCCATTTTTTCTATTTCATTTATAGACAACACCAATATTAAAACTGAAAATATAAATATTGTACACCAGAGGAAAAGACTTAGAGTATGTATCCCCCCATATTCCAAGGAAAGCTCTCTACCCAGCAGTAATTAGTTGTGCCAGAATGAATCGATACTTGTAAGAAATTCTAAAAGGTCATGTGAATGTTCTATTGCAGAACTGCTGTATATTTTAAACCTCAAATTATTGTGCAAATAAAAGTCTTGTTTTCTGCTAGTCAATTAAAGGTTCTGTTTTGAGTGTTCAGAGCTGAAACAGTCCTTCATGACCCTAGGAATCTTCACGAAAATTATACCAATGCTATATGTGTTCTATGGGTTTCTGCAAGTACAAAACATGATAAATAAATGTGCTATTTACTCACACAAATTTGCTACCTATCTATCCAGGCAAGAAGCTTTAATATGCTGGTCAAACTAAGATCACCACCTGTGATACCCAACATTTTTATTTAGCACCCTCAGTATACCTAGACTTTGTGTTTGCATGCTTAAGAGAGAGAAGACTTCACCAATAAATTAGGCATATAAAATTAAAAGACATATTAATATTATATGCTAAGTCATCACTGAATTAGATAAATCCCGACCAATCAATAACTCTTTTTTTTCCATTTAATTTTTTTGAAAAAGAAAGGGGTAAGCTCTCAAAGCTCAGGAAGAGCCACCTGCTGTAGGCATTGCATTTTCATTCAACATCATCTTCCCTCCATTTTGAGCTAAGCATTAAGCCAAGCACTGACCAAGAGTTTAGACAAAATCCAGACTACTATTTACTAACAAGAACAAGAAAACACATGGTATATTTCTCTTTTACTGCCTAAGACAGTCCTTTATCTCTGATTAATGACCTGCTAGCTATCAGAATACCATATGTATTCTTGCAAATGTTCTGTCTTGACAACAGCAAGAATACCCACAGCTACCAGCATATAAGATTGCTGGATCAATATTGTAAGGAGTATGCTCAGCTCTACGAAAATTAAACCTTTGTAATCTCTATCTTGCATTACACATTGCTCTACCAAAAAATGACATTAATATTATATGTGGCCCAACTCTAGTCTTGTTAGTTATGCAAAGTTCAGTTTTAGGTGGTACTGGTACTGTAGAAATAGAAGATCTTTAGGAAGAACAGAATGTATATTATCAATGTTTTTAATTTTTTAATTACAATGTAACAACAGTAAGAGATACAGGGGGACCTAACCTGTATATAGCTTCCCCAGGGAAGAAGGTATTGATGAACAGACAGCCTCCCTCCAGAGAAAAAACAGAGGAAATCTGAGGAAGACTGACTTAAGGTACTTAGAAAGAGAAATACTGGAGAGGTTCCGTATTATGAGTGTTGTTCAAAACATGCAAGACAAGGAGAACAAGTTTGACACTATTCATTAAAGATATTTTGCTCCTAAAGATGGAAGATTAGGTGGATAACATGAGACAGCTGCATCCTTTACTGTAGAAGACTTTCACAATTCATTTAGGTTTTGCCTCAAGTGCCAAATTCTCAGCTCTGCTCTTGAATCTATGTCATCATTTCCTCCCATGAGCTTTCCATTCCTTTCCCTTTGTATCATCTGCCAGTATGCATCATCATTTCTCATAGCACAGCTTTTACAGCGTACCAAGTTCCCTGTTATCAGAAGACTTGTAGCTGAATGCTTTATGAAACAGGAATATTGACGTGGAGTAAAGACTAGCCTTCTCAACTTTTGTGGTTTTTTTTGTTTGTTTGTTTGTTATTTGTCCTTTTAGATTGCAAATGCTTGAAGTAACTTATATGCTGGACACCACTTTCAAGGGACACAGTGCATCAAAAGCCATGTTGTGATTATGCCTCGACATGACCAAAGATCTTTACATCACAAAAATCGTTATTGTGAAGGTTTTGACTATTGCCTTTGTAGATGAAAACATGAGTAAGACTCACACATAGAACCAGACAAGCACTTTTACCATGAATATGTAGCTTTGTTCATCCCAGATGACTAATCAGTTCATTTCTAATATATTTTTTTCAGTTATAAAAGTTTTATTTTTATAGAAAGTTCCTGCTTTCTAGAAACTAAGAAGTGAGAGAGATTAACCCTCCAGCTATTGGGTAAGAGAAGCTAAAGTAAACACTCTGATTGTGGGTGAAAACTAAGATTTACTGTTCACCACTGGTGGGGGGATGTCTTCCTGCAACCTGTCCTAGCAGTTGCAGGGCTTACACGTCTTCTCAGTCTCTACAGCACTCTCAGTTGTACAAGTAATGAACCATCTAGTCAAGCACTTAAACACAGGCACCCTACACAGGATGTAGGGAGCACCACGGACACGTGTATATCCAAGTATTTATAGCTTTAAAGAAGATTTTAAAAGCCCATGCGGGAGGGACAGAGAGTGCCTGACAGCATGGTAGTTAGGTGGAAGCCATAACACAAACTATGACTCTGAATTAGGCATAAAGTGGTGAAGACACTAAGCTGGCAAGGGTGAGTTTCTATTATTTAGATTAACACTTATTCACTAAAGTGATGCAAATATCCTCACAGAGGAGTGAGAACAGCACTTCTGGCTCCCAGTCATTGCCATCAGCTTCTTCATCTTACACTTCCTGCTATTTGTGTAGTATTCGTATATAAGGTATGCAGCTCTAAACATAGACATAAAATAATAAAAATTTCCTAAACGTAGGAAATCAAATCAGTTCTTTGATTTTTCTGACTAGAAGCTCATTTCTAGCTCAGCTTGTTATTTCTGTTGGATTTCTCTTAGGACTGCAGCACTGCAAACCATGCCACCCAAATGCAGAAACAGCTGAATCAAATACTTCAGGTAGGATGTGCCTTTCTAACAGGAGTCCTTTTCCCCAGAGGATAGTTAGTCCATGAATCATGAATCAGCACTACAAATCTGTCCCTACTGGTTCTGAGACAATGCAGGAGAGAATGCTATATTAAAATATATAAAAAAAAAAAAAAAAAAAAAAAAAAAAAAGGCAGAAGAAAAAAGACGGCCTCATTTATAATACACAAGATCTTGGTAGAATACTGTATAGAAAAGCAAAATAGTTGTCTCGCTGTTCCAAAGTTTCAATCTTCAGCCTCCAACCACTCCAGCTATGCTTTGGCTCCTAACAAGGAGTTCAAGCTGCCCAAGCCAAGTCTTCAAGATAGATTTTTAAAGGAACACAGTTCAAACAAATATTTGGCCTAACCAATCCTTTTCTTCCCAGGCAAAACCACAGCTGCAATAGACTATCTTGACACTTGTATACAAACTCCCAGACCTATTGGTTCAGGCAAGCAGTAGTCCCAGACAAGATTCTTGTTTCCTAAAGCTGTCCAGTACCTCTCACTTTAAGCCTTCTTCCTGGACCTAACTGTCAGCACAAGTGTAAATAGGGTAAGGTTAATTACGCCATATTCCACATCTTTCCTGGCTGCAACTTAATTAAATCTCATTTCTCAAACTCTTTAATAAGGATTGTTTCTCATGTACCCTGGATATCTATTCCAAATATCACACTCAGGTTATCCTATTGAGCAAGTACAGTAAGCATATTTTTTTGTGTAGTTTACTAATGAACCGCTTTAGATAGCCACAGAATCCACGGCTTTTGCCAGCTTTACTTACACAACTTGCAGCTTTAATTTTACTTATAAATCCACCCTGGATTTTTTATTCATGTAGCATCTTGATCTCTTTCCAAAATAGTCCTTCTTTATACCACTTTACCTGGTTCTTCCTGTCTCTGAGAACTAGTTTCCCAGCACCCTGATTTTTTTTTTTTTCCTGTGAAACCTTTTAAACACCCTGTGCTCAAGTGACAGGCTAAGGAAATGAAAGATCTAAACAGGGATACATGCAGAAACATGGGTGTCATTTTTCAAGAAGTACCTGCCAGAATTCTACTGATTTATCAAGGGGACACAAATATGTGTCATCTGCCTAATCCTCCATCTTCTTCCTTTTCTTACATTTATTCACATAAGTGTCTATTTTTTATTAATTAATATTTTAAAAGAATGGCTATACTTTTGGTTGGTAGTAAACTAATCTTTCACTGACACTGTGTCTGCTTGCAATTACAAACGTTCACCTGAGTTGGTGACGCCATTGTCATTTTTGTTCATGATGAATATTATCCTTATTATTATATGCATTTAGCACATTTCTTTTCCCAGATGTGTGACTTGCATAACTTGGTTGGTTGCCATGCTGAAGATAGTCTGATCCCATATTGTCTGTGTAAGCTTACTTCAGCTTTACGTTGTGAATGCCTTTGCTACCTGTACTTCTCTTCACATAAAAAGCACAGGCTCTGAATAGAATTCTTCTTTTCAATCAATTTCAATCCATTTAAAAATGTCTCTTACATCTCACTTCCTTGCCAAGTACATAATTATACCTTCACACTTCGTTTTATCTGCCTGAGTTAACAGAAAAGTATTAAGTAGATGAAAACTGTACAAAATAACATAAAATATTTTCCTTTTGCAGAGCATTTATTGCTTGACCATATAGATTCAAACATTCTTTGAACTTGCCTCACAGTTTACCAACAGCTTCAGTTAAAGCTGTTTAAAGCTTTCAGTTTACAGCTTCAGCTAAAAAGAGATTTTTAGTTTCTCCATTCTCTCACATTAGATATTTTCTTAATTTTTATGTTATTGGCAACATCTAGTTTTCCATGACTGCCTCCTCAGATCTTGGGGTGTTTGTAAGAGAAGTTTTTCCATGCCTTGTAAGTTTGTCAGAATTGTGGTGTTTTGTTGAAGTCAATGCAATAGAATCTTGGAGACTATTCAAATACTTTCATTAAAAAGAAAACAAAAACAAAAACAAACAAAACTTCCCTCATCATCACCACCCAATGAAGTTCTCTGTGGAAAAAACTTAGAACTATAAAACCTTCTCACATAAAACATGAAGGCAAATTCAGAGAACTGAAATTGCAGTATCTGTTTAAAATCTCATTGTTTTTATACCAGTTCCTTGGCTTCTCAGTGCTTGGTATAAGCATGCTGCATCTTGCTGGCTGTCCAACTAGCCACAGCTACATGAAAACTGATATAGCCGTGCCTTTTCCACCTCCATTGCAAAAGACTCAGAAGGACACAGGTCTCAGTGCAATTGTCACAGTCAGGTTGATCTGTTACTTTGGACTTTGCAAAGGGGCTGCACACTGAGATGATAAAGAAGCTTAATCTCCAAGAGCTGCTTTCTACCTTACAGTTAAGTATTGTACCACACAGAGAGACTATTAAACTGATGCTGCAGAAACCTGTAGCAACTGCTGGCAAGTTTATGGGCAGGACTTAAACTGTTGTTTTTAATATAGAGCGAGCCTCAAAGGTTTTGAATGTGATTTCTTGAGAGACCACCTATCTTGACAGCTGATTCTCCTGTATTAGTGGTCAGCAGAGGAACTGAAGTTAATAGCCTAGTCATATTGGCAGGACAGCTTTGGCAGAAGGAGATCTGGTGGACAGCCTTCAACTCTGGAACTTATTCTTCAGCTGTAAAATGGGGATAATAATGGTTCTCTACCTCCCATTAAGGTGCTTAGGCTAAATTCATTATTAGACAATTTCTGTAATGCTTCTGTTTTTGTTTCCAAGGCAATGAATAGGGATGGGCTGGAAGTCCCTTAACAATAAAACTTATAGAGCTTAAAGGACAATGGGAGTTAAGGAGTCAGAGCACTTGTGGCAGGAACAACAGTTATTGCAAAATCTGGTAGATAACTCGCAGCCCAATCAGTTCTCATCAACAGTAATAATGCTCCTCTGGTGCAGGTTGAGACACCAATGAAGACTGCCCAGGGACACTTCATCTCAGCTTGTAGAGAACTGAACATAGCTTTGAGATGGAGGCAAAAAACACTCTCTGAACTCTGTGGTACGTTGCAAAACCAGGTGCTTATCATCCATTCTATCCCTGTAGCCAAAAGTTCTTTAGTAGGCCAGGACTGCATACGTGTCCAGGACGGCAGCAACAAGGTTCCCTGCAATTCCCATCAGCCATTAAACGACAGCTCTCACACATTGATTTCAAAGATAGAGTTCAACAAAGATCCCTCCTCTAACTGGACATCGCATGGGAGCCTCAGGCTTCACCCTGTGGGCAGATTCCTTCACTGCCTATCAAACTCACTTGAAACCACACTATCTGCCCAGCATCAGCTCTAGGTCAGGTTGCACATGAGACTTCACACAGCTCAGAAGTCACTAGTAAGGAATTTTCATTTTTTTTTCACACTACCAGTAAATACAATATCCAAATATTGAGTTTAAACTTTATCACACTGAAGTGTTAGTCAAGCTCTCTTCTACAAAAGCATAGCCTCGTGATTGTGGGAGGATAGCAGGCTTGGGAAGGACTGCATCCATCTTGGCTCTTTGCCTGAAGTCCTGTTGTTTGAACAAGAGGAGAAGGCAGAAGAAATAAATGCTATAATACAAAGTACACTAAGCCTTTCTCTAGGACAGAACTTTTCGGTCTGTCTTGCTGCATTTCCTTAATGTATATTTCATTCCTTCAGTTTCAGTGTTAAAAAGCCAGTTAAAAACAACAGCTAATATGCTATATTCTGATGTATATGCCTATGAAATGTTGGTGGCGTTTCTTCCTGCTGATATTCAAAGTTACCTGGCTAATTAAAAGACTTGAAGACAAAATAAATCTTTCCACACTTCAATGTCAGCTGAAACCCATAGTTAGCAAAAGTTGTTACATCTCCTAATTCTTGCTTTACTCTCAATATAAGGGAAAAAAAAAAAAAAAAAAAAAAAAAAAAAAAAAAAAAAAAAAAAAAAAAAAAAAAAGCTACTGGTCTTACTTATACCTGGTATATACCTGCGGTATATTTTTGCCTTGTATCCAGTATATTCAGAGCACAGAAGAGGTGAACAAGCTAGAGAAGCAGTGCGTCTTGCATGGAAAACCATGTTAGCAAAACTGTTAAATAAGCCTCGAGGCACTGGGTGGGCCAGTGGTTCCCTTAGTAGCACATAACGCAATTTGCATTGGCACACCATGTCAGGAAATCCCATTTCCTCACTTCAGAGGACTGAAGCATTAGATTAAATGGTTTCTACTAATGTCTCCTCCCTCACTCTCCCTTTTTTTTTTCTCCCCAGAAAGAAAGGGCTATCTAAGGTGCTACCTGCAGAAGTCTAAACTAGCACTGATGTTACTACTTATCCCTCCTTCCCTTCCCCCCCCCTTTTCTTTTTTTTTTAATAAAGCCCATCACTACTGGTTTTAAAGAGCAGTTACTAGAGAGGTGCTATGAATAAATAGTGATTTTTCATCATTTTTTTACAGAGACTAAGTGCGGTCCCTCAGTTTCTGGCAAGCTGTCAACACAGCCATCTGTTTTACAAAGTTTGTGCATCTCTCGAAATAGAAAACCCAAAGCTAATATGTAGTAGAGCAGCATTTTTCTTTGAACCACCTGCTATATATGAAGAACAGATAGATATCAACAGTATATAGGTTTTAAGCTATAAAGTCAGCCTATTTAAGTATGAAAAATAAAGTCATTTAACTTATAGTTTCTTACAACTCAGCTTGTGTAAGATCCTTATAATTTTTTTGTATTTACAGACACGCATACAGATATAAATAAAAGTGTAGAGAGACTATAGATAGAAATCATTTTGAAGAACTGATATATTCAAAAACAAACAAACCATAGTACCTTAATTATATAAACAAGCAGGCCAGGATGAAGACAGTAGGAACCTGATACAAAATTCTGCTGGTAGATGAGCAGTTTGAATCAGTAAGATTGGATCTCATTCGTATGAGACATGGAAGGTGATACAGCAAACCAAAACACTACCAGGAAGGTACAGTGAAAGAAAACTATTTTTAAGAGCTATTTCTTCAAATTACATTTGTTCTGTCTCTGCTTACCCTACCATAACATGTTGCTCCTCATATGCCTCCCCAATTCTGATATAGTTTACCCAGTTTTAAAATGTCTGCATGCCACATCGGTGTGAATTCTAATGCACATTCTCACCATAAATACAGCGGCATGTGAATTGAACCATGTACTGCCATTAAGATATGAACAAAGTACCTATTGCTTGTGGGTTGGGTCCAGTCATTTGGAAGCAACTGGTCAGGGTGAGACTTAGATTTTGTAGATTTTTTGACCAACACAGCTGAAGCAACAAGATCCTGTCCTTTGCTTTTCCTAAATGTTTTGGGGTGGGTTTGCAGTTGTTCTCATGACATTAGCTGCCTCTAATGCTGTTTGAATGTCAAGTAGCTGCTGTCAGGATGGAAGTAGGTGTGCTCAAGATCTCCACAGCAAAAGGGAAACCCCACCTAATTTGTAATTGTATTGCCAAACACCTACAAGATCAGCAGTGTAATGCTGGCATTCCTAAACTTGTACACAGAAGCTGTTTCATAAAAGCTTGTTTTAAAGTATTTCTGACAGTGCCTGAGACTTGGAGGTGGTGCTGCTCTAAACAAGAAGCCAAACTGATGCCACACAAAATGACAGTTTTGTCGGGTAAGACAGCAAAGTTGAGACATACAAGGGGTATAACTGGTTATACAAATCTGACACATTTTAATGAGATGTTTGTGTCAATATAATTAGGCTATAGGTGCTGTTACCTTATTCTCTGCAATGCTCTGTATAAGTGTCTTTTACCTCACACTGGCTTTAGGACTGCACTTTGTGCACAGAAGTCCTATATGGAAAGCATCATTTCTAATGGATATTTTTCCACTTCTGCACAAGATGAAGAGAGATAATGGTCCTTTGGTGGATTTTTCTGGCCTACAGATGTTTTCTGTGAAACACTGAGCAATAATTGTGCTAAAGGAAACAGCATCTCATCCTTACTCATGAAGTACTGTTAAACAAGAGATCACTGTAAAACAAAGGATTGCAAAAGAGTACAGTTAAACAAAGTCTGAGGTCCCCCACCAGACCCACAAGTGTTGTACCCCTCAGTATAATATTTTAGAAGCACCTTTAGAAGAGAAGTGCACCACAAAAAACATATAACATTAAAAGGAAAGTACAACTTCATGCACCAGAGCAACACCATGATGGGAGGCTGCACAGGCAAACCAACACTGCAAACACAGACTAGCAACAGTTCTCAAGACTAAGCCCTTTAAAAAGCAACTGAGACAACTTTCAGAGGGACGGCTCTTGCAGCTAGGAGGTACAGCATCATAAAGAGAGACCCACACTAACTCATGGTGCCCAAATCCATGGCAGGTGCTTCTCTCTTCAGCAGCATCCTCACAGTGTCCATTTCAATTAAGGTTGAAAAATCATGTATATAAGGACTTATTTTTTAATATGGGAAAATCAGCTCATGTTTCTCACTATATTAGAACAATTTTTAGTGTCTAAGGGAGAAACTAACTCCTTTGTTTTAAGTTATACCTGTCCAAAGCAGTTAGTGCTTCACTGTTTTGCTTTGGCCATTAACTAGAGGATGTAGGAAGGGCTCCATTATGACCCTCTGCCTCTGAGATCTACAGCTGACTTGTTATAGGTCTGTCTCAAATCCAACTGGAATCAGTAGATGACTTTTCAGTGGTTTGGGGGTTTATTTCCAGATCAAGACCTACATGGTCTTGGATTTCTGCCACAGTTGGGAGTTAGGATTCAAATTCCTTTTCTTTTCCTCTTTGAAAAATCTCTTCTTAAATGTTGTACATGTTGGCTTCTAAACATATAAGGTAAAGGAAAAAAGCTCAGTTTCATTGTACAGATTTACAGATGGAAATTGCTATGTATTAATAGTACTGTATAACTCTTTTCTTATGGAGCTCACACTCAGCAACCTCCAGGGTCTTTCAGCTGCTTATATGAAGATGTGGTAAACATGCATCTGCCCCAGAAAGTTTAATCTTATTGCTTATTTTCAGACATGATCTGCTCTCCTTCCCCGTTTGAATTTCAGAAGTATCAAATCCCTGGCACAATAACAGCAGTCAGGCATGCTGGTGCAATAAAGTTACGAGCTGGCAACAGTAATTCAGGCTGGGTGGCAATATCAGGCCATATAGAGCCAGAACTGTTATTGTTTTATTTTTTCAAGTTGGATTTCAAATCATCACATCAGCATTAATTCAGTCTCAATTAGAGTTCTGCTTCTTCCTTGTTCACTGCCAGCTTTGTAGTTCTCCTGCTGATCTGAAATATTGGACTCCCACAACCCTGGAATTTTGGGTCCCCTTGCAGTTGTAGACTTTGCAGGTCCTCACTGCAGCTCTGTGTAGGGGGTATAGTAAAACAGTGGGCAGCAGCTATTCATAACTTATTGAATCAAGTTCCTGCCAAATACCACGTCTGAATATATGGTCAGCCTGTTAGTGGGTGGAAAATTACATTTCCCCCAGTTCTTGTTTGAAACATGCGTTTATTTGACATTAGTCTACAGGCCACCATTCAAATATATTAGAGGTGGAAAATTATGCAAAAGTCTTGGCAAGTGCTGTAAGTTAATTAGAAAATCATCCATTAAAATTGTTTTGCTAAAAAGGCAAAGCATTTCAAGACTTTTGTATTGACAACACATTGAAACCCATATCTGGAGAAGAAAGCTCCAGACGGCAAACAAATATATTCTGCTGAGCAACAGTCTGAAATGGTAAGAGCAAGAAGTTCAAACTCAATTTCTTGCATCATTGAAAATCTACATATTTCTGGTATGCTACTAACCTCTAATAGTTTACAAGGCTTGTTTTTAGGTCATGTATCTAAAAGAAGACCGAGAACTGGTTCAGAATTTCAGATTTCTTAGCTAAGCATACAAAACAGGAAGTTTTTCAATCCTTTTATAAAAGATTACAATACCAGATGGGCAAATGAGTAAATGGCTAGCCATCATTTGAAAGTATACAGATGTGCTCTTTACTAATATACACATAATAGGCCAACAACATTATGCAAATTTTCTTGCCAAAATTTTGGGTCCTGTATTCATAGAGGTATCCTAAAATTAAAATGAATTGCTTTCTGTTATCCTGGAAGTTAAAGAACCTTAGCTTGAGCAACCATAGGATCTCTCACCTAGGAAACTGTTGATAAATACACGGGTTTTATTTCCTTCAAAGAGACTCTTATTTTTCCTATTAAATATTTTTTTAGAGATTAACATATGCATGCACTGCATTATATCCTTATAGTCTGTGTTCTTTTAACATTACATTTTCCGTGTCCTTTACAGCCAACAAACACTAGCTGACTTGATGAGAAATCATACCTTTAGGATGCTTTCACTATAGTAACCTGGTTAGCATATTGTGAAGAGGTTTGTTTTGCAGAAGGATGAGGAGTTAGAGATCAGATACTGTATGCCATGGACCTCAGTCAAACTCCTTTACCTTTCCAGGTAATACATGAACAGTCTGAAAGGACACATTTGGTGCATTGGAAATATTCCTGTGCTTTCATACTTCTGCTGTCACAAAGTGATCCTAACTTATTTCAATATTAATAGGATTTTGAATACTATACATGCCATTTAGACAATCCATGTAGTAGCATGAGATCTCCACTCTTTCTAATGAAAATAGGTATGTAAATAGGACACAAATGATAAATAGCCCAGTATGAAGAGTCTGACTGAAATGTAGCTGATTTAATCCAATGGTGGCTATTAAAGAAAATGCTTGCAAAAGAAGTATGAAACCTCTGGATCCTTCACTGTACACATGTATGGCCTGTTTATATGAACTATCCTATATTTCTATCTGCTTTATTTCAGATGTACTATACATTTTCAGGACAGCTTTGTAAAGCTGATTAGAGAAGGAAGAAAACAGAAAGTTGATTTGCATTGATATCTGTAAGACTTTTAATACTAGCACTGTTATAAGCATGTCTTTCACAGTCTATTGCTATATCTCCTTATTTGTTAAAGCTAGCTTAAAAGAGGTGGAACAGCTCCATCCCTGGTTATGAACTATGATTCCTCTTCCTTACAATTAGTGTGTGACCAGCCAGCTGATCAGATGAACTGCTTCATTATAGTAGAAAAACATCGTTTACAGCTCTGCCAAAAAGTGACTTTTTTTTATAAGCAGATGTGCAACGTTGCTAAAGCAAATGAAATCATAGGCATAGTTTGCATACATAAGTAGTCTTCAAAGATCTGTGTTCATCACTCTAATTGTTTTATAAACATTACAAGTAATGTCCATGGCACAGATCACAGCATATTTTCTACTGTAGGTCAACAAAAATTATGTTGGTTAAAAAAATCAGGATTCAAGCGATGAGTGAACAGTGTAGGTATTGAGTTACTCAAGCACAGTGAGATGAATTACATGAGCTAAATGTTATCCTTGAGAGTCAACTAGAAAGAAAAAATGTTTGTTGTGATTCATTCCATCAACGAAGCATAATCTCAAAGGGAAGAATCTGGTCTAGTAAGCCACTTAGACAAATGTGTAATTCTTTATCCTGTAGTAACTTACTTTTGGTTCAAAAAGGAGAGAAGAAGGGACTGGCAGACTCAACAATGGGGATCTTGCAGTCATACCATCTCTTCATGTAGATGATGTAAGCTTATTAATTAAAACAAAGGTCCAGACAAGATGTCAAAGTAACTGAGTTATCACTTGTCACTAAGCCTACCCTAATTTCTTTTACAACTTAAATTTTCTGCAAGTTTTACAGAAACACAGATGGCACAAACCCCAGTTTTTATGGCTCTTCTTTCACACAGTGTTCTATTATGCCTTTTAAGCAGAGTCAACTACTAAAGCTACACATGTAACATTTACTGAACTGCATTGCAAGGGGAGTTCACTTTTGGCAGGCTTCATGTTAACAAAGAACATTTGGCACGAGTGTTTATGTTTGCCTCATTACTCAGAATAAACAAGGGAGATCTGAATTGCAAGTTTGGGGTGAAATCCTGGATTCAGTGAATTCAATGGTAAAATTCACATAGACTACAGTGGGACTAGAAATTCTTTCACCTCTAACATCTTCCTCCCTTTTCTGTGGACAGGTCATTAAAGATATGACCAAACAGTAAGTTACAGTGCAAAAAGTTGAGATGCAAACTCAGAGAGAATCCACTACATCTTATAAACATCCCATATGGGCATTTTTTACCATTACTAATTGAAATAATTCTTGCTGAAAGAGTTTTATTATAGCTAAGAGAGGGAAGTTGGGCTGTTACCACGAACTGCCTGGTCTTCTTTATATGATGCGGCAGCTATAGAATGCTTGTAGGTAATTACTGCAGAGCATTTGATGTGTTGTAAATTTACAATCTTACTAAATTCTCACTTTTTCATTTGCTCACAACCCCAGAATCCACACTGCATTGCAAGTGACTCCTTCTAGTCGTTTTCTTTTTTTTCTCCTTTTTTTTTAAAATATGTATACATATGCATATAAGTATAAACCCTTACATTAAAACATATTTGACTTGGAAATGTAATACTAACTTATAGCCAATTTGAGTGGAGTTCTGCTTCATGAAAATTATTACAATAATATGTTCAAAAGTTGTGCTTTTGTGGTAAAAAGAGAATACATTTACAAGACAAAGAAAACCTACTCTTACCAAATAACTAGTGGAATATGTCAAAAGGACTAACTTTGAAGAAGACGGAAACTGAGAAACAAGACAAAGGAAATAGGTACTAGAATATTTCATTTAATGACTATATGACAAGTCCATCATAGACCATTATTTATAGGTCACTTTCCTGTCAGCTGTAAGATTTCTGGCCCTAATCATGAGAGTCAACACAGACTTCCGAATAAAAACTTCCAACATGATAGAGATAATTCCAAGCCGGACAAAAGATACATATGAGCATGATTTGCTTCCTCTCTTACATTAAAAATGCCAAGATATTTCCCTAATAGTTCCTTAGCATTAATGACACTGTTTTCTCCTGCTACAAACAACAAGCAAAGATATTTCTTTGGCAAGATCTTGAGCCTCACTGAATCTGAAATCATAGTCAGCAAGAAGTTTAAAGGAAGAATATTTTAAATATATTAATAATTTTATAATTATAATTTTATTAGAATGCCTTGTTTCTACTCTATTCAAACTTCCAATATTATTTACCCCTTTTTCGCTCTTCAGCCCATACAGGTTTTGTTTTCATTTTTTTATCTTCATTTCAACTTACAAGAGGGAAAAATGCCTTTCTTTTGTTATAGTTTTCATTTGATGTGAAGATACTTGAAAAAGATGAGACTGCCCTTAGGAGCATGGCCTAGTCAGAGAACATAACTCTGTTCTGGTGTACAGTTACACAAAGAGGGATGGGAATCTGGGGCCGGTTTGCAGGTTTGGAGACAAGTTTTTCTGTTTGTTTGTTTGTTTGTTTTTCCCCAATGTTTGGACTGAAAATTGAAAACATCCAGGGCAAGCCTGAAAAAGACAATTATTTCTTTTTATACCAGACAAGAAAACAAACAAACAAACAAAAAAGTCCAGAACTTTCCCTACTCACACATCAAATGGAGGCATTTTAAACTTGTTTTTAAAAATAAAGGGACAGGAAATTTGAAGATGAAAACAGATGTCTGCAAAGCAAATTAAGAAGGAGGCCCACCTCTCATTACTGTGCATAAAAGTGAGCTGCTGCTACCTTCACTCGTCATTTATATGGCATTCTCATTTTCAGCGTCAGACAGCTTTTGAGTTTCCATCTTTCTGTGACTACAAGAAATACTACAGAAGCGTTACTGATTTACTGTGAAATATGGATTTCCCATATATTATGTTGTTCACCCAGAAGAGTATAAAATCTTATTTCATTCTTTTCTATGAGCTAGAGAAACGTGAACAGAGCAACCACTCCTACCTTCAGAGACTGCCCTTATCACTATGACACTATCTAAGGGGTAGTAAACCTCAATTAGTACAACCATTTTTATGCACAAGCACATACAGCAGAGAGGAGAGACTATAAATATAGGAAGTAGGAAAGTGTTGTTCAGTTCTGACAATTCAGACAAAGATATCTGCCAGCCATATATTAGGATTTGTTCATTTAAGAAAATCAGTGAAGTAGGTTATTTGTTCACTTGTTCCTTGTAGCCTGGTTTTAGGTTTCGACATGGGCTATATAACTAAGGTATTTTCCCCTACTGACTGCATCTCTAGCCCACTAGGGAACTCATTTCTCTCCGTGCTTTGACAACAGTTTCACACAACTCCTGAAAAGAGTCACTCTTAAGACCCTCTTTAATTGCAAGTGGAATGAAGTGGAATGAAACAGGTTTCATTAACAGTTATTATACATTTAAAAAAAAAAAAAAAAAAAACTGTTTTAAAAAAGAAGTTTGTGTCTTTGTTGTTTTAAAAGCACATGAAAACAAGCAAGAAAATAAAATTATACAATGAAATAAACCATACAGGAGTTATTATACTAAGCTGTATGTAAAAGACCTTTCATGTTTACTATCTTCCATAAATTATGTAATAAGAATTCTATAAAATAGAGCCAAATATCACTTAAAGGAAATATATTGCTTTCATAAGACCGTACTATGCTGGTGCTAAACCCAGATATTCTGACACATCAAATAATCAAATAACACTGCTAGCTTTTCTGCTGGCTGCCCTGTAAACCCACTCTTGTAAACTGGATAAATTCTGAAAAGATTTGCAGTATCGGGAAACTTGTGTGAAAGTGCTAACTGTCAAATCCCTATCAATTTACATCTACAGGCCTCAAAAAAAAAAAAAAAAAAAAAAAAAAA
>CM021768.1:39682122-39751542 GCA_011076525.1 Nettapus auritus | reverse complement strand
AAAAAAAAAAAAAAAAAAAAAAAAAAAAAAAAAAGTTAAATACAAGTAGGAATAATTAGGAATTACTTATAAACCAGTTATTTATATTTTAACAAATCATTGGATAACATCAGAACAAAATAAATTAACAAAATTATTGAACTGAGACCATTTGCTAACCTTAGTCCCTGCAATCAGCATTGTTATAAAGCAAGAAATATCTATATGTGAAAAATTGCTGGTGGACCTCTACCTCCTGACACGGTCAGACTAAAAGAGGAAAATATGAAAATTTTACAAAACAGCTAATTTTTGACAGTAGCAAAACAGTGTAGTATGAACCAATACTAGGCAAAGTTCCTGCTATCTATTTTTGCCAGTAGACATGCATTGCTCAAGAACAGGAAGAGAAATGGAGAAATTTAGCAGCTGCTTTTTAAAAAAACTCTTCTTCAGACCCTTAGTATACTGACCAAAGTTTGTGCTTCTACTGGGAGAGTTTTATTCAATTACAGGTAGATTTACTCTACCAAATGAAAGTATAACTTTTCAAAATGTATACACTTTCACCAGAGAAGCTGTTCTATCATCTAATCTTCATTAATATTTGTCTGAAAAAGAGATCCACCTATGTATGAAGAGGACCCATGCTGAAAAACAAGGCCCTTGAGTTGTCAGTAGTTTTTCTTCTAAGTCACTGCCACATAGGTCCAGTGCTCATTTTGTTGTTCTACTTCAGTATCTAACATCAGAAATGCTGATGAGAAACGTGAGCTGGTGTGCATCTATCTGGTCTCTGCGCACATCAGATGTATTTATAAGTTACAGCTGTAAGTGTTTGGTAGTATAATTTTGGTACTTGTGGAAACTCAGCAGACCAGGAGGAAACATCAGATTCAAATATTCAAACAGAATTAAATTCCACATAAATAAGTGACAAAAATTAAGAAAAGTTTATTCAGTAGAAGGGTTTGCCTACACAAGCACTTGAACATAACAATAGATACTTGTTTATTTTAAAAGATTTATTTAAAGCTTTGTCTTTGTTAGTCACCAAAAGAAAATCCTGATAGCCATCAAAGGCTATGATGAAAAATGACCGTGCAGAACATGGATATTGTATATTTGTATTCAGTTTCCTCTGGGAAATTGTATTAGATATAAAAGGTTTTGTAAATAAAAGGAAGTATTTAACAATGCTGACTCAAGCTTTATTAATTTTTAAGTGGTAATTTCAAAGATGACTTTTCTTCACAAACTGTTTTTAAAATGTATGTAAGAGTAACAGGCAATCCAACAAGAAAAAAACTTACTCTGCCCAGAAACACCACATAGCATTCTGCAAAATATCTTCACCATTTAGTAGACCAAGTACTTACAAAAATGCCCTATGGAAAATGTCCATGCAACATGGAAATATCTCCAGAAATACAAACATCTACAATAAATATCTACGATGAAGAAATTATTTTCCAGTGGAGCTATATGATCAACATTCATTTCAAATCCTAATCACTTTGAAAAATAACATTCTTTATTTACTAGTCTGCACAATAACACATTGTCTTTAGTAATTGAGAGAAGGTCACTATTTTTGTCCTCACAAAGGAGGACATCACTAACTGCATCCATCTCCAAGGCAAACAGGCAAGAACTGAGTGCTTCCAGAGGCTGGGGAAACACCTTTCTGTTCCCTCCCGAACAGTACATCAGCAGGGAAAATTACAGTGTTTACTGTCCTGCATTCTAAGGCTCTTATTCATGGAAACACTTTTACTTGGAAAATCACTTAAAAGTATGGGTGTGCATTCAGGAATATGCTCTGCTGTAACTAAAACCTGTTGCCTGCTACAAGAGTTACTTACATATTTAATGCTATATTAAACCAGAAATAAATGTCTAAAACATTGAAGCCATTGAGACACAATGCCTCTGCAGCCAATGTTAAAATCTTTCTTCTAACCAGCTTCTTTCTGGTGTAGTAGGCAGACTCAGTTTCTGCGCTAAAACATAAACTCCCCACTAGTGGGGAGTTCACAGTGGGCATCTGTCTCAACATTACTGTGCCAGTCATGTTCATAATAGCCACTGAACACATCTGATCAATGTTAAGAATCAAGTGCTGAGCCCTACAAATTTTAAGGGGAAAATGGAGAAGGAAAATATATCTTCAGTAGTCTAGACTGGATGCTTGATTGGTGGTATCATAACCAAAAAAAAAAGCATCCCACCTTATCTGACTATCCTTCTAGGTGAGCTTGATATGCTAACAGCTTGCAAGAAAGATCCAAGACTGAGAAACAAATTTACTGGAAGGAAATGCATGAGCAGAGTTTTCTAGATTAGCAGAAGAAAGGCAGGAGAGCAGAATTGGGAGAAACTGTCCGGGGAAGAAAAGATGCCCTTAAAACCAATTTTCTGAAAACAGCAGCCTGTGAAGCGTAGAGACCAAGGCAAAATTTGAAATGCTGCAGAGAGAGAATGGAAAAAAGAACAATAGGTATATTCTGCAATTAAGAAGGCAACTGATTAATTTTGAGAATATTCAAACTAATAGTAAGTTTATTTTGTTTTGTTTTTTAAAGCTAATGAAATTCATTAGCCTGTTTTAAGTTGTATTTGTTGTTGCTTTGTTCTGTTTTTGTTTGGCAACAGATTTAAAAAGAAAGAAATTCCTCTTTTGTTTCCAGAGAATTTCTGGGTTTGGTTCCTCCTGATCTAATCTTTATTGAGGCCAGATTCTCAAAAGCACAATGTTGAATTTCTAATGCTGAATGAGAAGGCTAATAGCTTTATCAAATCATTAGCAATGGCTTAACCACCTTTTAAAATTAGAAACATACTTTTAAATACTGAAAGTACTGATTGGTAGGACAGGTAGAAAGTAAAATACAGTCTGACTGCTAGAGGTACACTGCAAGAGAACTCTTACTGATTTTAATCACTGTCCTAAATGCAAAAGAGCTTGGAGCCAAGAGCAAACTATTTCCCATAAGTATAATTTACAGGGAGAATCTCTGTTCAGTAGAAGACAAAGAATATCTAAATAAAATATCAGTTCAACAGTTTTTTGAGGACACATTTAAATTTAAATTTTTGACAGATCTAAAATAACAGCTTGAGCCAAAAGCAAACGTTTTCATCTGGGAACCACTGAAAGTTTTATGGGCCCCTTGGGCTTACTAACTAATAATGACAGCAGCTATTTATTTATTTATTTGTTTTAAGAAACTGACTTTTTTGTTCTGTAACAAAGATATTGTCCAGCTAAGGTAAAAAATAAATAAACAAATAAATAAAAATAAATAAAAATAAAAGTGTCAAATTCAAGGGCAAATATATAAGACTCAATTGTTAGAGAGAAAATAATAACACATGTAAAGCCATAAAAGCTAAACAGTGGGGGAGGTAGTACTCAAGGTCATTCATCATATTTTCCTTTGCAATTTCAACCCTGTACCATGCCACCATATTCATAGCAAGCCACAAATATGATTCCTTGTTGGAAGGGAGAAAAAAAGAAAAAAGAAAAAAAAAAAAAAGATTAAAGATATAATGTGTTCTCAGGTGCAGTATATGGAGTACTTTTCAGTCCTGTTATGCTTCAGGAGTAAAACTCAGCTCTGACTTCAGTGGATATCCTCCTGGGCTTCAGTGGGAACTGTACCTGCTAACACCAAAGCTTCCTATGGCCAGGGACATTACACACGTCAGAGAAGCTGTTGTACCTATGAATCAAAAAACCCAGGGGAGCACTAGCTGAATGTGTTAGGCAGGAAGAGACTCTGATGGAAAGGTCTTAAAGTGAAACATTAAACCAGCCAAATGCTTACCACATTCTCCAAGAGTATCTAAGACAATAATTTATTTTTAAATAATCAGCCAAGATTTTTCTTGTGCCAATGTTCTTTCAACCTTCTTTCAAATGAGCAGGCTTCCTCATTTGAGCACAATTTACTTTGCTGGAAACAAACTATATATTGCACCATATTTAAGCATTAGATAAGATTTGTGTCTGCAGCAAAACATCTCTCTATTTTACAGTAGCTTTTGCAGAAGCCTTATCTCTAAATATTTTCCACAGTTGAAAAATACATTACCGCTCTCAGTTTTCCAACAGTCCAGTCCTACATGTAGAACACAGTCACATCCATGCTGGTATTTAATTCCACATTCAGAGTATGAGTCCACAATATGATTTCTCCAGCAACAAAGCTAATACAAGCATTTCCCAAGCTTACACCCTCTAATTCTACACCTTCACATGCTCATTTCCTTTTCCTGCCCTACACTCTATGTCTGCGGTGAAGCAACTGCACACAGCACCAGGCAGTGAAATGTATCACTGAAGCAACGCAAAAAATAACTGCAACAATGACACTATCTGCAAGGATAGCAAACGTGAGTGCAGCTGAAAGGTGCCTTGGATTCAGAAGTTTTAACCTACCATAAATCCTGTTTGGGCAAGCATCAGTACAGGTAGAAGGCAGGTGGCTGTGGATCACACTCACATGCTCCACGTGGAGATGGCCAAAGCTACTGATGGCACACAGCTGCCTGCATTACGTTGCTAACAACAGTGAGCATTTACAAGAGAGGCAGCATATTCTCCTTAGGAAACTCCTTTTCCATGCCTGCCACTTTGAGATCTGCCTACCAGATCTACTGCCACCATTCAACTTCATTTTTATTCTTCTTTGTGTGAAGAATTCTTAATCTTTTAATTAACTGAATATAAGTGGCTTTACCAGCTTAGGCTTTTCATTATAATCATCACCTAAACCTTGCCATCTCTTTACCTCCGAGAAATGTAGTCAAATTTATCAGACAAATTAGGTGAAGACCTATTTCAGTTTTATTTCTAGTGGTAAAGCATGAGAAACAAGATTTTACAAAGTTAATTGGCAGTGGCTCGAAAGGACGTGGCAGGCAGGCACGGAAAGAAACCTTTTACAGTGGAAATAAGTTTTAACAGTAGTTCATGTTGAATAGAGACTTCACTGGCAAGAACATTCTTTTATTCCAAAATATAAGAAGGTCAGGATCTAAGCACAGCATAGCAGGGTTATTTCAAGCTGAAACAACTGGAAAATGGAGATTAGACTCCTGTGTTATTTATTTTAGTCAGTAATGCAATATTTATTTTTTTTTTTCTGACTGAAATGCAATAAATAAAAACCGTGATCTTAGATCCTATTTATTTCTCCTGTAAGAGACTTCACTTCCAGCCTCACAGCTCATGGAAGAAATTAGTTCAATTTGTGTAAAATATTACCTCTATAAAGGGTATTTTCATGTTTTGAATCCAATATAAACATATCACTGTCTATGCAGCAATATATTTGAGTGGCTGCATAATGCATTGGGATGTGTTTGATCATGGATTTTAAGAATGTTACAGCAAAGCATCAGTTAAATGTAGCAACTTCATCTCATTCTCTGCCAATTTAGCACTTCCACAACTCTTATAGGCAAGGCTTGTTATTTGACATCTGTTAACTGTTTACGGTCCCCTGGCCAATGGAACTCAATGTCTTCACTCTGCAGTGATGCAGGACATGCTGCAGTTTCAGAGCAAAGAAATGAATGTAAGCTCATACCCCACAAAATATTCCTGGAACAGAATGATAATATGAAATAAAGATGATAAAGTAAAGGAAAGCTCATATAACTGACCTACCGAGCCCACCAGCTTCACCACCTGTTGGGGAATATCCCTGAATGGATGGGATAGCTATATCTGTAAAATAAGTATGTTTTGCAGCTCTGGATAAAAAATTTTTGAATAACCTTTCCTAAAAATGAAGTGAGTAGGCAAAATCAGGCACTAGACTAAAAGATAAAATGTATAATAGTGTAATAACTACTTATCACAGAATCATTAAGGTTGGAAAAGTTTAAAAACTTATCTGATTCTCTGTGCAGACATTGTTTGCTGTTGAGTCTGAACAAGCACTCTGGCAAACTGTTCATGTTCAACTTGCAATTTTTGAAAGGCATTTAGAATAAATATATATTCTACCTTTCCTTAAACAGAGGTGATAACAGTTAGAGTTGTGATTAAAAAGAGAAACCTATTCAGCTGCATTTGCACAAAATACCAAGACAGGCCTGCATAAAACTTCATCCAAAGTACTAAGGCCACTTAAATAAGTGATAGCTGGATTAGAAGGAGACCACCCATTTGGTTCCCAAAACTAATTATCCAGTGTGTGTGACCAACAATTTCTGGTGCCAGTGAACAAATGCTCAAGATGGACAGACGCATTTAACAGCTATATTTATCAACTTATGAAACTTAAAAAAAAAAAAAAAAAAAAAAAAAAGTCACTGATGGACTGAATACATTATAATCAATATCATAAATTCATAAATGGAAATGGAGAATCCCCAAAAGAAATGCCCCACATGCTGAAGCTTCCCTATGAACAACCTCAGTAGAAAATCTCATAGAATAATTTAATGTTTGTGGGTTTTAAGACTGTATTAGTGATCTTTTAGCTTCTAACCCCTGGCTAAGAGAGTCAAGAGCCCCACTTCATTGTTATGCCCAGGACTTGCAGCCAGACTGTTCTTTCTGTTCTCACTTTCTAGACTCACTTTGGGATTTGCCAGGCTCTGAGAAAGTTTTCTGTGTTTTAGTAAAGCTTGTAAAAAAAAAAAAAAAAAAAAAAAAAAAAAAAAAAAACACTCCTGGCTTGTCATATGGCTCTGTTAGTTCTCTAAATGTTTATGGGAGTTATTTAGCTCTATTGATCCAGGGGAAAAAACAGGTGCTGCTTCATACTCCTCTCTACTGCAGGAGGTATAATTTCTGATCATTTTATAATGTAATTCTATTCTATAAATTTATGATAGTTACATATTATTTCCAAACACAGAATAGAAATATCTATTGACTATTTCTGTTTTGCATTGATAGTCCATGATTTTGCCATCTGCTTCCAGAAATTGAATTGTTGTGTTTTCTTTTTACTGTTTTTTAAACACCTTCTGATCATCTTTTTATTAATCAGGCTTGAAGTTCCTTGGTAGCCAGAC
This sequence comes from Nettapus auritus, assembly GCA_011076525.1. Taxonomy (NCBI): domain Eukaryota; kingdom Metazoa; phylum Chordata; class Aves; order Anseriformes; family Anatidae; genus Nettapus; species Nettapus auritus. The sequence continues at coordinate 39,744,522 of CM021768.1, read as the reverse complement.
ACATTTTTAAACTTTTAGATTATATTCTTTGCCATTAATTATTTAAATTCTTCAGGAAAAAAAAAAAAAAAAAAAAAAAAAAGTTTTATTTTGCATTCTATTTTGTAGTACCATTCCAACACTTTCTTACAACCAGGCTATTTTCTGCCCAGCTTAACTTCTCTATGTCTGTGAAATCATGGCTTTTTGAGCATCTAGTGGGCTGTCTAATCAGCTGCCAGTTTCCATTAACATTTCCTTTTCTGAATTTATGGTCCCTGTCACTCAGAGCAATATGGCATTAAATTTGGGGAAACTGGTCCTTTTAAAGCTCCAGATATGTAGACTGATTTTTATGAAATGCAGTCACTAGTACCTGGTCAACTGCTACTTTTAAGTCAATGAGTAATTCTTACATATCCTCTTGAGTGAGGTCCAGCATTTGGTAACGCTCTGGTGAGCACTGATTTTCTGCTCACAGAAATTATTTCCAAGCATTTATGGAAGATCGAAGGAAACTTGGCTTCTAGCCAATAGTAGGACCAGCATGCATCCCACAAATTGAGTAATTCACTCTACAGAAGCACTAGGTGAAAATTCCAAGAGAGGGAATAAGGGGAAAAAAGGGAAAAAAAAAAAAAAAAAAAAAAAGGAAGAAGAAGAAGAAACAAGTTGGGCTTAAGCATTTTGATCTGTGGTCTTCAGGGACGCTGAACCAGGACAAGGTTCAAGTAAACCTTTGCTCAGCCTGTGCTTGGGTCCTGGCTCTTGGACAGACAACTCCTTTCTTTCCTTTATTTTTTAAAGAGAATTACACTTGGAGCTGCCTGTTGCAGAGCTAATATTCAGAGTCTGGAAAATCCAGGACCAGCCCAGAGCTCTGAAGCTCCGGTGAGTGAAAATTCTTGCTTGATAGTGGACATGCTACAAATTCTCCTTGAATTAAGTTACTCAGGACTAGAGGTGAAAAATTTTAGGACCTCCCCGCCCATTGAAAGTGACATTCACAGAGATAAACCAGACATGCCTGCAAGTTTCATAGGGCAATTGCAGCACATAGCTGGATAGCCAGAGTGTATAACAACTTTCCTTTAGGAAAGACCATGAATGCTCTGACGTTTCCAAAACAAAGTTTTCTTGGAACTTCTTGCTAATTTCTAACAGAAATTAGAAAATTCCTGGCATCCATCCAGTCCAGACTAAAAACATCTGAGTAAAATTTTAAAAGACTAGAAAAGCTGCTTTACATCTCTAGATGTGACAGCAAGATTTGAGAACCTTGTTCTGTGTTTTTTTTCTCCCCAAGACACTGATGGTAGATATTTCAGAATCAGTTTTTCCTATTTTCTAGTGACATGTAATGTTCTGGGTGCCCATTATTAAGTAGCAAGCCTTGCACATGTGCTATAAATCCCGATAGCTGATGAATCTCAGTTTTCCTACAAGCCAAAACTGAGTTCTCAGATTGGCTTGCAGCCTCAAAATCCAGAAGCTCTGCTGCTTGTTGTTCAGTCAGAGCAGATTCTAAGGCTACATAAAAATGTATACTAAAGTTTATAACACAGATACAGATATTTTGTGACTATCCTTTGAATCTTGATTTTATACTTCATAATCTGCACATCAGACTGTCATGGTGAGGCATCATTAATTAAAAAAATAATAATAATAAACAAAAAGAATAAAATTCTTCAGGGTATTAAATCTCCTTTGCTGCACAGAGTAGGAATAACCTAGATATTTTGGACTGGGAAATATGACCATCTATTTTATGCAAGATATAAAGAATACCTGAGTTGTGTTAAACAAGGATTTAATTTAGAAGTGCTACCAAGGAACCGTCAAAAGAATCATATACATGCTTATTATGTATAGAGAGTTAGTGCAAAAAAGTTATGTGTAATTTGAAGTTTGTAGGCATGTTTCTTTTCTTGAGTTGTCTGCAATCACAAATGAATTCTTACATTTGTATATTCATAGCTGGATAGTGAATAGAGATTTGAGTGTTTGCTGAGATAAGTTGACGTGACTGAGTCTTTACATATGCGATTCATTTACGTTGCTTTAGATTTTCAAGGGAGGATTATTCAGGGGAAAAAAAAAATGACCTCACTGAAGACTGACTGAAAAATATACTTTAGGCAATCATTTTGGTTTCTTGGGAATACATAAATGATACAATAATGTTCAGATATTATAGTTCAGATGGCCTACAATTACTGATCCAGTATGTAAGGCTTTACAATAAAGAGAAGAGTTATTGTCTGTCTGACCTAAAAGCAGAAGCTTCTTTAAACTGAATAGACTTTAAAAGTTCTCTTTTACCAAGTTACACAAACACAGATGACTTGGCTTCTGGTTAGTGAATGACAGCCAAAGAAAACTGTATTTAGGGACTTCAATGTGAGGTGGAGTTAAAATATATAGAATATCAGCTCTGCATCACAGTGGAGCTAACCCTGCATGGGAACATGGCTACGGTGGATTCTGCAGGTGAACTCAGTATTGAAATTCTGGGAAATGTGTTACCATCCTGCATGAGTTTTATGGCTTCTTGTACCTTTTGATCCATACCTCTTAAAAAGCTGATGGAAACCGTTTCAATAACAATATTGTTTAATGTTATTTCAGAATGTCTTAAGGGAGACCTTTGTTACTTAAAACTGAGCACTACAAAAGTGATCATTATTGACCACTGTCGATTCATTTAAGTCCATAATAATCTGCCACATCTCTAATATTTCACACTGCAATGCCTAACTGTGGACAGAATTATTTTTAATGTAAGTTAAAAAAAAAAAAAAAAAAAAAAAGAAAATTTAATTTTGTCATGTTAGATGAGTGAACACAACCCTGTGAAAAACAAAACACAAAAGTCTCTGACCGTTCCATGAAAATAACTTGCATTCGGCAAAGCAAAACAAGATAGTGAAAAAGCTTTTCTCCTCCCAAGTATGCAGCTAACACCACTTCAAAAGCTGTATCAAGTGTCAGTACACCACATTAATAGGCTGATTAAAAAGACATGGACAAGTTACTCAGTTTCTTGTGGTCTTCTCTCATAGAAAAAATAAAAATAAAAATAAAAATAAATATGTGTCTTCAACATTTTTGAGACTGCCTGGCAGAAATATAATTGAATTATTTATCTTTCTGTTTGGTCCTGCTATAAAGCCAAATACAATTTAATGAATAGCTCAAAAGCCATTATTTGGCCAAGTTCTCAGTCATGGAAGTAATTTCATTTAATTTGTGTTCTATGCTGCAACCAATTTAATTTAACTGTGGAGTTCTTCAGTGATAACTAGAGTAAAACCTGTTCATAGCTGTCAGTGACTGGAACTGAACACAGGTCATATCAGCATCTAGGGTAGATTCCTATGGATTAATTGATATTAATGAAGCTACTTCACTTAATATTCACTGCTTTCTGGTCCTTGAAGAACTGGACCTGACAGCACTGAGAAGGTGACCAAGTAAAGCTCATAGCTAAGGATCTTAAAATGGCTCCTGTTCAATTAGAAGAACTTGTTCATTAAGTTACTGCAAAACAATTTAGCAACTCCATGCAAATTTTTCAAAATTATACATTGTTTTTCAAACAACAGTGCAAAAAAAGATATAAAACACTGAAAACACAAATGTTTAAGTATCACATTTGTGTCATCTCCCCTGAAGTTTGATGCTAGCTACAGTAAAATTAATAATGTTTATAATTTCCTTCTTCCCTTTGTCTTTTCAGAATGTATCCATACTTTAAGTACAGAGTGGCAAAGTTTCAAAACATTTTTTTCTTTTTCCCATTTTTATTTTCTTAAGCTTGACGAAGCTTTGAGAAGTTAGAATAAAAGGCAATGCATACACAGAAGTCCCAGATGACAAATATTTTTTTTTTCCCTACCCAAAAGAGGGAAAAAAATGGGAAGCAAAATTCCAAACTAGAGATTTAGGGCTTCCAAATTAAAATAAAATAAAAAATTAACAACTTTCTATACATTTTACTGTAGTTTCCCATAAAAAATAAATTGAAAGCAGTATTTACCAAGGGAGAAGATACTTCCAAAAAGCCTGCACTATCCATGGGAAACATGTTGTTACATTTTTAACCAGATCTAATTTAGCCTGGAATATTTCTTATCTATTCCTATTAGGAAAAGCTCCTGAGATGATATGAAAACTAACCTCATCCACCAGCAGAATTAGAAATGATGACTATGTCAGTGTCAAAAGGCAGTACTCATCCAAAAAAAAAAAAAAAAAAAAAAAAAAACCTATGTGAAGCAAGAAGCTATGTAAAATGACATTGGTCAATCAGGCAGTTGATCAAAGTGACCATTTGATCTCCTTACCATTTGAATTTCAGCTCTTACTTAAACCAGCAATAAGACAACATAAAACCAATTAACACTTCCTTAATTGCAACAAAATGAAATGTTTCTGTTCTCATTGTACATCAGAACAGCTCTTCTAATTCTAAGGGCAGTGTCTTTATAACTGCAGGCATGTAGCCCAACATAAACTTCCTGAAGTTCAAGCTCCAGCCTCAGTTGCGCTACTGGCAATGAATAAAACACTCATCTTTCTGCTTGTAAACTGAACAAGGTACATCTGCCAGGCATGCTTAAAACCACTCTGCCATATTTACAGGCATTCAGTACAGAACTTGTGATCAGTCTGTGCTGCAACTAAGTATTTACACTGGGTTTTGTTCAAGAGAGATAGCACAGAATTTTATCCCTTAATCGGCTATGAAGCTGCGTACTGACAAATCACTTGGATACCATTATAATATCATTATTTTCTGTATGAACACTGCAAGGACACAGAGCACTTTACAAACTGATACAGGTCCTACCCTGATGACTTTGTAACTTAAGATATCTTTTGGTCTAAATCATTTCAAATTTGTCAAGGTATTAATAAATCTGTGCTGAGAAGAGAAGCAATGTCTGATAATAGAATTACCAAGCAAAGAAAGCAGCCATCCTATCTTGCCAGCACAAGACCAAGCTGAAGCAACATTAAGCACATTTTCTTTCTGTTCAGAATTCTGAGAGTACTTACCCCCATCTGTACAGCAGATTTAATTCAAACTTTGGGGAATACAGTCACTGTTAAAGGGCTTAGAGCCATCAGAATCTCTGGAACTATTTATAAAAGAAATAGAAGTAAATGATTTACAAATAAAGTGAAGGAGAATAAGCTGCTATCCACCTCTTCTTCTCAAGAAAAAAATAAATAAATAAATAAATGTTTCTGCTGTTGCTTATGATAAGATAAATACCTAACATTGTGCTTGACTTCCCTGTAACAGATGTGTGGAAAACTGTAATTTCCAAATGCATGATTGTGAGCTACAGAAGAGACCAGTATGTCCAAACACTGTTGTAAAGGCGTCTGAAACTTTTGTCTATGGTGCTGTTTAACTCATAGGAAAACAATCACACTCTCTACACAGAAACATTGAGACTTTTGCTGACCATTTCTAAGGATGGCTACAAAACACAGGCATAGAGATAGCTCTACATTTTCTCATAGAATGCTTTTTCTAAACAAAAATGAAAATGAACTGTTGCCTAGGAATGCATCAATTCCAGCAAAACTCCTATGCAAACAAGACAGGGCTGATCAGAGAGGTACCTGGTTTCCTCCTACTTTGCCAGATTAATTCTTTCCCAATTCCTCTGGCAAACTGCTAGAGAAATAAAAGCCCGAAAACCAGCTGCCAGCTTAGCAGCTCCGGAACTGCTCAACTGATGGACTCAGTAATGGCACAGATGCTCAGAAGCCCCAGGATTCAAACCCTTCCTATGCTGTTCTTAACAGGTTTTTAATGTTAGCGGAGGCTACGAATGGCCTTAAAATAGATCTTCGAAATCACGCAGAGCTGTGGGAGATTTGTTTTTAGAACTGCACTTAATGTATTTATTATTTGAGAGACTGATGTTGTTGTTGTTGTTTTACCAACATTGTGGAGAGCCTTTGGAAGAAGCTGCAAAACATGCTATGAATTTTTCAAAAGAAAATTTTCACACACACGTGTGCATAGTTTTTAGTTTTCCAAAACCGGGATTCTGGTTTTGAAAGAATCTAGAATCCTAGATAATTCTCAGAATGACTGGAAGTGCCTAAAATCTGTCTCCATACTCTTAAAAAAAAAAAAAAAAAAAAAAAAAGATTTTGCCCGGAAAAATTTAAATGCCAGGGATAAAAAAAAAAACCTCAGGAAAAAATAAAAGTTGCCTCCAAAATTTGTTCATGCTTCAATGCATTATAAATGTCTCTTGTTACTCAAAATAACAAAGTAACAGAGGTTTTTGGCATAAATCCAAATCAAAGCTGCAATAAAAAGTGAATGTTTGCATAATACTCTGTCAATTCTTGATAAGCACATTACTCAGGGATTCTTGACAATGTGAAGGAACACAGAAATATGAGATTAATTCGATGCACATTTTATTTTTAATCACTGTCCAACTATAAAGTTATTATATATATGCAATATATCATAGCTGTTTTCCGTATGATCCTGTCCCTTTTCCTTCAGGAAAAGTTACATAGTGCACTCTGTGGGATACAAATTGAATGTGCAGCAAGACAAAAATAAAGGGATCAATATTATCATTTCCCACAGATTTACAGGGATTTCAAAGTAATAGGTCTTTCAAAACTTGAACTGACTATAATAGCTTGGAGCTAAATGCCTACATGTTATTTGAAACCTTGCTGGCTTGTGAATATTGATCCAATATAATTTTTATGTGCTTTCATGAATAATGTATAAATGCCTTGAGCTGCAGCTAGGTGCTTCTGATCAAGGAAAATAAGACTGTGAAATACATTTAAAATGGATTGGATGCTGAAGTACAAGGTTAGCTCCAATGTGAGCTGAGACTGGGAATGTAATGCAAATATAGAAAATTGTCACAAAGACTTGGGATTTTATGTGATGTCTTTAGAAGTGCACTAGCAAAAACTCTAGACATTAGAGTGAATATTAGGGTTTTTTGAATCCTATTGCCTCTCTGCTTAAAGAGGTAAGGACAACACATCCAGTTACTAGTGCTGTGAGAAAGAGTTGGTGATACAGTGATGAGGACTGCACCTCTAGTAATGACAGAAATACCTGTGTTCAGTGCTATGCTTTACAAGGTTAAATATTTCTATAAACCCCCAAAAGACTCATACTGTTTAATGCACTCCTTTACTTAGTCAAAACAGTAGGACTAGTCTACTAAACACTGGAAGTTGAAATGCCTGCCCTGGCCTAAGTGCTTTGAGTACACCTGCACTGCACAAGAACACTATCACGAGCCGTGTAAGCACCAGAAGCAAACCCTCATGTTCCTATCTCACACATAGGTTTTTCACACAGTCTAGTTGCCCTTGACTGACCACCACATGGACAGATATTTGCACTATGCTGTGGGGCCAAATGCTTAAACTGACTGGTGTGATATTTGTCCCATGTTTAAGAACTACAGGCCTGTCAGTTTGACCTCAGTGCCAGGGAAGCTCATGGAGCAGATTATCTTGAGAGTCATCACACAGCACTTGCAGGGCAAGCAGGCGATCAGGCCCAGTCAGCATGGGTTTAGGAAGGGCAGGTCCTGCTTGACGAACCTGATCTCCTTCTATGACAAAGTGACGCGCTTAGTGGATGAGGGAAAGGCTGTGGATGTGGTCTACCTTGACTTCAGCAAGGCTTTTGACACCGTTTCCCACAGCATTCTCCTCAGGAAACTGGCTGCTCTTGGCTTGGACTGGCGCACGCTTCGTTGGGTTAGAAACTGGCTGGATGGCCGGGCCCAAAGAGTCGTGGTCAAATCCAGTTGGAGGCCGGTCACTAGTGGCGTTCCCCAGGGCTCGGTGCTGGGGCCGGTCCTCTTTAATATCTTCATCGATGATCTGGATGAGGGGATCGAGTGCACCCTCAGTAAGTTTGCAGATGACACCAAGTTAGGTGCGTGTGTCGACCTGCTCGAGGGTAGGAAGACTCTGCAGGAGGATCTGGATAGGCTGCACCGATGGGCTGAGGTCAACTGCATGAAGTTCAACAAGGCCAAGTGCCGGGTCCTCCACCTAGGGCACAATAACCCCAAGCAGAGCTACAGGCTGGGAGATGAGTGGTTGGAGAGCTGCCAGGCAGAGAAGGACCTGGGAGTGATGGTTGACAGTCGGCTGAATATGAGCCAGCAGTGTGCTCAGGTGGCCAAGAAGGCCAACAGCATCCTGGCCTGTATAAGAAACAGTGTGACCAGCAGGGCTAGGGAGGTGATCGTCCCCCTGTACTCGGCTCTGGTGAGGCCGCACCTCGAATACTGTGTTCAGTTTTGGGCCCCTCGCTACAAGAAGGACATGGAGGTGCTTGAGCGAGTCCAGAGAAGGGCAATGAAGCTGGTGAGGGGCCTGGAGAACAAGTCCTACGAGGAGCGGCTGAGGGAGCTGGGATTGTTCAGCCTGGAGAAAAGGAGGCTCAGGGGTGACCTTATCGCTCTCTACAGGTACCTGAAAGGAGGCTGTAGCGAGGTGGGGGTTGGTCTGTTCTCCCACATGCCTGGTGACAGGACGAGGGGGAATGGGCTTAAGTTGCGCCAAGGGAGTTTTAGGTTGGATCTTAGGAAGAACTTCTTTACTGAAAGGGTTGTTAGACATTGGAACGGGCTGCCCAGGGAAGTGGTGGAGTCACCATCCCTGGAGGTCTTTAAAAGACGTTTAGATGTAGAGCTTAGGGATATGGTTTAGTGGGGACTGTTAGTGTTAGGTCAGAGGTTGGACTCGATGATCTTGAGGTCTCTTCCAACCTAGAAATTCTGTGATTCTGTGAACAAATGGCTGGTGAAATTAAGTTTCCTAATGTAATAACTATGAGATTTTTCCAAGCATCTGATGAAACAAACAAACAAACAACAAAAAAAAGGAACTAGGCAGAATCCTGCAAGTGTTGATCTGGAAACCACTGTTCAGCCACTTGCACATACAGTAGTTGAAATTCTGTAGTAGCTTTGAGCTACATATAAACTGTCATAGTGGAGCAACATATGCCCTGCTCCCACAGCCACCCATTATGGAACTATGACTTTTCATCTGGTCTCCACTCTCATGGGGAAATGCAGAGGTATCATGTTAAGGAAATGCAGACGTTAACCAGAGGACGATATGCGCTGGTGCCTTAAATACATAGAAGCTGTCAACACATCCTGCTGCAGGTTGCATTTTTTTTTCTTTTATTCAGCCTTCCCATAGTTCATATGACAGTGAGTCTTATAACGTGCTACTTGCTTTCATGAGCTGACTTCAAGCCCAAATGCAGTAACATGCAACCGAGAGTCACATCCACCAGACTCCTTCCCCTTGCATTCACTGTATTCCACAAGTGCCAGAGATCATGATCCTGCCCAGCAGGCTCTCAGTACTAGGGCTGTGACCATATACATCTCCAGGTTTGCTTTTTGGAGAACTTCGAAATAGCAAAATTAGATTTCAGCAGAGCTGGCACAGGCAAGCTACTCGAACAATGCTGGTACAAGTCTAAAACAGAAAGCCACATACAAGACATGGAAGGCCAAGGACACAAGCCAGCAATGGTGTGCAGCTCAATATTTCCAAGAGGTATTATGGTAGGGATGCATCTTACACTAATGCAAGATCCTTTGTGCTGGGGCTAGAGCTGCACATGCTAAAGTCAGTCTGAAAGCCAGCCTTCTCTCTGGGTATTTCAGCACTGAAACATAAGATATGTTTTATCATGGGTAGAAAGCCACCTTCCTGTCACCCCACTCCTCAAGTCACAGGAAAGCTGATAGTCAAAAGCATAAAACCCCATGAGTCTAGATCCTGTGGCGTATGTCCGTGGAGGAGGAGTATGGACAAGGAAAGGAAAGACAAGGACAAAGGAAACATCAGCACATACACATAAATGAGACATACTGACTGTAGAGTGAGTCAGGAGGTGGACATAAAACTGCAAAATCACTCCAGAGAAAGGAAATTTCAGCTTTTAGGGAGCTGTTTCATGCCCTTCTTGCCTGTGGCCTGCAGACAGCTGTAACACCAAACACTAGGCCAGCCTGTGAGTAGCAAGTCACATGATGCACATTTGAAGCACTGGGTAGTGTACCCAAACTGTAGGCTTCCCAATACAGACCAAATGCCATGGCAACAATTTTAAAATAGTGCAATACATGTTGAGATTATAAACCCTTCTCCCCACATTGTCTGAGTAACAGCACAATTGGTAAGGGGGTGACACATTAGACTTCTTTTTCTTTACATTCTGCTAGACAGGCCTGATCTTAGGACTGCTTTCTTAATATGTTGGATTTTTTGCCACTGAAGCTGGACCTTACTGCTTCTTTAATAAATACAGGGACAAGGCAAAGCTAACTGAAGATTATTGGAGCCTGTAGAGGTAGGCAGTATCTTCAGAAGGAAACTGCTTATCCATTGAGATAGGCCTTCTGCTCAATAAACCCAGGACTAGATTTGGAAGATAAATCAACACCAGTGTGCTGCTGGCCTAATCCTGGTTTGGGAGGTGCTTCAGGAGTGAAGTTTAAACCATGAAATTTGGTCAGCAGATCAAGATGACAACATTTTCTAGGAATACCATCACTAGCAGTCATGGGTGCAAATAACTTTCCAGGCTTGCCCTCCATGTTGGAAGCAGGCCCTGTGTTTACCTGTGAGACCTTCTCCTCCTGTGCTATTACTGTGCAGGTTTCAAGGACTCTTCCACAGCCTTGCCAATCACTACAGCACTCAGCAGACACATCCTTGAGCTCTTGCCATCCCAGTCAACCTACTGAATGTGAGCACCCCTCATTTCAGTCCCAGCTGAGGTGCATGAAGGAACCTCAGCTGTTGCTGTGGGACTACGGGATCAGGGTACGGAGAGAATATACACCTTATAATACCAGAGGATTCTGAATTTCACTAATAACTGTCATCCCTTACAAGGGAAAATATTTCAGTAAGAGAGCTTCCTCACATAACTCTTCCATGATTTGACTAATATCGTTCAGTGAATGGCATCCTTATACAACAGTCTTTTGGAAACTGCATTTACTGAGGTTCCAAATTTGATCTTACAGTTAGTTTAGGCAGATTCCTCAATGTTGATTTAGGTGTCACTTTAAAAAAGTAAACACATCGGGAAATCTTTGTTACTCTCTTTGACAGTTGGAATAGTTTCTAGACAAATTTAAAATCAAAAGCAAATCCCGTATCTAGAAAAAAGGGAATTCAGCTTACGTAGACACAAATACATGGCAGGAGAGTTGGAACTAGATGATCTTTAAGGTCCCTTCCAACCTTGGCCATTCTGTGATTCTGTGATTCTATGAGATACAATTTGTATCATGAAACATGCTATTCCATGTCCCAAATTACTTGGTTTTAGTTGCAAACAATGCAAGACTCATGCATGACTGGTTTCAGCCCAAAAGAAAAAATTAAAAACCAGTATTTCAAAGCTCTACCAGAAAAACAATGTGTAATGGAAACTCTGACAGACCTCTAATTAACCAATGAACTTTTTTCTACACACTCTTTTGCAGCTACGCCCATTGGCCAAAATCTCTATTGGCGACACTCTGATTGCTGAAATGATTATGTGCTAGTGAAAGGATATGCTAATAATAATAGCTTGAGTAGGACTAGAAACTGTTAGTAAGCCCTATCTGATGTTAAATACACAAATGCCATTAAAACACTTATCAAGTTAGGAAACTTTTCATCTTTTAAAAGTACAATATCATACACATCCAATTGAACCTTAAATTTAGCTTTCTTTTCAGCAGGTTTTCCACTAAGGAGATCGAAGTGTGATAAAGGTTAAGTTTTGTGAATGTGTATAGAAAGCCACATTTGTTTGTTCATCCTCATGAGCTTATATTTTATATTCCAGATAAATCCTTTCCTGTGATTTATTCCTTGTTTTCAATTCCAGAAAAATGTGTGCTTCCCAAGACACTTGGTTTCTAGCTTGTAAACCTCAGAACATCATAATTTTATCAAATATAGACACAGAGAAAATAATTTTGAATGTAACAGTGCGAAAACTTAACATGTATTTCTCATTAGCAGCTTTAGCAAGCAGGGGAAGGAAAATATGGTTTCTATTCACTATTTATTTTTCTATGAGCACTTTCTAGTATGACTTCTCTCTAGCATATTTGCCCCAGTGTATTCTTGGTAGAGAAAGAACTGTATTTAGGCTCTTTTGATCTTGATGTGTAATTATATGTTTTGCTGCATATTTTCAATTGATAAAGCAATACAAAAGGAACAGTCCTTCCCCTGAAGACATAAAATTAGATGGTTTGTGATTTTCTTTTTTAGTTACTAGGGAATAATTGAAATGTGATGTAGTGAAATGTAGGTTGGCAGCTCACTGACCGGCTCACATACTGACTACATGTTTCACAATACAGAAGATTGAAAAAGAATTATTTTTAGACTGCCAGACACAAGGTCTAATAATGAAGGGCTCATGTTTCAACACTACATTTGTGTATATCCCTCCAGAGATATGTCTAACCATCACCTGTAATGCTTGCTTGACCTCCATGAACAAAGCAGTCTTATCAACAACAGCTGCTGCAGAGAAAGCCTAGAGAGGGAGAAGAGATATCTGCTTCCGACTTTTGCAAATCTCCCTGTGAACTATTTACCAGCTTTGGTGTCCAGGTGGGACCACCGCTCCAGCAGTGCTAATTTCACAGCTGTGCAGAGACTAGGGAGGAAAGTAGGGCAGAATGTCGGTCCATGCTTTGTGTTTGAGGTAGTTTTTTGCTTCCTTTGCTTTTCTGTACCGGTAATATAGTGTAAAACATGGCTGAGACGAGTCTCTTCTTTAGCTCACTTGCTGTCCAAGCAAGAAAATTTCACAAATGACTTTTACCATTTGCTCTCCAACCTACAAAAGATGTTGCACAACGACAGGCTAACTAGCGTCACAGATCTAGGAGCTCTGGGCTTTAAAGACATCAAACTTTAGGCTTCATGTTCTGAATGGCTGTTACTTGCACAAATGCTACTAATAAAACTCAATCTCTGAATTCACAATAGCAGCTAATAAATTAGTAACATAACATTTACTTTATTTTTGGATCTTTTCTAAAGAGCATTATTTCTATAAACCAAGTTGTAAGCCATTCTCAAAGAGGGAAATATGAGAAAGAAAACAGGCACAAATACTTATGGAGAAAAAAAAAAAAATGAAAAAAAAAAATGCCAAATACTGTCACAGCCCAGTGTGTTTGTGTGCGGGAGAAGGTAATAGAAAGGAAGGTGCTGCTGAAGCCATTTTGTTTCAGTTAGATAAGAACACAGAGTTACTGGCTGAAACTACAGATGGGCTTCCGTAATAGGAAAACCTGCACTAACATAATATTCAGGGACCAGAGTGGACTTCTTCAGAAAATTAATAATAGTAATTAATAATAATAAAGAAAGGGGAAGAAAAAAAAAAAAAAAACCAACCTTCTAAAGAGGAGAGGTTCAATGCAACATTTAGATTTTTTTATTTAGAAGACAGAAGATACCTGCACAACTTCCTATTTACTTCTACTAAGCATGCAATACATCATTAAAGAAATAGTATTCAAAGATGCACTAAGGAATTCCTTACTTTTTGTTCCTTTTCTTTTTCATTGTGTCTTCAGTAAAATATGATATCATTCATACAGTAAGCTTCTCTCTCAGAAGTGCTATTAAATGTGCTAGGGTTAGGAAATACACATCAGATATTCTGGTATTTCTACAGAAATAAATACATACTGAAGTAGTACCACAGAGCATTATAAGGGATAAAGTAATAGTTTAAGCAAGCTTCTGAATGTTTTTCGAGTTTGGGTCTCTTTTCCTCACCTAATCTGTGTCAATAATATTAACTAAAAACAGATCCACAAATATTTACCATGTAAAGCAGAAACACATGCAAGGCACTTCAGAAAGCTCTGTTCAGCAATCCAATATTTGTTTTATTCAGTTCAACACCAATACACTGGGATCAGTGCCAAGGTTATGAATGCTGTTGAATGAATCCCAAAGTGTCCTTTTCCGCTATGTTTTGAATCCCCATTAGTATAGTTCACTGTAACAATAAACCTCACCCACTTCTCACCCATCTTTCTCCCTGTGGAGCAATAGACACTTTACTTAAGAACTTTAATCTACAGAGAAACACATTGATAACACATTCCCAGGAGAAGACTATTATATCGTATCAGGGACAAAATACTTAACACAAGTCATTTGAGATTGAAACAAGATTGCAGACATGTATAGCAGATAGCACATATGCTTCTAAACACCAACAAACCCATCACTTCAGTAGGGCTGTAGGGCTGTTACCAAGAGAATTTGACACAAGGACACTAATGCTAGAAAACCCAAGGTTTATGTGGTTTCCCAAGTTTCAAAAAATATTGGTAAAATTTATTTCAATAGTAGTACTGGATAGTTCAAGCAAAAATGATTTTACAAACAAATTTCATAGGCACACAGAGTCTCTTTCATCAGTCTCTTTCACGTACAGATAAATTTAGTAGAACTAGTATATCCCATCTTTGCAAGATGAGGCTGTATCATCTATCACATGCTTTCTTGATCAAGTTAAGACCTATTTGGGCCACTAGGTATTAAAAAAAAAAAAAAAAAAAAAAAAGTAGCCTGTGGACAACAATTACCCTCTCCTGAGTCTAGCCATTCAGAAGTGATAATGCTCCTGGAATAGTATGGCTCCTGCAAAAGTACAATAAGAAGATTGTTTCATCCACCACAGTCTGCTTCTGTGCTACTTGTACCACTACATGATTTGCAAAAATTTTGTACAAATAGCTGACCTGTTAATATAAAAACTGTCATTTATCAAACACACCAGAAAATCTGCTTTCTTGGTAATAAAGAGAAACACCCATTCCCAACTTGCATTTACAGTTTTTTGATTTCTTTGCTTTGAGAACAGGGGAACTCCGGTACTCTCATGCCCCTTGTGAGTTTACTGTCCAATTACCTATCATCACCCAGCAGTGAATCACACCCTGAAGTTAGATTTAGTAGTTTCAGAATTCAATTCCAGCAAAGTTCAAATGAAACAGGTCAAAGGGACACATCACTGTTAACTCTGAGAGCACAGATGTTTAACAGAGACGAGTTTAAATTTCATTCTGGCAATAGTTTAGCCTTTGAACTCACAAAGAGCTTAGGATGTTTAGCAACAGAGTATCCACGACAAATTCATTTTCCTCAGTTTGTTTGAGTCAGTAATACTTATACCAAGAGCAGTGTTATTTTAAGGCAGCAAGAAATTTCTTTATACAAATAATGTAGAAGATCAGTATTTTAGTCTCTGTGGAATATTCCATCAAGTAAATCAATTAGGGATGGCAGAATGCACTTGCAGTGATTTCTATCTATGAAACAGTTAATATTAATACTCTTCCATATTTCTCTGTTAGTAAAAGAATTATGTGCTTGTTTTTCAGATTAAGAAATCAGGCAGAAACATGCCTTTGTCAAAAAAGAGATCGATATGAAATTGAAAAGTAGAACACAGAGCCAAGTATAAATATTAGCCATACTGGATCCTAAAGCTCTGTAAATACGTTAAAGACCTACCACCTTCCTTAATCTCATCCATTCCTTTATCTTGTGGCTAAGGAACAGGTCTGGGTTTGGAGTGCCTTACATCTTATACTAAAGGACCCTACACGGTTCTTTAGTGATTATGGCAGAGATCCTCAAACACAATTCCCATCCATCAATTGCATACCTCAACAAAATATTGCTGAACTAAATCAATTATTGTGAAGCATGTTGAGTTCCTGCGTGGAAGTGTTATTAGAAAGCTCCAAGGACTGAAGTAAGTTAATCATAGAATCACAGAATATCCTGAGTTGGAAGGACCCATAAGGATCATCAAGTCCAACTACTGGGTCCGTACAGGACCACCCAAAAATCAGACCCTGTGTCTGAGAACGTTGTCCAAACACTTTTTGAACTCAGGAAGGCTCAGTGCCAAGACCACTGCTTTGAGGAGACTGTTCCAGTGCCCGACCACCCTCTCAGTGAATCTTGTCCTGATACCCAACCTGAACCTCCCCTGTCCCAACTTCTTGCCCTTAATGAACAAAAGGGGGCAAAAATGAGGGAAACAGTCTTATATACAGAGAGCATTTAGTTCACTATAACAAGCTGTTGAAATGTTGATCTCTTCAATAAGCTCAAATAAAAAGCAAGAGATCTTTTTACACTTTTAAAAGTTCAAGTTACTGTAAATTATTCTGCATGTTTAAAAGGTCTGGTTTACATAACACAGGAAGCCTGCCATTACCTTTCTTTCTCCAATTAAAAACATATTATAATGTAATTTACATGAGATCAAAAAGAATACAGCTTTGTTTGAAATAAGTTATTTTATACAAAATTACAAAGAACTTTATTATACATTGTGGGAAAAGTTGAGGACCTACAGCTTGTTGAATAGAAATTACTTTGGAATGGTTTTCATTTTTATTTTTATGTATTTATTTATTTATTTTTTTAACTTCAGTATTACTACGGTTTCCAATGGAAATTGCACACATGTAAGAATGTAAAATCAGACTCTCGGCCTACTCTTTTTTATATATAAACATAGTGTATATATATATAGTATATATATATACATACACTTGTAACCAGTATAGACATACAGTATATATATCCAGTATCTCCTGGAACACAATCCTTAGGGACAGAGGAGCTGAACAGAGCAGACGTTTTAAATATGTTTTCCTTAGAGCACAAGAACTCTCCATCCCCTTGCATAAAAAAGTGGGCAGGGATGGCAGGCAACCAGGAAGTCTGAGCAAGACCCTGCTGGTCAAAGTGAGGCACAAGAAGGAAATGCACAGGCAGTGGAAGCAGGGACACGCAGCCTGGGAGGAGTACAGTGATGCAGTCTGGGTGTGCAGAGATGGGATAAGGAAAGCCAAGGCATGAATGGAACTGAGCTTGGCAAGGGATGCAAAAAATAACAGGAAAGGATTCTATAGGTACATTGCTCATAAAAGAAAGGCCAAGAGAGAGTGTACTTCCTCTGATGGATGAGAAGGGTGAACTGGTAATGACAGACATGGAGAAGGCTAAGGTACACAAAAACTTCTTTGCCTCCATCTTCACTGACAGTCAGGCTTCCCAACTCTTTCATTTCCCTGAACCCATAGATGGAGGCTGGGGGATCAAAGTTCCACCCACGGTAAGTGAAGAGCAGGTTCAAGACCACCTGATGAAATTAGACACTTAAAAATCTATGGGGCCTGATGACATGTATCAAAGGTTCCTGAAAGAATTGGCTGATGTAGTTGCCAAGCCTCTCTGCATCCTATTTGAAAAGTCCTGGCAGTCAGGTGAAGTCCCTGGTGACTGGAAAAAGGGAAACATCACTCCCATTTCTAAAAAGAATAGAAAGGAGGACTCAGGGAACTACAGACCAGTGAGCCTAACCTCTGTGCCTGGCAAGACTGTGGAAAAGATCCTCCTGGAATCAATGTCAAGGCACATGGAAGACAAAGAGGTGATCCAAGACAGCCAGCACAGCTTCACCAAGGGTAAATCATGCTTGACCAATCTGGTGGCTTTCTATGACTGAGTAACTACATCAGTTGACAAAGGAAGACCAACTGATGTCATCTACCTGGACTTCTGCAAGGCCTTTGACATGTGACAAGGCACATGACATCCTGGTCTCCAAATTGGAGAAAGACGGATTTGATAGGTGGACCATTTAGTGGATAAGGAGTTGGCTTGAAGATCACACCCAGAGAGTGTTGATCAATGGATCTATGTCCAAGTGGAGGCCAGTGACAATTGGTGTACATCAAGGATCTGTCCTGGGACCAGTACTGTTTAATATCTTTATCAATGATATAGACAGTGGGATTGAGTGCACCCCCATCCATATGACACCGAACTGAGAGGTGCAGTTGATACAATAGAAGGAAGGGAAGCCATCAAAAGGGACCAAGACAAGCTTGAGAAGTGGGCCCAGGTAAAAAATCTGTTTGACAAAAACAAAGTAGTTTCAATATTTCCCATTTATATTTCCCATTTTTCTTTGATGGTACTCCAAAATTCGCCTCCAAAAATTCAAATATTTTCTAACATCCTGGAAGGACATTATTTAAAATTAGGGGGTGGGAAGAAAGGGAGGGGAAGAAGAAGGTTTGGTAAGTGAGGTTTGCTCTGTTGCTGAATAGGATGTGCTGTAACTATAAATATATAGCCAGTAGCAAATAAGTCAATTTTTGATTTATGTGGTCTTAGAATGATGTGAGCAAGTGCCAGACTTGAGCCTGATTCTTCATATGATGTCTAGACTTCAGGTTCTTGTCATAGGGTGTAGTAAGACTGTAGGAAAACATCCTACATGATGGTACTAGCTTTTCAATATGCAAGATTTCTGCTTTCATATGTGGCTTTTAAACAGATTTCATTCACAAAATCACAGAATCACAGAATAGTCTAGGTTGTAAGAGACCTACAAGATCACCAAGTCCAACCTCTGACCTAACACTAACAAGTCTTCCACTAAACCATATCCCTAAGCTCTACATCTAATTAAAGTAAAAACAGTATTCCTTTTCTCTCTCTCTCTTTTTTTTTTTTTTTTTTTTTTTTTTTGGTATTGAAATGGCATCAGATTTGCTGCAAGTATTAAGCATTCTGTACTGGTAAGAGGAGCTGGAACTTGGACATTTTCCTGAATTTCATGCTTTTTGCAGGTTAACTCTGCAAGATGAAACACAGTGGCCTTGTGGTAGTAGTTAATTTCTGATCAGTATTAATTTAACTTGTATCTTATTTCACAGGATGTTCATGTAAACCTGAGGGTGCAATTATATCCTTTAAAATATTTTTCTTAAAACTAGATACTATTTAAACAAAAGAATATTAGACATCAAAATTAAATTAAACTGAGCAGTTGAAGAGCATTAAGAAAAAATACAAGGAGGCCAACAGAGCCCTGATCCAGTCAAAATGAAGTTCTGTGGCCACCAACCAATAAAAACTCCTTGGGCTGTATATTTTTTATGACCACTTTGTATTCAGAAGAATAACTGCTTTTTCTCTGCAACTCAGCTACTAACTGTAGCACAGTACCACTTTTCAGAACATGAACACTATGCTGCCTTCAATACAAAAGTCAAACTCTTGCTAGTTTTGCATTTCATTATCTCTTTGTAATGTGGTATCAAATACCATCACATGAAAGGCAAGTCTATAAATAATATAACAAAGGAATCAAATATTTTCATATCTTCCACTGCAGTTATGGGAGGCAATGAATGTGCTGAACTTCACCAGGCGCAAGGAAAATTTACACCAGACAGCACCTGGAAGACCTGCTCTTTGATACGAGTAGTAGTTAATGATGCCATACTCAGTAGGCAATGGAAACTACCTAAGCATATCACAGTATCATTAAAAACATGTCATGATAAACAAGAAGAAAAACAATGAAACTAGCAACTTAACTATATATATATATATATATATATATATTTGCAGTCATGCGAACAAATTATCTACTCATTGACCTATTTACAATCTAGTCAGGAAATTCACTCACAACCAAAGGGAAAAACACAAAAATCAGGACTTTGGAAATATATCCAGAATATTTTCCAGTTCCATGGCATCTTTCACCTCGTGACTTTTTACTGACATTAATCCTACATGTGAACACTATCAGTCTCTTTTATATGGCATGAGTAAATGCAGGCACACTAGAACAGTAAATATGACTGTAACTATCCAGGCACTGTGACAGATCTCTTTTAAGCAGGAATAAAAAAAGTATTGTTTTCTCAGTTAAAATGTGGTAGGGAGTCATTGTTTGAAGTTACGACTGCTACCTCAGTGGATAGTTCCCTCCATTTCTGGGGGACTAGAAGCCAGGATATACAGATTCCTACAGATGTAACACAGGAAACTTGGAAAGTAAATGTAAAGTCATAAACTTTTCTTTTTCAAGGCAGAACAAAAATCTTCTAGTTTTTCCAAAAGAGAAGCAAATTTACCTAAGGATGATGCAAGAACTTACTGCAGACTCTAAATCAACTGTAGTGATTTTTACACCTTATCTTAATATGAGAAGTCTTCTTCATTCATAAAGAAATATTATTTCCTCAGGGGGAAAAAAAAAAAAAAAAAAAAAAAAAATCAGAATAAAACTCATAGACTCAAAACCTTCTGAATATAGGATTCAGAAGTATAATTCTGAAGGATTAAACTGGATACATACGTGAATAACTTATAGGGAGGAAAAGTTACCCTAATGTGATGAACAGCAAGGCAGACAGAAAGGTGGAACCTAACATGTCTGATGTCAAATTAAAACACACAATGAGAAACGGGCAATAGGATTGTTTCTATTTTAAAATTACTCTAGGTCTTCAGCTAGCAAACGTTATCTAAAAATTTGACAAAGTGTAAATGCATTGTACAGCTACACTAAGAAAAACAAACTTTTTTCACTGTGAACTGCATTTCTTTCCATTTGTTTTTGTTGTGCTTCTTGCCTCTCCCTCAAAAATTGAATTAATGTTGTATTTGTTTTTTTGTTTGTTTGTTTTGTTTTTTGTTTCGTGGTTGTTGTTGTTGTTGTTTCCAAATAGAATCAATTAGATGAGAAGAATGATTTAAAACATAAACAGCTGAATAGAATATTTTAATAATTCTGGCATTTGTACAAAACAGTATCACTAGTTGAAAACACTGATCAAGACATAACTTTATTTTCGCAAAGATATTGACTAGAGAGAATTTTCTTAAAGGGTAACACAGTCTGAAAACACGTGGCTCAAATCAAATGCATACATATATGCCAGCCTGTAATTTAAAACTCAAATATTTAAAAATATTTTGAAACATCTTTTGTAGGTAAGAAGCAGAGAGAGAAGCTTGAGGAGAATAGCAGAGTGTTAGTTTAAACTTTAACAAACTGCCCTCTATCATATGATAGACTCACAATCAGATGTCAATGTGACAGATTAGAAAGTGGGCTGATTAGGTAAACAGATCAGTAGATCATTTAGACTTGGCATGAAATTATTATTTTTTTAATTATGTTACTAAGAAAACTATTTATCTTGGCAAAAGGTTGACAAAACTTTCTGTAATAGCACTACAGATAAGCCAACATAGCTCCAACTTCAAAAGAAAAGGTAAGAGCGGATCTCGAATCCCTTCAGTTAAAGGCAAAATTATTATTAAACAGTATCAGAACTTCACATCAAGGCCATAAAAGAAATATTATCACAAGCAGACCTATGTCATTCACTTTCCAACAGGACTCATTCCACCTAGTTAAAACCCAAGCATCCAGAGCTGAGTAGAAGCTTAAGAAATTCAAGATGAGAACTTCAATATCACTTGAGGATTTTTTTATTATTATTATTATTTTCTTAATGTTCAGGTAAAAGAAAGCCACTGGAATCCACAGCCCTTTACCAGCAGCCCAGGTTGCTAACACAATGCTGGGGATGAGACAGGCATCTGACAACATCACAGGGCAATGTGGTGGTTCAAAGAACTGTCTTCAAACTGGGCAAAATGGCAAGGAACACAGTGCGCTTTAAATCCTACCAGTCCTCCTGATCAGAAAAAAATGTACAAGAAAGGCACCAAATCACCTTGCAATAGTATTTGTGTGGAAAAGTAGAAATTGCTGTAAGTCAAGGGCTAAGCAAATGATGGATTTATATTAATTCAAGCCCTGAACTATAAAATATCATGTGGTAAATGTGGTCAGGCTGAAACCAAGTCAATAAAGTTCATTTAAAAAAAAAAAAAATCCATGAATTCAGTTTTATGTACAGACTTTAAATCACGCTATTTGATGGAATTTGTGTTCATTTTATGAAAAAAAAAAAATGTCATTTATGTAATTCCAAAGCAAATGTGTGAAAGACTCTAAGCAAAAAAAAAAAAAAAAAAAAAAAAAGCAGAACAAAACAACAAAACACAGAAGTTTTACTGAAACTGCACATTTTTTCAGGTTAGTGTTTTAATATCCTTATACATTAACCATGCTCTTTAATTGAGGACTCACTGGCTTAAATTCACATATATTCTTGAATCTTCCAACTCCTCTCTTTTGTCCAAATGTTTCAGATACATCAGAACAGTCCAAACATCACTATGCAGTGAAATTTAGGCAACTATACTGAGCTCAGGGAGTCTTGTACACATAAAATAAGCAATTAAGCAGCCAGACAGCTGAAAAGCCTCCTGAATACTATAGCTAACACGATGGTTGAAATAAGACACGTAAAGAAGGAATTTAGCTAGAAATTGAGAAAGATTTTACTGGAAACCCTTGCCTGATTTGTCAGCTTAAGACAGGCAGCTGTCTACTAGAGATGGTGTGGAGTAGAAATCGTAACTTCACTGGTCAACAGTAAAATTCCTTTGACTTTAATGAGGCTAGAATGATTCCTACATCCTTCTTCACAGACCCAATTAAACATGCTTTCCTATGACACCATCATTTCAACATAATACCACTTTGGAAACATATTTCACAACAATGTATGGCAGAAAACAAACTATAAATTATTTGTAATCCAAGCCTTCACTGTACAGTAAATGACTCAAGTTTTTCCCAACATAGAGTTTTTATCCTTAAAACAAACATTGTGACCTTCATAATTAATCTTTCTCTAGAACACTAGTAGCACAAGGCGTCCTTAAGAAAATGCACTTCTTTCATCTCTGTGTGGTGGTGTTACATAGCTTTTCCTGAACAAATTGGCAACTTCTGACTCATTTGTATTTATGAGAAGGACTCTGAGTAGGCAGCTTCTAGCACTGGTTCTCAGCATTATATTTCCTTCTCTACTGAAAATAAGGAAGTATATTACGTAAGAAAACAACAAAAGATGAATAACTTATTGCCCTTTTGGGTAGTCTGGGATATTTACAAATCTACATCCTTGCTGACGCAGTAAAAATACAAACTAGTAATTTTAGGAGACTTGCTGTCCCCAGGGCAGCCCTGCTTTCAATTTTATTATTGTTATTTATCTAGTCATGGGAGAATAGCAGACTGGAAGAACTTGCTTCAGTTAATCCATCTTCCATCCATGCTGGAGCAGATAACATACAAAGAGACTTGTGAAACTTTTGCTTCACTTTTTGGAGGCCTATCAGCGGTTGTGTGTGCAACAGCATTGCCAAAATAATTCAGATATCATTTTGTTTCCTGAGACTCCTTCCTTTAATCAGAAGGATATTCCCTCCTGTTTCTGTGCTGTTCATTCCCAGCTGCTGAAGAGCTCTAGAGTGCTCAGCACCCTCCCTGCCATGGGGTCTTCACAGTGGGGGTTCCTCCATGCAATCATGGCAGAATCTGGGATTTTATTTAAAATAAAGCAAAGCAAAGCAAAAATAACCCCTCCCACAATCCTCACCAATCCTCACCAATCCTAGATCTCATTGTTAAAAAGAAAACTCTAGAAGCCACAAAACCCAACCAAAAAAAAAAAAAAAAAAAAAAAAGACTAAAATATATTTGTAGCAAAGCTTCTCTGATTGTTTAGCATTCTGGAAGGATTCTGCCATACTGGCTTAACTGCTTATATTAACAATATTAGGCAGAATATTGTTGCTAACCCCTCTGCAAGAAAATCTGAAAAATCAAAATCCATCTTTCTCCTGAAGTGATGGGAAGGCACAAGTAGCATTGACAGTTCAAAATTCTGTCTTTCTGTTCAATTACACAATCCTCAAACTGTCTTTCTATATCTGAGTTTCTTCATCTAAGTAATATTTATAAAATCTGTGCAACATGAATAGGTCATTAAAGTCAAACATGTTTTAAAGTATTCTTAGAGTTTTATATAAAAATGTTGCATAATATTTTTCCTTATCATATTCATTTTAGAAAGTCTGCAAAGGAGAAAAATCTGTCATAAGGCTAGCAACAATAATTTCAGTTTTGTTCATTCCAGTGATAAAAATTTTCATCTGAAGGGCTGAATCTCCTGTGTATGCTTACTTTTATGGACTTCACATTAGAGTTTCTCTTTAAACTTCACATCTGCAATTGCATAAAACACTCATTAACTTGCTTTTTTACTAAAATAAAATTGTAGAGAATCCTGGAAAAAAGAACATGGGGTCTTTCCATTTAGAATTAAAAGTTCCCAATTATTTTTGAGCAAAACAAAACACAGAGGAAAATGCTTTCCCAAACCTCACTGACTGATTCCATACCCATAAAATCACAAGGACCTTTTCTGTTTGATACACA
The DNA here is from genome assembly GCA_011076525.1 of Nettapus auritus. Lineage (NCBI taxonomy): Eukaryota > Metazoa > Chordata > Aves > Anseriformes > Anatidae > Nettapus > Nettapus auritus. The sequence goes on along the minus strand of CM021768.1, from coordinate 39,720,239 downwards.
GTAATAACCTGGAGCTACCTGAAATAAGAATTGCTTATTATTCTTATCACATCACAGACATGATGTTAATGCTTTGTTGCTTGTGCCCCAAATGCACACAAAGCAAATGTACAGCCTTTGCAGCCACCAGAACAGCTTACTCCTGTCCTACTCTCTCAGAAGTGACAAAGAATTTATTGTGCTACTATTAAACAGAATAATTTTACCAAATCCTAATTTGCTATTATGAATAAGTAGTGATTATCCAAAACCTCAAGCTCTGATAGCATTTTTAATTGCCTTCAAAGGTTACAGTATTCAGACCACTAAGGATATAATGGCTATTCACAGACTTGGCTTTAGAGGAAGTATTTCTATTTTTAATATTAAACATTTATTCAGATCTGATGATCTTCTGATGTTTCAGAAACATGTCTGACAACACAAGTATTTTTATAGAGTCACCGCACATACTTCAAACAAATCTGATCCAGTCAGTGAAAAAAAATAAACTTGCTATTTATACAACCATTAAACAAACCGGGGTCCCATCTGACTGTGCTATATAGGCTCTGTTCAAAATCTTCTCCCAGCAAATTTCTCATTAACAAAGCTATAACCTAAAAATAACAGATGGCACACTTGAAACATTGTGTGCTTGCAAATGAATCCATACTCCCAGTAATACACACTAAGATATATTCTAGCATATCATGTAATCCACTTTTTATTCATATATTTAAAAGTAAAATCAAATATTTTCTTTATGTTTCTCATGTTTATGCATTTACAGAACTTTTGATGTCCAACTTACTGGAAAAAGTGAACACTGTCAGAAAAAATATATATATATATAATTTTGAAAAACCAGAGTAGAAATACCATTTCTGAGCTTTTCTTGCCCAAATAGGTTTAATATTAATATCTATCAACTTTAATGTATAGAACAACACTGCTTGATAAGATTTTCTTAGTTTTTTTCACCATCAAGAGAATAAAAATACATTAACAAAAATATTTATATCTTTGGCTTTTATTTTTTTTTTCCCATATACTATAAGTGCTTCTTTTGTAAAGTTGTTTGAATTCATCCTTTATAGATATAAGATCTGAATCTCAAATTTATTATTCTGGAACAATAGTGGGCCTGCCTTGTTCCTTATTAATAGTTCAGGTGCAACCAGCATATGATCTAGGTGTAAGGCCCTATCAAATGGTTTCTATATAGTACATTTACTATAAATCCAAGTCAACCATAAGTTTTCTTGTCTTCAGAATGAATGAACATGCGAGAAGGCTTGGAAAGAATCATGATAAAATATCAGGAATTAATGAATTACATATAGAACCAGCTTCATAGGAAGGGCTAGAAACTATCAATTTCTGACATTTTCTATTATAATTCTAACAATTTCTGACTATTATAATTCATAATGCCTCACTTTATTATACATACAACATAAAACCAGTAGAAGATTTTGGGGTTAGAACTTGTGGAGTGGTTTTACCCTGCTGGGCAGCTAAACTCCACCACAACCATTCTCCCATAAAGGTTAGATTGTCAAGTCAAAAGTATGTCAAGTCAAAAGTCTTACCACAAATGTAAAGCAGAGGAGATTGACTTGTGAAGTGATCACAATGAATAAATTGCTAAAATAGGCACAGTAAAAACAGATCAGATTAGTTAACGTACATAGTTGTTCCAAAGATGTGTGCAAAAGCTGTCCTTCAAGATTCTAGTACTAGACTCAAAGTGATCAGGGATGAACAATACTTCAAAACAAAATACAGCATCACTAGAAACTGTAACTACTAACATTCTGCTTTCTTTTTCCCTATCAAAAGCCTCAAACTGAGTACCATGTTGTTTCCTCTGCTTCATTGGGGATGTCACTGCATATTTTGTTTAATTCAGTCATTTACTATGACTTTTGAAAATATTACATCTCCCATCAATTTGGGGGAAAAAAATAACTTCATTATGTTTTGCCACTTTATTGCTAAGAAATATTACAACTCACTCATTTTCAGAGGATGAGGGCAATTTGATGATTAACAGTTTTGTGGTATTATAGAATATAAGAGTATTTCTTCTGCTGAGCATTCTTCATGGTGCTGTACTGATCTCACTTCCCATATCTGCCACCTATCCATGCCTTCAAATACGCATGTTTGACCATTCCTTTCACTTCTAAAGATAAAAGAAGAATTCTGCTTTTCTGCTGTTCAGAATCAAATACACTCACATAGATATTAACACATCTAATTTTACTGTAATAGCTACCACCCCACTGTTGCAGCCAAATAAATCTTTTTCTTTTTTTTTTTCTTATCACAGTGAAAGTTCAGGTCTTACATGGATGCTAAGCTCAATGCTGTACCATAAATTTTTATTTCACTAAAAATAATTGTGTTGACTTACATTTTCCTAGATTAACTTCATCACTTCTATACTGCTAACAAATTGTTAAATTTCCTAGATCTCATTGTATAACTCCCTCATGTTTCAGGTGGTTTGCCAGTAAAAGCATCTAACTTCTTACTGCCTCAGTAAGGAAACTACTGCCCAGAACATTACTAATTTCACCGACTGCACAGTAATAAATAAACTTTCGTCAACATTGTAGATTTAGAGGTTGCGTCAGCTTTTAGATAGCGCCAATGAACATCAACCACATGAGATTTCTTGTTTGCAAATCATTCTCTCTCATTTCTGCTTTTTGTAATACTTGGAGAAGTAATGTGATGGTGTCCTGTGCTGTTAACACACTGACAATCAGCAATGCAATTACAAGTCTTACATACAAATGAGCACAATGAAAACGTCTGGATTGAGAAATATGTGGTCTCACTGTCCTGTTCACTGGCTCACATTGTAACTCATTTTCCCCTCCAGAAATGGGGGGAAGCATGTGGGGATGGAGCATGTGGGGAAGGGTTAGAAGAGTCAAGTTGCTAAGTGGACAAGTAATTTTAAACAAAAACAAAAGTATATTTTGCTGCTACCTGTCTGAATTTATTCTGAGTAAGCTTGAAGGAGCTGACTGGCTGGAGCATGGCCATTGAGGGGCTGAGGCCCTGTAAAGCTTATTCCCACCAACAAAGGTTTCTAAGGAGATGCTTGTTCCAATTTGACAGACACTTTATTTAAGCAGAAAACCCTAGTAACCTCAAAGAGATGCAAATTTCATCTGTGTGAAGGTGTATTTTAATGTTGGCGTGTTTTCTTTTTAGCTGGCAGTCATATAATTGTGTCTATGGAGATTTTTGTACAGTAAAGTTATTTCAATCACTTAAGAAATTTAAGATTTATTTTTTTAAAGGTATCTACTCTTTCACATTCATTGAATTTCACTCTGCTTCAGTATGATAACTAGATGTCAACTTCCCTGTTGTAGTTTTTGGTGGGCATGCAGTTTGCCTCCTGGATCATATAGCACCATAGCAGAGCACCATCCCCTGCTTCATCAGCTGCACTGCACTGCTGAGGCACACTGATGGAACACAAAAAGTGCTCCCCTGAGTCCAGTTGAATAAATTCTGCAGGAACTATTACCTTGCCCCCATCCCCAGAAAACTGCAACAAGCCTGGCAGCTTCTAAAGGCTGTGAGACGTCTATAATGGAGAGGGATCCTCCTTCACTGAGGAGGCACTACTGTGTGCCCTGGGGTCTGGGATGCTGAGGGAACCAGTGGGACTGATTGTTCTTGTGGGCTCTTGTTTGGCCTTGAATCTTCTGCTACCTTTTCTCCTGTTTTCTACATTGGTACACCCATATCTGAGCAGGCAATACCATCTAAAAGCTATTTTCTCATCCTCTAGTTTAGACTTTAGTTGCCTGAAGAATAAAATGGGGCCTCTCTTTCTATGTATACTTCTACAAACCACTAATATTAGTTCAGCCAGTAACTTAAATCCAATTCCAGATTTTTTCTTTATATCTCCTTCTCTCCTCATCCCCCACACTAAAATAAATAAATAAATAAATAAATAGAAGTCAGACATTCTGTTTCTACTTTCCAGATGTGAACAACTGGATTAAATTCTATGGAGAGCTTTTAAAAAATCATAACAAGTCATTGGGTCATGGTCTTCACAGCATAAAGTAAAAAATGCTAAAGCCACATTTCTGAGGCCAAGCAACATGGCTGCAGCAGCTACAAGGTCACAGCAATTGAAACAGAACCATGAAAATGAAACCACAGCCACAAGAACAGCAGCAGAGATGACTTGTAATTTTTTTTTTTTCCATCAGAACAACTGGATAATTGCATTCCTTTCTGTAAGCAAAGCTGCCTGTATTGCTATAACACCAAAATTGTTTCACCTGTTTGGGAACTAAAAGGTTTTCCCAACTCTGTGAAAAGTTGATCACAGAATCAAGTTCAGTGAGGAGGTTCAACAGAGCAAATAATGCTCTCTGAAACTTAAGATTACTTATTGCAACTATTACTCATTTTGGAAATGAAAGATGAAGGAACAACATAAATAACACCAGAGATGTTACCTACAAATATAAAAACCTGATTTCCCTCACCAGCTTGGATCCTTTCTGCCATATCTGCAAAAGGCAGTCAGATGAAAATAGAAGATTCAAGCCTATAAACTTCACAAGAAAATCAGAGAATCATAGAATATCCCAAACTGGAAGGGACCCACAGGGATCAATAATCCAACTCCTGGCTCCCCGCAGGACCACACAAAAATCAGATCATGAGCCTGAGAGCATTGTCCAAACACTTCTAGAACTACAGCAGGCTTGGGGCCCTGTCCCTGGGGAGCCTGTTCCACTGCCCAATCACCCCCTCACTGAAGAACCTTTCCCTGACACCCAGCCTGACCCTCCTCTGTCCCAGCTCCATGCCATTCCCTCGGTTCCTGTTGCTGCCCCAGAGAGTAGAGCTCAGCACCTGCCCCTCTGCTCCCCTCATGAGGGAGCTGCAGGCCGCCGTGAGGCCTCCCCTCAGCCTGCTCAGCTCTGGGCTGAACAAACCAAGGGACTTGAGCCACTCCACATATGTCTTCCCCTCTATACCCCTCACTATCTTTGTGGCCGTCCTTCAGACACTATCTCATAGTTTTGTGTACTTTTTATGCTGTGGTGCCCAAAACTGCACACAGTACTCAAGGTGAGGCTACAGCAGCGCAGAACTGCGTGGGACAATCCCTTTCCTCAACCAGCTAGCAATGCCGTGCCTGATACACTCCATAAAACAGCTGGCCCTTTTGGCTGCCAGGGCACACTGCTGATTTATATTCAGCTTGCCACTGACCAAAAAATCCCAGATCCCTTTCTGCAGAGCTGCTCTCCAGCCTTTCATCACTCGGTCTGTACAGGGTTGCCCCTTCCCAGGTGCAGAATCTGGCACTTGGTCTTGTTAAACTTTATATAGTTGGTGATTTCCCAGACCTCTAATTTGTCAAGATCTCTCTGCAAGGCCTTTCTACCCTTGATGGAGTCAACCACTAACATAAAGGACTAACTGTCTCTCATCTTCCCTTGTCTGTTAACACATTTCTAAAAAAAAATTTGTTGTTCACAGAATCACAGAATCGTCTAGGTTGGAAGAGACCTCCAAGATCACTGAGTCCAACCTCTGACCTAACACTAACAAATCATCCCCTAAACCATATGCCTAATCTCTACATCTAAAAATCTTTTAAAGACCTCCGGGGATGGTGACTCAACCACTTCCCTGGGTAGCCCATTCCAGTGCCTAACAACCCTTCCAGTAAAGAAGTTCTTCCTAATATCCAACCTAAACCTCCCCTGGCACTACTTTAGCCCATTCCCCCTCGTCCTGTCACCAGATACATGGGAGAATAGAGCAACCCCCACCTCGCTACAGCCTCCTTTCAGGTACCTGTAGAGTGTGATAAGGTCGCCCCTGAGCCTCCTCTTCTCCAGGCTAAATAGTCCCAGCCCCCTCAGCCGCTTCTCGTAAGACTTGTTCTCCAGACCCTTCACCAGCTTCGTTGCCCTTCTCTGGACTCGCTCAAGCACCTCCATGTTCTTCTTTCGGTGAGGGGCCCAAAACTGAACACAGTACTCAAGGTGCAGCCTCACCAGAGCTGAGTACAGGGGGACAATCACTTCCCTGGACCTGCTGGCCACACTGTTTCTTATACAAGCCAGGATGCTGTTGGCCTTCTTGGCCGCCTGAGCACACTGCTGGCTCATATTCAGCTGACTATCAACCAATACTCCCAGGTCCTTCTCTGACAGGCAGCTTTCTAACCACACATCTCCCAGCCTGTAGCTCTGCTTGGGGTTATTGCGCCCCAGGTGGAGGACCTGGCACTTGGCCTTGTTGAACCTCATACAGTTGGCCTCGGCCCATCGGTGAAGCCTATCCAGATCCTCCTGCAGAGCCTTCCTACCCTCGAGCAGATCGACACACGCACCTAACTTGGTGTCGTCTGCAAACTTACTGAGGGTGCACTCGATCCCCTCATCCAGATCATCGATAAAGATGTTAAAGAGGACTGGCCCCAGTACTGAGCCCTGGGGGACTCCATTAAGTGACTGGCCTCCAACTGGATTTGACTCCATTCACCACAACTCTCTGGGCCTGGCAATCCAGCCAGCTCTTAACCACAGTAGTTCCCCACAGTAGTAGCCAGTTTCTACTAATAGAGCTTTGCCCACACTACTTTTCACCCTGCAAAGGCAAATAGCATCTTTCTAGTCCTCCCACGCTACCCAACCTTGCTTCCAGTGGCCACACACTTTCTTTTTCCATTTAAGCTCTAGAAGAAGACCCCTGCCCAGCCAAGTGAACCTTCTGCCCCACCTGCTTGACTTCAGATTTCAGGTTGCTCTCCCCATTTCCAGGGTTGGTGTTTTGATGGCAGTTTTCCTCCTATTACCAAAGATTTTAAATTTGGCTACTTCATTTTTACTATGGCCAAGATGACCACTAATTGCCACTTCACCCACAAGACCCTCTGTTCACAGGAAAAGTCTCATCTTTCTCTCCCCCACTTCTTTTCAAGAGGCTAAATAAAGCTAAGGCATGAGCAGCAGTCTAAAGGTCCAGTGTAAAGCTGCATGAACAGCACAAAAAGCTTTGTGAGAAGTTATTTGAATCAGAAGCATGAAGTCGCTTAGCATTCATGACTTCTGCTTTCTTTGAAAAGTCTTATAAATAATATTTCTGATTTTGTCAATACAAACATCTTTGAAAAATACTTCTTTTACTGTATCTCTTTACTTGACTGAGCTAAAATAATTCTATGCAGTTTAGGCAAAATATCATACATGAGCAAGTCTAAATACATTTTTTTTCCAAATAAAAAATAGTTGATTTTAAGATAAAATTCTTACTAAATGGCAATGGGTTTAATTGTTCAACTCTTTACATGATCTCCAAGACTTAAAAAATAAGGAACAATTTTGCCAAATGCTAATTTTGTACTGTACTGGACAAAGATCAGAAAAGCAGAGAGTATCACTAAATAATTGGTTCTTTTATGAGTTTTATTACTTAAGAAACTTTTTAAATTCATATGAATTTATAAATCTACATGAAGGTACCAAAAGTGATGCTTTCTAATATGAATGCTTTCTAATATGATACTAAACTGAATAGAAAGAACATATCACACTGACTTAGGGTAACATTTTACTACATATAAACTTGTATTCAGTGTACAGAGAAAAAAAAAAAAAAAAGTTTCATTCTTGTTCAAATGTACTCACTGTTTCTACACTGTAATTACATGCAGTTATTATCTTTAAGACTTCTATTTTTAAAAGTACACTTCCATCAATAATTAGTTCTGTTTAGAGGAATATATAGCAACACTATTTCATACCAAAGGCTTAAAATTTTAAGAAGGCTGCAAGGAGAAATAACTAAAACTAAAATCACTTTAGCTTATTCTTTCTATGAAGAGTCTCCCTTAGAGGTTTGCTGCTTGGAGCACTTCGCTACCCTTGACATGCCAATCCTACAAGTACAGGAGTGGCTGAGCTGGCTCCACACAAACTCAGCCCTGATCAGTATGGTGAGAGGCTGGAGATATGTGCGCAAGTAAAGCCTGACAGCAGCACAACCTCACATTTGGGAAATGACAAGGAAAAAGCCCATGTCACCACACTGAGGGACAGAATGTTCCAGGATGGTGCAGCTGAGGGGAACTTGTGTCAAACACAGAAGTCTCGGGTGCATCAAATGAATTGAGTCCAAGTCCTTGCTGGGCTCTTTTTTTACTGCATAAAGCTTTCTTTCTACTTTTAGCTACTACAGTTCTTTAGATACCAACACGGAAGTGAAATGCTGGCAAAACTATCTGGCTTTACTAAGCCAGAGGGTGGTCATTGGCATTGGTACCATTTGAGGAAGCAGTTCTTTGCTGAGTAAAGGTAGAAAATGGCAGCTTTACTGTGTAAGCTTTGTCCTCAGTAATTGATCTTGCATTTAAAATGCTGGAGGCTTTCTTATTATTTCTCTGGTAGATGGAAATTCTCTACTGAGTTCTTAAAATCTTAAATTGCAATTCAAGTTTTAAGCTAGTTACCTGCATCTCAGGCCAGATATATTCATGGGTCACAATTCACCACCAGCAGTCAAACTCCCTAGTATTTTATGCCTTTGTCATGATCTAAGAAATCATTCTCACTTTTTAAAAACTGCATTCCTAAGATGCAGTATACCTAGACATTCTGCTGTGTGCTTAACCCCATTAGGTGATCCCTGCTTAGAAACCTTAGATCATATACAACTGACAACAGTTAGTTTACAGAAAATCGATACCAATGTTACTAAATGAAGATCATTCACTCTCCACAACAAATTTATTTTAAAAAAATGTTTGGTCCTTCATTGGCCAACTTGTTCTCACTACGCATTATTCCTGCTTAAATATTGAGATGCTCAAAGATCTCCAGGTTACCACATTAGGAATCTCATCATGTGGCAATGCTTGTTGAGCCTCAAGCAAATGATGGAAATGAAGCAATGCCTATGATTTATTCAGTTTTTCATGGTAACAAATCTGAACTGCATGTATTCGCTAGCAGGTAGTTTAAGTGGAGACATAGAGCTACAGGGCAAAGTGGAGCATCCTACTGCAAAGGGTAGCATGCAGCTTTTCCAGCGTAAGAGTTTAGAAAAAAAAAAAAAACACTAAGCTAAGCAATATGATAATGAGATATAAAAGGAACCCGTTTTTATTTGTCAGAGTTTTACAGTGAAAACATGAGTATGATCTACGGGCATAAATGCAAAAGCAAGAATTTCAGTGCTTAGTCCACCTTTCACTGAAACTGGAGGAAAAAGTTACTTATTATTTAATTCTTAATGAAAATTGAACTGAGATTTAGGGAAATATATCCCCCATGCAAAGACAGCCCTAAATAACATCAAGAGCATTAGAAAAATACTTTACTGGCAGGAAGCTTACTCATGGCACGTACAATGATTACCCACAGAACCTTGCTAAGAGATTTTTAAACAATCAGCTTTGATTTAAAACTGTTTAAATTAGAATTATGTGTGATATAAATGGGTTAGTGTTTTACACTCTAGCAAGAATTTAGTCTCATAAGACTAGAATTCAATCTGTAAAAGCAACATCTATAGTTATGTGTAAAGGTAGTAGCCAGTCTTTTTTAACACCATTGTCATCCTTCAACTTTTGCAAGGTGTATACTGGTCTGCCATCAGGATTTACTTCCTAAATTTGTTAGGTATCTCCCAAAGACAATGTTTTCAGGGGTGCCTTTACAGCCAGTGTGTCATTCGGCATTGAATTCAGGTGTAGCACTGGCAAGCAAATATAACATGCATCAATTCAAACACAAGTCTAGAGTCAAATTTCAATTTGATGTAGATGTTAATCTTAAAATCAACCTCATACAAAGCCACAGAGAGAGCAGGAAAAGGTCTATTAGTTAACTGCAAGAAATCAGTACCAGGCTGACATTGTTTCCATATTAAGACCTTGTTTCACTAACCAGCATGATCTTGAATCACACGCCAAAATCTTTTCTTTACATTTATACTTTTCCCTTTTTGCATTAACCTTTCATCAGCTTTCAGCATATAATAATAGTAGAGTTAAGCAAAAAGGTTTGTTTGTTTTCATTTTAGTATTTTTTTAACAGGGGGGAAAATGTCACATAGGATTCTGAACATTTGTGGTTAGACTCTGGCAGATGTTTTAGGATCTTAGACCAAAGAACCCTTATAGCAAAGCTATTAAAGGAGCTAATGAATTTAAAGCGACTTGCTTCCATAGGTCTGATGCAGGGAAACTTTATGGCGACATAAGAAAGTTAACCTTTCTTGGTCCTCTTTCTCCTGAGCAGAAGGGTCTGGATACAGATCACCAAATGTCAAACTTACATCAAGCTGGCCATCAGTGGGGCAATATTTGTAGCTCTGTGAGGATTCATCTGTAATTTTTCCTCAGACCCTTGACTGCTCTGACAGTTAAAGGCTACTTACCACTTTCTTGACAAAACTCTTCAAGACTACAAGGTTTCTACATTAAAACTTTAGCTAGCACTTATCTAGAAATTAATCAGCTTAAGTAATATCCATAAAGTATTTGTTACCCTGTAATTTTCTTTCCTATATGGGTAATTGTTTTTACCTAGTATTTTTAGAGAATTTCTTACAGCTGAAATATATAACGCCACATATATATGTCAGTATCTTGAAGTAGTGCAGTTTCAGATTTCTATAACAGCATGCTGTTCACTGCTTACATCCACACTGTGGTTCGTCCAAGTTTGACTTCTAATGAGTTTCCACTAGAATTGATTTGTTAAATCTGCTTTCATGGTTGCCTTGGATTTAGAATCATAATCTGACAATGTAACTACCACCAGCAGATGCATGAATGTCAAGTGGAACGAAAATATCTTTTAATAAGAGTATTTTGAATAAGCAGAGATAGCTTTGCAACAAGAGCAAAATGGCCTTCTTGCTTTAAACTTGTGTGGTCAAATGTTCTCTCCGTCCTCAGCAAAACAGCTGGATATTAGTGATGAAGAAACATAAGGAAAAGATCCACTGGCAAATATTCTTAATAAAAGGAGTGAGAAGAACTCCCCTTGGCTGAAATAGAAGGTAGCCATCAGCACCAAGATAAATAATAAACTATCAGCTACATCTGCAATTTCACTTTCAGGTGCTGATCTAGTACAGGGAAGATGGGTCATACATCCTATCGACATTTAAAAAGTAAATAAAAAGTAGAAAATATAGCAAGTATATGCTTTAGCAAACACAATACTGTCTCAGTTCTACAAAGTACCTGGGTGGAAAGCTGAAACAGAATTTTACATGAGTAAGAAAATTCAGAGATATGAATTTGCTTGCATTTCAGCTCTTCTCTTCTAGGTCTCATTATATTTTCTTTCCTTCTCCTTATGTTTAATTCATTGTCTTTTTTTTTTTTTTTTTTTTTTTTTGGTGATAGTCAAATGCTTAATTTGATATGTGCTTCATTTTTTAAAAAGCAAATTAATACGAAAAAAAGTTGAGCATCTATTCCAACTATTTCAACAAAATACACAAAGCTCTCATCGTATACTGGCTGATAGCCATACAGACATAGCTGATCTTCTCCTCAGATATTGGTCCTTTAATTTTCATTCATTTTTGCAAGAAACTACTAACCCAAGTAAATAATAGATGTATGCAATTACCACCAGGAAGAATAAAAAGCATTATCTTGAACTGTGGAAATTGCAGAATAGATAAGCAAAAAGAAAATGCCATCTAAATATTCTGTGACCTTAATTTTATCATCGAGATGCTAAGATTTGTAAATCTTAAAATATTGAAAGGAGTGAAAGGTGCTGCAGGGGGCATGATATAGTTTGCTATTGAGAAGGAGCTAGGTCACTGAAGTAAATTTATATTCATCAGGAGAGTGTATACAGATGTACTTGGTAGAAAATAAAATTAGATCCCAACTTGCAACACCTCATTAGGATCTTCTTAAACTTGATACTTTACAGACTTAGACTTTTTTGTTCTTTGGACCTCTGTATATCTACAACTAGCAGCCTCCTCCCCCTAACACTTGGATAATTACAGCTTGCTCATTAGAGAAGTCACCCTGCTTCTGTAAGGGAAAAGGGTCAGGCACCTTGGGAAGTCTGCTCTGTGCTCACTATTTTTAGGGTCACGGACAGTAAACATCAACTGCAACACAGACTCAGAACCAGAGCTCTGGACCAGCACATTGATTCTATTTATGTGATAATAATATATGATATATTGATGGAAATCATAGAAAAATACCTCAGCATTTCCCATGTCTCTCTTCCTTTTCTGTCCTTAATATCATCTGTCCCAGTCATATCCCATCCTTCATTCAGTATTAGTTTCAGAGTTGGGTTTCATAAGCAAGAAGGGATTTTTATATTGCTTTTTATTTAGAGGTGTGCGAAATCAATCAAAAGCTCTCAAGACTATAGTCGGAAATTTATTATTACGTCACTTGGTCAGAGGTTTTTAGGTGTTCCAGTTAGTTGAAATGTAGGAAGATGTCATATATCAGTATATAACATAACATAATATCTTTGAAATAAAATCAACTAATGTAAAGTAATCAGCATTTCTTTGGAGGTTTGTGCAACAAACCAGAATTTACTAACATGAGGAGAACTTGCATCTAGGATTTGCTACAACTGGAAAATCTGATGGGGCTTTTTTATGATTAGCATTCAAGAAACTTGTTCAGTGTGGCAATATGTTCAGGAATTGGTAAATGTGGCAATATATCCAGGAATTGGTGAATACCACCATGATAGGCATGTGGTATCACAGACATGAATAACGTACCCACATTTGTGGTTGGAATGGTTGAATTTGCTATTTCAGTTCAGACTGTAAGAAAAAGGGGAAAAAAAAGTGAAAAAAAGATACTCATCCTAAACCATGGAGAAGGAAAGAAATAACACCTTCGACATCTTCATCTCCTTGGCTGTATTCCAATTTCACTGTAAAGGTCATGGAGTTTCTCACCATTCTTGGTATTAAACCACCATCAGTGCTTTTTATTTCACCCATTCTTTCTTTCTCATTTCCCTTTTTACCTTGCTAATAGGATGTAATTACACATGTGAATTCTAATGTAAAACATAGCTATCATATTGTTGCAATCCAAAACACGTATTCGATAACTGGAAATGAAATGTTTGCCACCCACTAACTGATAAAGAATAATAGGTCTTTTTTTTTGCAGTAGTCCGTCATCTAAATTACAGCCCCTACAAATAATCTTGTTAAGTTATGCATAGTTGAATTGTTCTCATTTGTTTTGTTATTTGATTTTGTGTTTTTTTAATTGTTGTTGGTGGTTGTTTTTTTGTTGTTTTTTTTTTTTTTTTGTATTCTTTTGCTCTCCCAGTCTGAATACCTATTGATTAAGAACAAATGGTAAAATATGAGAGCAAACAGCTTCATGTAGAATATCTTCTCTATGGCTGTCCTGCCGGGCAAAAGCAACTAAAAACTACAAAACACATCTAAAAAAAAATCTTTTTTCTTACTTAAAAAATATATGGAAGGGTCTTAGCTAAAACTTTGCCAGAATAAATTCTTGATCCTGTGACTGATTATGTTTTCTCTTCATAACATGCAAACTAAATAAAAATTTGAAAATAATCCCTTTGTTGATAACATACAAATAATAAAATTAAATTCCAATTAAAAAAAAAAATACCATAATATTTGATGGGAAAAGTTTCTGTTTCATAACAAAGAACAGTACTTTTTTATATAACTATCTGTTGAGCTTCACTTTGAAAGATGCTCTGAAATATTACACATACAGAATTTCCACCATCCTTAGGTGCAAACAGTATTATTACTAAAAGCTATAGGTGAATACTGTTACGCACATTTAGATAGATCACTGTACAATTAGAAAAAAAAAATACAAAAAGAACAGGGAAAAATACATATTGAAAGATTAATGTACACACAAAATCACTTATCAATACAATAATTTTTCAGCTGTTTTCATGGACTTATCTATCTACTCTATCTCTTTGCAACAGGATTCTAACTTCTGGATACTGAGTTTGGAGTTCCCAAACTCAGCTTTCAAATGAGTTCCCAACACTCACTTTGGGAATAAGGTGATAGTGTCACCCTCATGTGAGGGTGTATATAGGTGCAAATTTAGAGAAGTTATAAACAAGCAAACTCCAGTTTTTCATAGCCTACGGTCTAATGAATTTAATCTTTTTTTAAACCATTTATGATTATGTGCAGAGACTATCTTTTGATTTTTGACTGCTATACAAATAGTTTTCTCCTTAACAAGAGAGGTCAGGCAGTCCTCAACAATACCTACAGTTACCCTACAGACTTCTTTTCTGGAAATAGGCTACTTTAATTTCCAGTAGACTTAAAATAGTGTTGTCCACAGGCCTTGGTGTGAGGCACGAAGCCCTGACAGAAGTATCATCCTAAGCACTACCCCATGCCAGCCCTGGCCCTTCCATGAATTTATTTGCACTGGCTCTTCCATTTATTTCCACTGCTGTGCTGTAGTTAACTGCAATGCAATAGTGCCAGCTAGCCAGGTCTGGGACTGCACTATGTACCAGACAAATAACCTTAAACAGGTTTTTTTTTTGTTTGTTTGTTTGTTTGTTTATCAATTTCTATGAAATTCTGTTTATATTTTTTCACCCTGAGGAGTCTCACTGCACAACTCCACAAACAATTGTGTTGGCACAGCTAAGCGGTAAAAACACACTGATGACTGGGGATAGTGATGAGGTAAGAGATACTACCTAAGCTGGTATTGTATCAAATACTTCTGATTCACAAAATGTGTGGGACAACATTTCTGGAGAAATAAGTGAATTTAAAGTACTGGAAGGGCATAATATGAAGTAAAATCTTTGAAGATATAAAGGCAAGTACATTCGCAAGGAAAAGACAGGAAAGGAGAAAGAAATGAGACAGATTAAATCCTTTCCCCTCTGTGGCAAGAGCACATCCCTAAGTACACGTGTATGGTATCCTAATACATAAGAAGTCATAATAGCATCAATAGATTTACAGAATTAAAATGAGACACATGCTTAAGATCCCTCTTGAAATAAAGTCATAGCACCTGTGTTTAGAAATTGTACATAATGGGTACAGCCCTTTTTCTTCCTAATTTATTTCCTAAATAAGTTACATAAGAATTTTACTTAAGAATCAATGCTTGACGCTGCAATGTAAAAACCACAATTTTTGCTTTGAGACGTGCTTTGTTTTTTTTTGTTTGTTTTGTTTTGTTTTAAAGGCAGAAGAAACAAAGTATGCAGCAGTTTTTCCATAATAAAGGTAGATTTCTCCATTAGCATTTTTTCTGTGCTATAATGTATTATTAAACACTTAAAGGTATTGCTGATGGAATGTACTACAATAATAGCATAGCTGGAAAAGAGTTCTACTTCTTTTTCGGGATAATTTATTCCATATTGGGCCAACTGGAAAGCTTTTCAAAGACTGTCAGCACCATTAGCTTTTTTCTGTTGAGGCAAAAGCAAGTATTGGATGTGTATTGATTTGATGTTATTCTGAGACTGTGCAAGATTTGGAAGCTGGAGAGAATTATATGTGTGGGTGTACCAGAATATATATATATATATATATATATATATATAAAACGTATACAGGCTCTGAAAAGAATTTGATCTGGGATTTCTTATCAGCACTTTCATTTCAGGCCTTATGTGTTGTGTGTTTGTTTTTTTTTTGGTTTTTGTTTTTTTGTTTTTAATATAGCTGAGTGAAAAGTCCATTGATGCTCAAAAAAATAAAGAAAAAAATAAAAGGAGAACCTATATCATTTACATTTTATTCTTTTTTTTTTTCTTCTTTTTTTTTTTTAGTATGTGGTGCCATATATTAAGGACTATGGTGTTTACGTCACAGATGTAATCAGCATTGCAATTACTTGTAATGTTCTTGAAGCCTTGCCCTTACTCTCATCTTTCACCAACATTTGGCTGTGGTCACTTCACACACATTATCTTCCAGAAGTGTTCAGTTCCTAAAGTATCCAGGCTCAGTCAACAGCAGCCGAGAGCATGTGGTGATGCGCATACATTTATCTCATCTGGATGCATATACAAAACGTTTTTTATAGTCTATGGACAATCATTTACAAGTCTCAGAAGACTGAGACACTTTGCACTGAAACACACATTAAAAAGAAATAATATTGTTGAATAATAACACTTCGGAAAGTTTACTTTTAACCTGAAATATTTTGGTGATCCATTTTATAACATATCCACACAATCAACTGTAACCCCAAGTGAGATGACAGCTAATCAAAAGCTACATCTGAATGGTTCTGATTACCAACCAAAACCTCTCACATCAGTTTTGCCTTGAAGGAGAGGATACCCTCAGCCACTAACAGGTAGATAAGGCCTTTCTTCCTGTCATGGAAGTTGCCTGCAAGCTAGTCAAGCACATAGGATGAAGACTGGTTTGCAGACAAAACTTGTACATCCCAAGGGAGAGGAGACTCTTTGCAATTTAATATGACGCACATCAAAACCTTCCACTGAAAATTCAGAAATAAATAGGAGGGAAAATCTGGATCTGAGTGGACTCCAAGAAAGAATATGGCTATAAAAGCAATTGCATTTCACAGGAAGTGGGATGGTTCCGTGGAAGGCAGACACAGAGTGAAAAAATACCTACCCCAAAGACTCAAAAGCATCTAGCACCAAGCCCACGGCCATGGGTGACAGAAAGAGGGATGAGGCAACGTTTAGGTTTGATCTGTCACTATGTAGATTGCAATGGTGGGGTTTTCTTTCACTTCTTTATCTGTCTGAATAAAATTTGAAAAATATATTGTTTAGTATGTATGAAAGAATAATGTATGTTTCTTTGCATTTTATCTTATACTGGATTACTTTAATTTCTACACAAGTAGTTAACACCAAGACATTTCTCAGCCAGGATGGAGCAAGTCTAAAAGGTAAGTTCTAAACATCCTTGAGATGTTCCCTATTCTCCAAAAGTTTTCTACCAGCACAGCAACAGTATAGGCCTGCCTGATACCATTTTTTTCTAAGATAGAAAATGGAGAAATGCAAGAGAGAGGCATGTCTAAAGCTTCCCAAAATCTCAGTGGAGACTGGGACAGACCAGACCCTCATGTAGAGAAATAACTGATTCATGTGTCTGCAGATACCAAATCTGGAAAGACAAATTGCTGTAATAAATATCTATCAGTAGTTCTATTGCAGTTTTATCTTTGAAAATTTACATCAGTGTCGTCAAAAGCATTTATTTGATCATGAAGATTCAGAGATGAAGGGCAGCAAGCTCAGTACTTTATGTTAAGGGCTTAACATGCAAAAAAGAGACATTAAAACTTGAGCCTGATATAGACAAAAGATTTTGACAAAAATATTCTTGGTACATTTTTCCAAAGCATCAGGGATATCAGATTTTGAAAACTAGTCAAAACTAGATGTTTATGATTGCTCTGTTTATTTAACTTTCAGGAGTGCTTACTAAACATATCCTGTGCAGTTGAATTTACTTCTCTACCTGCTTCCTTGAAGAGTCCTTTTTAAAATCAAATGCAACATTCCTAACCACTTAATGGTAAACAGCCTTGACTGCTGTCATGCAAATCAACAAATTCACACACAGATATTTAGATAGGCTTTGAAACTATTCAACAATATTGTGTAGCTTTACCTGATTTAAGCTTTTTGCTGGAACACACAGAAAGGATAGCTCTGAATCTTTCATGCAACTTCCACGAGGAATATAGAGATGTAAAGACTGCTTATTGTATGGACACTCTGGCTAAGAAATTCATAGCTAGATAATAACCGCAGAGGGCAATTTTTTTCTAATCCAATTGCTCATTAAAACTACGTATTCACCTGTTTTTCATATCTTAACCACCATAGGCTTGAAAAAGGTTGTGAGCCCAATGACCTCAATAGATACATGACATTGTATGACATGGCTGAAATGGTTTGGGACTAGACTCAGAATAAGCACTTATGCAGTTTTTACCGATTTTGTAGGTGCAAACATAGAAAGCCAAATTACTCACTATAATCAAAATTTTATGTTTAGTCCTGATTTTTTCATATATTTTTTCCATCTAGTCCTACTTTTTTCAAGCTTATCTTTGGTAAGCTCCTCTTCAACACTTTAAGCTTACAGTTCCAGAGTTAGCAAGCACAAACCTACTTGAGACTACCCATATAATACCTGAAACACAGATATAAGGAGAACAGAATATGGATTTGCTGACATCAAAGCGAGCTGCATCATCAATGTTAAAAAAAAAAAAAATCACTATAGTTCCCACTATTAATCTAAAGTTAAACCAGAAACGTAACAAAAGAATAAGAGAACGTGCCACTGCAGACCAGCGGTAAGGAAAAAGACTATTCCTTGGGCTAAAGGGTGGACAATTTCTCAGAAAGACAGCAAGTAACACTTCCTGCAGAAAACAATACTCGTGTGAAACTAACTTCAAATCTGGAGCAATTTTTATTAATTACAAAATGAGCAGTTTTACTGATGGTTCATATTTATGAGACAAAATATGCACTGATAATATTATACTTTGGTATCATAATCTTAAATATCATGCTGTAATAAACAAGATATATTGAAAATATAATCCAGTTCTATTATTCATATAATTTATAGTACTTAAACCTGCTGAAGATTATATATGTATGTGTGTATATATAGTCTCAGAGTTTCAACTACATCCTTTCATCAATTGAATTTGTTTTATACATTCAATTAAATTTGACTGGGGCTCCTGGTACTTTGACAGAATTGCACTGGATCACATATATTTTCTCTCTCAGAAGAATAAAAAAATAATAATAATAATAATAAAGTATAAAAGATGAACACATATAAATCTGGTTATAGAAACCATCAGCTAGTATCATTGCAAAGAAACCTGGGAGTACTTTGGTTTTCAAAATTGTTCTTCCTAAAAGAAGTGGGCTGATGTATTTAATAAACTATTTTCTTCGTCACACTGTTCCTCCTCCACTTACTGTCCTATAATGATGCATTGCCATGTACAGAAATAGACTATTACAAACACATTACTACACTCCACCTTTTCATTCTAACCAAAGATATATTAAAAAAAAAAAATAAGTGAAAGAATGATTTATTAAAATATTATTGCTATTTTTTTTTGATAAATCTCAATGAGAAATCAGGTTGATATTTAGTAAAACTAAATACCAGTGAAGAATAGAAAGGAAAATCCCTGTGGGAAGGAAATTGGATGAATGTCAATATTCATGCATGAGCTGGTAAACTGTCTTGAATGACTGAATTAATTTCAGTGGTTCTCCTGGTAGTTCTGTAAGCAATTAAGCAGTAATTAGCTACCCATATCTGTGAGGGAAAAAAACAACAACTATTTTTTCAGGTTAAAGATCACATGGATAAATCAGAGTCCTTCTCAGTGTGGATTACTACACTGCATCAACAAAACCAATTCCTAGTATAGAGTCAAAGGCAGTTTCATCTTTATCCATCCTGTAAACATTAAAAATAATAATAATAATGAAATACAAGAAAAAAATAATTTTGTACCCTTAGAGGGGTCATTTTTCTGACTACTTATGGGCAAACTAATTTATTATGCACATTCACAATCACTTTTGATACAGGAAATTAGTAAAGAATACTTTTTTAATGAGCTTATCACATTGCACAATTTGTTTTTCAATGCATGTTTCTGCTTGTTATTAATAATAAATCAAAAGCTCTGTTTTGTGAAAGTCTCACAGCTGGCTCTTCATAAATCTAAAATGCCAATAGCTATCAAGTATTGCAGATACGCCTTAGTGAGAACATTCCAAATGTTTTGGTCATACTGTAATTTTTGTTTCAGAAATATGGTTTTAATAGGGTTTTACTAGGGAAAACTGACTGGTAATATTTGAATTTTAATCTCAGACTTCAAATTACGAAGGATATGTGGGAAACTAGGTGGAATCTGTGCTGCTAAACAATCCCCATAAAATTCACACCCTTGAGAATATTTCTAGTACCACAAAAATATTCTCACAACTGAAATGTTTCTTTGTTCCATGTTAATCTAAAGTCTCCAAGAGAGCAGTTTTTATAGATGAAGATAAAAAATCTTTGAAAGAGAAAACCATCAGCCAATCTATAAATCAAACAACAATGTAGCATTACAGAGAAGAGTCACCCTAATTGCTATCATACTACAGAAAAGGAGAGACAGGTCCTCTAAAGGCCCATCTTTAAAATTTTCTTATATCTTGTCAAACAAAGTCCACATGTGCGTATTTTCAAAATACCATTGTCAGTGCTTCAGAACACTCTCCATATCCAAATCTGAGTGAGCAGCAGGACTGAAATATAAGCCTATCTTTTTTTGCTCTGGAATCTTTTCTTCTGATCAAAAAATCTTAAAGAATAAAGCTGAAATGGAAATAAAAATGGTCATTCATTAAGCTATCTCCCTCCACCAAGCAGGATCAAACTGCATGCCAGCTATTTCTGACAGATTTCTCTAACTTTATTGTATTGTATTACCCTGAGTAATGAGATCTTTTTGCAATAATCTATCCCAATGCTTATTTAACCTCATAATTAGCCATCATATTTTGCTAAAAATCTAACAGAAACCTATCATGCTGCAGTTCCTCTATTGCTTCTGGCTTTGCCCAGGACACAGCATTTTAGGAGAAACATAACATTTTACACATTTGAAGACAACATGCTTCCTCCTTCTCTCCTCTAGACTAAACAAAGACTTGACCAGGCCAGTCCTTTCAGTTTTACAGGTTCTGACCATTTTGGCTGCTCACCCAATGGCCATCTTAAAAAGTCCGTCATTATTGAACATGGAGCCCCAAGGCTAACACCACAAACCAGCTCCAAGGCTATTGCACCTTTCAGCAGAAACTATCACACCTACAGCATTCCCCAGTGACATATTTTAATGTGACCTTATCTGTGAATGAGACTCATTTGTGATCAGTATCAGCCTAACTGAACCCTTGCAAGCAAAGGTGTCCTTATGCTGAAGATTTCTCCCACTTCAGTGGAGATGGAAGAGAAACAATACAACAATGTCCAGCTCTGATGTTTATCTTAATGTCCAACCCGTGCTTGAAAATACTTGCTGACTCCCTCAGGAGGATAGCATCTACAAAGATAATTTAGAGTTAAAAAAAAAAAAAAAAAAAAAAAAAAAAAAAAAAAACGTTGTCCAACTAGCTAATTTAAATAGTTGACAGCAGACCACTGAAAACTGCTGAGTAGTCTTAGAGTTTGACTTCATTTCTTAATGATGCATCTTGCATCTAGGCTGTTTTTACTTTGCTTGTGAAAATATCCACAGCTCTAATAGTGTAACAATATGCAATACCTTTTCTCTACCACTGAGGGGTATTTAGCCAGTCCTGGGTGGAAGATAAATAGATTTAATATATTTTTGACAGGCCTGTGTTGACTGCAACTATTCTTCTTCCTTTTTTTTTTTTTTTTTTTTTTTTTTTTTTTAAATATTATTTTTTAAGATTATTAAAAATAGTTGGCTTGATTTTCAGTTCCAGTATTTTTCCATGCATTGAAGAAAAGCTGACTCATCGATAACAATTCCTTTTCAGTCCTTTAAAGATAGGCACTAACTTTATCTTTTTATGTCCTTCTGGAATAACATACAATGTCCCTGATGTCAAAAAAAAAAATCTATTCTGTTTCTCTTTTAGTCAAGCTCTAAGAATTGACAAACTCTCTGCTATGCCAATTAAAAGAAAAATATTATGTAATTTAAATTAGAATTAGATATATGGGTATTCTACAATATTCTACAAATATGTATTCTACATATTTACACATATTAATATTTTATTTTAAAATATAACTAAAATTGTAGAACAATAATAGTTATATTTTGGGAGTTCTCAGAACAGCTGCAGGTAAGAGGGAAAAAAAGAACAAGTGTTGGAAAAGAGGTATAAATATGTGAGATATAAGAAAAAGAAGGAAGAGGGGCTTAGGAGGGGAAGGTGAGAAGAGCTAAAACTGAATGGAGAAAGAATAAAAAAAAAAATACAGAATTATTGATCAAGAAGTAAATTTTATAAAAAGCCGTCTAAGCAACAACAGAAACAGCTTCATTCACATTATTACAGCTGAAACACACAAACAAACAAAAATCAGCAGAACAGAAAAGGAAAAAGGATAAAGAAAATAAAGTTGAGTACAAGCAAAGCAAAAAAAAAATATCCAATCTGCGTTTAAAGTTATGGTTAAAATATAACGATATTTTATATACTGCATATAACCATATGCCATATTTTTTCTTTAGGGGTACAAGTACGGAGACAAATGTTCCAAACTGAGTTTATAATAATTTGAACCACTTCAAAAAGTACTTATTTTTGTTATGTAGCTAAGGCTAGTATATTATTTCTCATTTGGCTCACAATAATATAAATTTCCCAAATTAGCATAGCTTCATCAAAACCAAGAAGAAGAATGAGATTTAAGGATACCAAGGTCACTCTTCCTTTTGTTCCTTGGCCACACAACTGCTCCTGAATCCCTTACACCAGCATAGCTGGCAGAAACATTCTGCTTAGCCTCTCATTAAGCTAAAATACTGCTATTGGTTTACAAAGCCCTTTCCTATTGGAGAAGCAAGCCCTGCCTGTGTTCTTAATTTTTTCTTTGCTGCAATCATATTTAAAATAGAGCAAATTCTTATCTGGAACAAAGAAAGATGCACAATTTACACTTAGCACATTATATGCTTTGGAAGGTTATATAAATGCAAGTATAGATAATTATGCATGGAAAACCCCTGACTTTTTTTTTTTTTTTTTTTTTTTTTATGTATTCCAAGCACCAGATGATGTAGCATAATCTTATTGTCATTCCATAGAAGAAAGTTTCCTCAGATTTCTGTGATCCATATAGATCCACAAACAATAAACATTTAGCTTACCACCTGTGATGTTTTTCAGTATTTTTTCCACATCTCCCCATTTCATGGAAATTTCCATCCACTGAATAGTGTTTTGTGTTGTTCCCTAAGCATTGTACTTTGCAGATCTTTAATGACATTGCTGCTGGTATTTTGAAGATCATCCAGTGATTTCTGCAGTGTCTGGATGATGGGATACAGGAACCCTCAGAGCAGTGGAAATAACTTCTTCCCTGATACAGCAGCACCACTCAGAGCAGCATCTTACACCAGATTCATTTTATGTCAGCTTTATTTTCCTTAATAGATAAATATATATATATATAAAGAAATAATAAAAATATATAAAGAATATTGCAAAGGGTATGGAAAGGGAGCTCTTTAAAGTATCAGTTAAAGAAATAGTAAACAATAATTGGAAAACAAATATTATGTATAAGACAAACTGAAGGTCTCCTAGATCACATTTGCCAAAGTAATAAAACAACACGGTTTCACCCCTGCCACCAACAAATGTGGAAGTATTGTTTGCAGAGCATAATTGATCTACTATGACGAGCACCCTGATCAGCAAGCACCCAATAAAATTAAGAACACAAGTGAAATTTTCAAGAAATAATTAAATAAGGCAATAGGGATGATATGAAGTTGCTGACATTGAAATTTTGCATCCAACACTTCTTTTGGCTGAGCCAAAAGGCTATTTGAAGACAAATAATAAATGTTTAAAGCTAATGTGTCATATCATTATGCTGTTACACTGCTTTTTTGTGTGAAATAAAATCCTTTGCAAATGTTAATTACACTTCAGAAGTCCTAGAAGAAGTATTAATTCTCAAATATTTTTTAGCGATGAAGGAATAATATCACAAAGAAATGAACCAATACAAGGTGACCCAGCAAACCAGTGAAGTGACTGGTCGGTCAGCTAACTAACAGTCAGTTAGTTCCCCTGCTTCTGAATTACACAATTATTCCTGAAAATACTTCATAGGGATGTGAACAGGAGTATCACTGAGGAGAAAAAAAGTAAACAGACACTCAGTTCCATGAGATGGGATGGCCACTAATTACCACCAAGATTCTCCATTTAGCATTGTGTAGAGGGAGATGGTAATGCTTATTTTCCAGGTTCTTACATATTCACATTTCCCTTTCTCTATTTCCATCTGCACTAGCTTCACTGTTCAGATTCAATACTGAGGACTCAAATGGTGGCAGCATGGTGAAGGCTTCAGGCCCATCTCCAGCAGCATTTTGGGCGGATGTTAACATACTCAATACCTGGAAACTACTTGCAAAACTGAACAGAATGGAGATAAGCTACGTAGGAAACAGTGATATTATTTTGCTGTATACTCTTAGAAAGAACAAATTTTGTTTACCAACAGAAGTCAAATTAGCAAATTTCTTGTATCTTCACACTCATTAAAACTGATGTATTTGGTATTCTAGGGACGCAATTGCTTTCTGATAAATCAGGAGAGTTATGGTACTGGCCATCACAGCAGCAGCCTCTGTAGTGACATTTGCTGTGCCACATGAACACAGAGTGCCGAGAGGTTCATGTGCCATGCAGTACTAGATCGCTCCACATCTGTCCAAACTGATTCTTCCCAAATGAAGATGCTTTCAGTCAACTAGGAGATGTGCCCCAGCCTGCCTTATCTAACCCCAACTCATTGCAAGGAATATGAAACTCCTCTGGGATACAAGTTCAGTTATATGAATATGTGATTCAGTGTGTGTCCAGGATACCTAGTCATTGGCAAGTAGCACAGAGGACCTCCCATTGATGCTACTGTTTTCAGGGTGCTTACACTGGACTAGCAAAGCAGCCCAGTTCATCCCAGAATACGAACCAAAATGCAGTGAGAGGATCACTAGAAGATGCACTTTGAAAGGATGCGTTTGATTCAAACAAAAAGGATAATAGCATGTCACTAACTTCAGTTGAGCTGGAGATGAAGTTGCACTAAAATCATGTGAAAGCCCCTTTACTAGTAGTTTGGAAAAACTATGAGGAAATCTCAAAACAATGGCAACATTTCACAATCAATTTAAGGTAATAAACTGTGGTGAACTTGTGTAGTAAGCGTACTGAGGCAAACAAATACTCAGAGGTGCACTTTCTACTCTAATTCTCCAATTTCAGATTCTCCTGAGCGTTCAGTTGGATGCCTAAGGGAGACAACTTATTTTGCTGCTGCAAACTTTGTTCCTGTACTCAGAATTAACCAACAGGATACACAGCCCATATTTACGAGACTTCTTACTGGAATTACTCACACAACAGTTCCTCAAAGCTTATTACCCCCACTGTCTGTGTCAGAGATGGATGAAAATTCAATTAATTTTCTGTTCTTTACACTGATCCCTGAAAAACCAAGCAATTATGTTTAAGTTTGGGTGTGTCTGAAAATTTAATTCTGGGAGAGGGAGGATGGGACAGGAAGATAGGGACTAATTTCTCCTGCACACACATGCTGTGATATACAATCTGTGTTGGTTCTTTCACCAGAGCTATTTCACTGCAGACAGACACTGCACAGCACTAAAAATGATCTAATTAAGAAAGTCATGGAAAATCACTAGAAGCTAATCATCTTTTAGAGTAGGTGGGGCCTCCTACATCTGAGCTGCATTAGGCAGAATGAGACAGACCTCCACAATCTGCTCTCCAAGTCTGGTCCTTGGGAACTGTCTTCCATCCCGTTTTATAGGAGCTAAAAATTCATTGGCCAATTTCCTAAGGGAGATAAGCAGGGAAAGAGTTTTCTACTTCTACCAAGCTTTAACAAATAAACGTCAGTCCCGTTTAAAATTTTAAAAAGTAACAAATCATCACATTTAGGTTATAAAAACATTTTAATGAATGTTTATATTTAATAAAATTTTTATGAGGACATCAAATGCTATTTATAAAGTGCCAGATCTGTACAAATAAAGAGATTTGGCAGTCGTCAGGAGCAATCATCTCTCTTTTCTTCCAAATTCTGGCCTGGACACTTTGAGGTGCTGAATGCTCTGGCATCTTGTGAAAAGCTTGGACAAACTTTCACAATTAGATCCTTCCAGGATCAGACTGAACAGTAACTGCCAAGTAATCCTCCTATCCACTCTCCTAAGCTACTGTGAAGCTGCAACGCTGCTCCACAGAGCTTATTTTCTCTTAGCAGCAGCCCACCATGTTCCCCCTACCATGACTTACAGGCATGTGCCTACAGCCCATGCTCTCTGCTAATCTGAGAGCCTGGGGAACTGGCAACCCACCTTAACATCCATGCATCTAGAGTCCTCTCCTACCATTCTATACAGTGGAAAGAAAAAGGTTGCATCACTCTGCCAGATACCTCGACAGCTGCTGGGGTTGGGCTCCAGATTCCTCCTGCTGGAGGTAAGGAGAGACTATATTCAAATGGATATATATGCGTAATTCTTCCATGTGAAAGAATTGACTCAGGAATGCACTGCAGAAAGCCTGCTGGTTAGTTTGGTTTCCTTAAAACTTACTTTTAAATTAAGCAGAGGGGGGAGGCTCCAGGCGTTATTATTCCCTGTTCCAGCAGGGCAGGTGTGTGGAAATCAGCCTTCCCATTAGAAAATAATCAAAAATCTGTGGCATAAAGCAGACAACAGAAAAATATACTATGCATAACGTAATAACATGTGATGTTCCCTATAATCCCTAGAAAACCAAAAAATGACAGAATCAAGCCAGATAGTGACTTGTACTTGTGAAGCAGCACCCTTTATTATCAAGGAATAGGGGAGTCGGCTTTGAGGTGGGATGCGGGAGGGGGAGGCAGAGGCTGTTATGCTCTTTCCTTCAGAGGTCATCCTTACAAAGCTCGTTATCAACTGACAACTTTCTAAAAATAATGCAGCAAGTAGGATCACTATCAGAGAAAGGTAGAAAATAACACTGACATTAATATATCCTGCTCAGAAAGTCATTCCTAAATGAGCTAAGTTATACCATTGGATGTAGTGAGGCCTTTTAATTAAGCAAACATTAAGAATGCAATAAATGGAATCTAAAATGGAGCTTGTAACTACCACTTCCAACCCTGTATGGATAAATGCTTCTGTCTGCAGAAGAGTCCAAAACAGGAGAATTAGCCAGACAAATCAGCTACCCAGACAAAACTCAGGATCTTATATGGGCTATAACTGATTCCAGCAGTCAGTCAGAGACCCCTGAAACACTGTGATTGCTGATGTCGCATTGCTCAGGCTGATCTTGCACTACAGCATACATATAATTGACTTGTAAATGGAAGCCATTGCAACAACATGCTATGAAATGATTGTTCAATTTATTTCAGAAGCACTGACCTTTCCTTTAATCTCTTTAATCAGATTGAGAAATAAGTGTTATATTTGAAAGTAGCAACTAACGATATAGCATAGGTTCTCAAATTGAATATTTAGGTTGAATCTAGAGGGGGAGGGGCTCATAGGATATTCCCAAGAACAGTGTTAAAACAACTTTCTGATGCTACTTCTATGGTGGTTTTTTTAATGCTTTTGTGTCTTTAAGATCACACTCACAGTCATTTGAGGTTTGTTTTGGTTTTGTGTGTGTGTGTGTGTGTGTAGAGATTTAAACAATGACTTGCAGGTGAAACCCCAGAACTGCAGAGCATACTAGGCTAAAATATGATTGAGTCATTCAGTTATAACTGTAACAAAACACAGTTTTAAAGGGTTCCCCTAAATCTGTGAGACTCTGTTGAGAGAAAATAATAATAATAATAATAATAATAGTCTTCATTGCAATACCCAGTTCCTTCTGTGAAAGATATCCAAAACATACTATAAAGAACTGGCATAGAAGAAATGTCCCTGAGAAAACAGTTACTAATTCAGCTGATGAGCCCATGTTCCACAAGCTTCAAATGATTTAAGTAGAGGACTTTCCTTCACTATTTTTGATCTCTAAGCACTTGATATGAGGAGAAAGCTGTAGCAGAGAATCCAGCTTTGCAAATAGCCTGCTTTCTCTTACTTCTCTGAGGATTAGGACGTAATTTGTTAAGAGAGCTTATTTAAATATATATATACACACATTCACAGAGAAACAACAGTAGATTGGAAAAAAATAATTCAAACACTGAAAGGCAAATCAACTGTTAAGTTCACGTAGAAAATAGATGAGCTCCTGAAAGTAGTTTCCATGGAATCAGTGAAAATTACTGACGTAGGAAATACAATTCTGTTCCAAAAAGTAGTCATTTCACCCAAGGGCATTGTAGACTTCACTGGTGCCAAAGAGTATCAGGAGGTGATGACCACGCCGTTCTAGGAAGTCCTGAGTAAGGACACAGTATCAAGTGGTACGGCTGTCAGTGAGAGAGAAACGCTTAAGATTATATTGGCTCTTTATTCCCATGAATCACAGAGGAGTTGATTTGTTATCAGCAATAACAGCCTTTCTCCCTAAGAGAGGGGGACCATACAGGAAGCATATGCTCCAGACTATTTATGAGGATGTTGCCAGAAACGGGTGTAACATTTTGAACATGGTGACCTGCACCTTTAGATTATAATTGTATGTGAAATCATAAACTAGACAGAAAGGACATAAGAGGGACAGAGAAAGGAAATCTAATAAAAACGATTAATACGTGATAGTTTCCAATCCATTATTTCATCAGGAAAATAATAAAATAGCATATTGCAGCTCTTGGACTCCACCTTTTAGTTCCCTTAGTCAGGAACAACTATATTCAGCTCAAATTTCTGTTTTATCTGTTGCAATGACAAACATCTCATCTAGCAGCAGAGTTAATATTTGCTCTAGAGATAGCTAAGTCTCTCTGGCAATGATTAGGGAAGGACTGGGACATAACAGCACCACTGGGTTCAGTGTCAAGAGGGGCTGCCAATGCTAACTTTCAGATACCTATGGATTGTTTATCCATTTCTAGTGTCATTCAGAATAAATTATTAGTAAATTTGTACCAATTTCATTATAACTTAGTCTGCTAAAGAGAGTAAGCTGAGGTGAAGCTGCTAAAATACAGAAATATTTAAGATTCAGTTCACATTCTTCTCACTTATATCAGACATACAAAACTATTTTAATATTCACTACCAATTTCTTTTGTCTTTGCTCTGGAGCTCCCCAGATTTACTTCCACCCTGGCCTGAAAGGTCACTAGAGCAGCAGGTATTCAATGCTTATGACTACATTTTCTCTGTATTTTTCTTTATTACCATTCTGTTTATATCATGTCCAAATAGTAGAATTGACTATTTTACTAGATCAAGTTTCTAATGACAGACAGATTTCAACATCCAAATGCTAACATTTAGGTCTTTGAGGAAAACAAATTTTCCTTCACTTTCAATTGTGCTGTAAGCACAATTTAAAATAAAACGGGAAAATAAAAAGAGGGATAGAAAATCTTAAAGAGTCTAACCTATGAAAGAATAAGAAACATTTTAATAAGCCTATACATATTTTTGGATCAATTAAAGTGTTTGTAAGAGAGACCTAGAATTGTCATTCATTTGATTTATCAAATAAAAAAAAAAATTATCCTACTGAAATTATCTTGATGTACCAATCAAAAATTCATGAGCTGTTACACATCAGAAGTGGCTGTGGTTTTTTTTGCCAGATTGGATGATCAGCTGGCACTGCTGTCTGATCATATGGACTTCTGCATAGGAAAGCAGTTTTTCTTTGCACAAATACGTTGAACAAGAGTTCCAGACATAAGCCACAAATAGCATTGATGTGGTGTTTAACAAGAAGGAGTTCTCTGTTAAGTTCTTCATTCCTGTTACTTATTATGGAAGAAACAGATGGAATTCAAATTTTGCCCAACTGTTATTAACCTTGAATATCATTTCAGTCAATGCTGAGGGAGTACAAAGATATAACAAAACAGTCTGGAGACCAAAATATAAAATATGATTCAACATGAAGAATAAATGCAAACGTCATCTGATTTGTTGCTTCCACAATGACTTCCTCACACATAATAGGCCACCAGCTTGCAAAAACCTGGTTTGAGAACTTTGCTGATATATATATTCTCACATAATAATTTCAATCCAATTAAAAGCCCTCATTCAAAGCCACAGAATTCAATCAGCACATTGCCTTTGACATCAAAGTTTTCATTCAAATCTGATCTTCAGATCTTTCTTTGCCATTCTTGCAGATGGTCTTTGGCTTTAACCTCAGTTTTCTTACTTGCTTTTCATACTGTTCTGCCATAGTCACATTTTCTTCCAAGCCTTTCCTCTAACTGGGGACATGAGCTTTCTTGTTTATTTCTAGTGGCTGAAATCCATCCTTCCTATGAAGATACTTTTCTTTTGGGGGCTATCTTCACTTCTGGTATTGTTAATGCAGAAATATTTAGTTACTTTCCGTTTTACCTGTGAGAACTAGTTGCATTAAATGTGTTTTAAATTTTTAGTCATTTAAAAAGGGAAAATAAGTTAAAGTTAAAAAAATATGTTTGTAGTCTGTTTTCTCCATGCAGAATCTTTCTCCTTCTGAAGCCATTTGGAGGTTTGCCACTGATTTAAACAAGAGATTGATAGGGCTGTAAATCAACTTTTCTGGGAAGCCCCCCATCCCTCCCCCAAGCTTTTTTTTTTTCTCCTTTAAACATTGACCTGATTATTTTCCAACATTTTCTTCTACCATTCTAGCATACAATATAAATCAGAGAAGTATCTATTTGTTGTTTGTCACATGTTTTCCTGGAAAATTCATAGTGGGGATTTAACGGAAGAACACTAGCGATACATGCAAAATGTGTACACATTTTTCTTTTGAACTTACATCTAAGGTGGTCTTCAGTACTCTGTGATTTTTCCTATTGTATGTGAAGTGACTCATTTGGACTTTGGCACTGTTCATTATTTTCCTGCTGTTTAAAAAAAAAAAAAAAAAAAGTGAGCCTGAAGAGGCCTATGCAGACTGGCTCCATCTGCGCTTCCTCACCGTCTCCTAGGCTGTCGGAGAGTCAAGGACAGCCAACACTCCCCATGTTCCAGCATCACTTGCTCTTGATGGGCCATTGTTTCCCTAAACACTATTATTGTTTTAGGCTGTCACATAAAGGAGATGTTAGGCTTACAGTTACTTCAGAGGAGCCAGGTCGCTCTGCCCTCAGAAGTGGTGTTTATAACTTCACCGCAACATTTTGCAGAGGATGACTGGCTGACACCACTGTTGTCTGCAGTCTAAAGGTAACCATAACAAGCTCTTCTTTTGCCTGTTGGTGACTGTTTCTCCATGCCAAACTGAGAGGTTTGCATAGCCACCTCCACTGCTATAAAGAAGAACGTTATGTTCCTTTATGCATTAAGAGATTTTTCATAGCTGAGGTTTAGAGGAGCCAGGAAAGGAAATTTCTTTTAAGCTATAGAAAAACTTCTGTGGGGAGCAGGCAATCAGAGCAACAGAATTTGTACAATTGCTGTATAGATCATTAGCTAATTATAGGTCTTAATCATCTTCATATTGCAGAAAAAATAAATAAATAAATAAATAAATAATAAAAAAAAAAGACTTGCTGCAAATCAGATCCACTCAGCCAGTTTACAGACTAGCATAAAACTGAGAAGTAAACGTATGGGTAGTTCGTAATCATCTCCTTAATCTGGTGGCACTGCTGTACATAATGATATCCTGAAAACAAATCTGATACATGTGACAACTTTAATACTACTGAGGGAAAAAAAATGCAGATGTTCCTAAAGTTAAGTAATCTATAAACATATGTATGGAACATTAAAAGAAAGATTAAGAAGAATTTACCATCTGCAGTAACCTAAAAAGAGTAATAAACCTGACAACCTGAGCTGAGTATTTAAAAATGCATTTGCATACTTCCAGAATTGCTGTGCTGTTATTAAAAAAAAAAAAAAAAAAAAAAAAAAAATCTCTCTCAAACTTCTACATTCATCAACCTCTCTCATTATCCCAGGCTCTTAGCACACTTGGCTCACAGGTGCTAGACCATTGCACAAGCCAGCAGTTGGGAGTCCTTCACCCAAGGACTTTCAGCTGCTGTGGAGCATCCATTATGCCCAATTTCTGACACTTACATTCATCCTCAAAGAAAAATACACAAATCCATATGATGTGAAATATAATGAAAAAGATTCAATTCCTGTGATGGGATATTTTCAGGAGACTTGAGTTAAGACTTTCTAATCAGGTTTTGAAGATCCAGGCACAAGTGCCCTCAGCCAGCACCCTGCAAGGTCAGTGGGAATCCTTCCCCTCATCTCAGAGGACTTATCTTTCTACTTTTGAAATAAGGACAGTCCAGATTAGATTAAATCACATTTGTGCAAATCCCACTCAAATCATTATGAACTGCCTACTCTTGAGGCAATTTGTTTCCTTTTATTTTTGGTAAGAAATTTATTTCTGCTCAGCAGGGTTGTGTAGCTTAATACATGATGTAGAAACATGAGACAACTATTAAATAAGACTAAAATTTGCTTGCTCCCTACTACAGGGGTCTTTGTCACTACCAAGCATGAAAAGATCAACATAAAATAAACAGCATCTATTCATCATATTCAGTGAGAAAATTCACTTGAATGTTTAAATTCACTCACATCCACAAATGACTAGAAAAAATGCATCCTACCACCAACCCAACCATGCAACCGAGCAGTGGAAAACTGACACACGAACAAAGGCAATCAATTTAATAAAAACTTCTTTCTTAACCTACAAAATAAGCCTCTGGGTCTGGACTTTTGACAGAAAGCTGTAAATCTATAGCTGCCAGCCCAGCCAGCTGCTGGGAACAACCACGTGAGAGCAGGGCTGTATGACAGCAGGTTACCTCATGGCCACTGGGATGACACCACTTGTCCTTATAGCAGTTAGGGCTTGCAGTGCAGCCCCTCACAATCCTTTCTGAGAAAGGGATGTCTTACAAATTCAAAGTGTGCTCTAGAGCTAAGAAAAACAAACAAAAATTGCTGAACACGTTCACTTGCATGTCTTTCATTGGAGTATGCTTCACAAACTCATGGAGAGATGGGTTTATGGTTCTGGAATATTTAAGAATGCTCTGATGAATTCAAATTCAATAAGCAGAAGGAAGAACTCTTGGACAGCACAGAGAAGACAGACTACTGGTATCCCAGAAGCAGGATGTATTTTGCACTCGCAGCAGTTTCAAGGACTCCTTGGCTTCTTGGGCAAAGAGCCTTTGCCCAAAAACCCTGTGCTGTCAGTTGCACATGTCAAGCTGAGGCAGGTGATGCTCCTATCTTTACAAAATCTACCAGTTTGCTTTGCTGGTCTGCCCGCTTCGAACTTCCTCCACTTTTACTGCAGCTGAAAGGAGTAATCAAGGCATGTATGGGCTGGTGTGTGCATACAAGCCACCTAGGTTGTGTGCTCAGTGGCTCTAGTATAGAGTTTCTTTGCATTTCCTGATCGCCGTACCCACTCATTTTTCATCGTGCATTTAGTTGTTTAGTGTTTTGGGGCAGGAACCATCTGTTTGCTGTGAAGAATGGCTAATGAAATAGGTATACCATTGCTGACATAAACATCTGGTTGCTACTTCACTATTAATAACAAAGAAGAAATCTTACTTTTAATTCTCAGTAAAAATGTTATTAGTTTTGTTGGGGTTGATTTGTTTTGGCTAACAAATCAACCCCAACTGTTGTCCTTTTTTTTTTTTTTTTCCCAAAAAACTTTAATGAAAGAAATAATACACTTCTGCAAAATGTCAACAGAAAAAATAATTTTGAAATAAGCATGTTTACCTCCTTCAAAAGGCATCTTTATAGTCCCACATCACTGGAAATTACATAGATAATACCTAGCAGGTGACAAGGTTCCAAGCTGCAGAACATCAAAAGTTAAAGTATTATGTGACCCTTTCCTCTTGCATTAATGTCTTTGTAATGGGCCTTATGAGGAACAGGTTCTGATGAATAATTTTCAGTAATAATAGAGAAGTATATTTCTGAGGAAGCCAAGGTTCCTTGCATGGGTAACTAGTAGTCTGAAATAGGACAGATATCTGAATATAATGTGGTTAGAGGACTAGGGGAGTAGGGAGGGGGAATGGAACTGCAATATGTATTCTGGTCCAAATAACATGTCCCAACAAATTTACACAGTGTAGCTGATGCCCTAGAATTAGATTAGCACAACATTGCTCATTTCCAAGTGCAAAGACTGCGTGCATAAAATGCTTAATGACAACGCTATGAGGAAACTTGCTGAAGCAGTGAGACACAGATGGCCGGGATTCAGTACTGAAACTCCACAGGAGTCAAGTTGTGCTGGGGCTGGGATGAGATTTCCCTGTGCACTGATCTGCTCGACAGAGGACAAAGAACAATTGTGCCTACTCCAGAAGAAAAAAAAAAAAAAAAAATAGAACAGCTACGTGCAGCAAATTTAGCGGTGGAGACACGCCAGAAGGTTCAAAATTTCCTTCTCTTGCCAATAATGAGCAAGCAGATTGAATATTTTGACATATAGATATCATTCTACATGTAGTTAGAAGAAATAAAAAATATTCTCTATATCAGAAGACCCTGTGACTAGATAGGCATCAATAATTTATTTGGTGCTGCTGGATTTATACCATAGACACTCTGGGTACTACTTCCAAATTAATAGTATTTCTATGTCGAAATACTTTTTTTTCCACTCTTGATATGAACAGGATTTAGAGACTGATTTAAAATAAAGGATATTGTGAAGGAAGGGTGGGGTTAAGCACTAGGGAAATAAAAATTGTCTCATTGGCATTACTACAAAAAAAAAAAAAAAATTAGATGACATTGGGACAAGTTTCTCCAGATTGGTACTACATCTACTTAATACTGAGATTAAAGTAATAATATTTCCTCTCTTTTGGTCTTGCAAAATCATTCCTTTCACTCCCTTGAAGCCAGGATTTCCAGCAATACATGTCTCCCCCACTCCTAACACAGTAACTCACACATCTGATTTGGGGACTTGGGGAATCACAGTTCAGACAGGAGGCACGTGTAAACTTATTGTTTGCTAGTAGATGAAATCAGCAGCAGAAGAAAAATAACTCAGATAGAAAGAGGTGATCAAAAAAGTAATATATGGGGACACTGACACACACACTTATTTCCATACCCAAGTATCTGTGGTATCTTTAAATACAGCACTGAATGGAGATGTAACATATTTAAACTCACAGCAGGGTGGAAGTACTCAGCAGGCACAAGGCACAGCAGGAGATACAAAGCAAAAATGTTCCTGAATTATATAGTTTCTGAAGATTTAAATGGTCCCCTGAAATCAAAGTTGATGAGCAAGTTTGCCCGGCCATAAATCTCCAACACAAGGTACAGTTACTGGCACTTTAGAGCAACAAGTATTGCCCTTTAATGTCATTTTATGTTATTGGACTCCATTTTTCAACTACAATCAGCGAAATAAGGTCTGAGGCAGGCAGAGGAGAAACGGTGCATTTACTTCGAAACAAAGTAAAGATGATATAAAGTGTTTGAACAGCACTTTCTAAGTAACTTTCTGTTACACCTGCCATCAGCACATTTTCAAAAGTGTTCTTGAACAGAGGAGGATATTACGTAGTCACAAGTTATGTATATGTGATACTTCAGAAGTACCTAATTAAGTAATTTTTAAATGAGTAGCATACCAGTGTTTAACTTTACTGCCGCGAGAGATAACTACTTTTTTTCCATCCAAGTAGAGATTTATATCCAAGACATTTTGGAAGTTTCAAACAAGAAAAACTTCCTGCAGGTTTTTTGTCAGTTTTGTCAATAAGGTACTCATAAAGCTATGAAATACTTCTGTAAACTCCACTTAAAATTACATGAAACTCATTGCTCTACTACAATCAAAAGATTTCCCATCCTATCACTAAATTAAATTTTGTACTCAAATAAGCATTCCAGGTGCTGAAGATTACTGATATTTCAACTTTCATAAGCTAAGTTCTACAGCCTTACAGAATTAAATTGAAGACGGTCATAATGAAACATGGAATTAACCCCATAAGCCATATTTGATTGCAAAATTTTGCAATTGTCTTATTCATGACGCTGAGCGTTCCAGTACTAGACCATTGAAAGCACCGGGGACAGTTGGCATTACAATCAAATATCCAGAGACACAATGCCAGGCAGTGATATGTACATGCCTTTGACGATCTGTGATTTAGGACTCATTCAAATCCCAGCAAAGCTCAAAACTTTGAATCAGTGCCTTATCAGCACTGATATGGACTCAGCTATCTGAGGTCTCTATGTCAGATCAAGTGCTTAACAAACTTAACTCACAGAAAAGTAACTTTAAAGAGATTTATCATCCCATGTAGTTCATGTTTAATTGAAAACAGAAGAAAATTCTGAGAAAGGAACAAAGTACATAAAGACAAAATAAAGTTACCATTTTTGTTAGTGTAAAAATAATTATCTGGGTTAAGAGGTTTGCCTTGCAAGATATTGCTCTGATTCAGTGCTCGCTCCTAAACTCAGTGCTGTGCATGGCTACCAGCAGCTCCTCCTGTCCCCTAGACTCTCCATCTCCTTAGCAAATAAAGCTTTGGCAAGCTCCACGCTCACGCTGCTGTGTGCACTGCCTCTATACTTTGCTTTTTATTGTTCTTAGGTTAGAAAAATACTGTCATCTCCCTCCAAGAAAACAGTCTTCAAAAATCTGTATCTAATATGCACTTTCGACAAAATATAGAATGTGTGGATGGGCAAATAAGAGCCAGTCACAGAACGAGACAGAGGTATGTGCAATTAATACATCGTTAGGGTGATGATGACTGAACACCGCTATTCACATAATACATCAGCCTAGATGTACCAGTTTTGCAGGTGGTGAGAAAGAACTGTATTGCCATTATGATGATTAAACAAATGAATATAATCACTGATCTGGAGCACATCTGCAGTGTCCTTGTTCCTCAAGCTATTGTATAACACTGCAAGTTCTAAGATTGCTAAGAATTAAATTGCAGTTAGTGCTAAATAATCTGATACCACTCAAAAGCCAGGGTTCACAAACTAAACTGCAATCTCCAAATCCTTTTTATGTTGTTGATACAGGGCCTTTTTAGTTGTGGCAGACCTCAGCATGACCAGCTGCTTATGGCCACTATCATGGCCGTCAAGTCCCTCACAGATGTGTCAAGAATGAGGAGGCACACCAGGGTCAATAGGAGCATGACACAGTTGTCAGTAGGAGCATGAAGAGAGTGCATTTTGCCAGACAGAGGTAATGCCAGTTTATAATGGGTGACAATCATCACTACCAGAGAACCAAGGACAGGCAGTCAAAAAATGCAGAATTTGTCTGTGAAGCCACCAGAGCTGCACTGGGACTGGAAAGGCTTTCCTACACATACACCGAAAACAGGATTCCTTGAGCAGGCCTGGCATCCACAGGCTGCTCTTGTGAAGGCCAAAGCCAGGTGCCAGAGACAGAAAGTTATGTTGCATGAAATAATTGTTAGAAAAGTCAGCTGCATTAGCCCCCTCAATAATTCATTCAGTAATGGTGCTGAATTCTCCCTGCTTGCAAGTTTGCACATGCCAAGTGCATCCTGCAACTGATATTGAGTGTAAAGGTATCAAGGCACAGTGGGCTTGGTTTTGTTTTTAAATAAGACCTGTAGCCTAGTCCAAACTATTAAGTACAATCCATGAAAATAACTCTGGGAACTGTTGTGCTCAGAAACAGAAATTCTGCCAGCAGAAGACAGAAGTCTTGTTTCCTATTCCCAAGTACTTCTCAGAAATATATATATACACACACACACATATGAACAGTTTGTAATGCCATGATTATAGACAACTGAATTTTAAAAGTAAAATGCTCCAGAAGAGAATCCAAGATTTCATCTGATCATAGATCACTGCTTCCAGAATTATGCAGCCTAATGAAGAAAAGAATATTTACAACTCCATGTGGTTATACAATTGAAAGCTTGATAAGACTAATAACTAATAACAACAACAATGATGATACCACTTTTTCTACTATTCATAAATCCTTCCTTTCAGGAGCCCTAGCTCTGCTTATACCAGAAATGTCTTATTAACTAGTTTATTATTATAATTTCCACCTTTCTGTGATCCATTGTTTTCTTCAGGAAAAAAAAAAAAAAAAAAAAAAAAAAAAAAAAAA
>CM021768.1:39671635-39682022 GCA_011076525.1 Nettapus auritus | reverse complement strand
CCCCCACCCCTCCACTCTATCATCTGGTTTTAAGATTTCCTCACTGCTCCATAACCTGTATAGATTACTTGCAATCTGTAACTTCCAAGTACTCTCAAACATGGCTCAGAGGATAAAAATATCTTGAGGACACTCAAACTGTTTTACTATGTGTTGTTAAGTCCCACTGCCCAATGACAGAATTTGAACAGGCTGAGAGGATTGTGGTTTCAGCAGGAGGATTGGAGCCATTTTCCTACTGCAGTGGTAGTATTGAATTCAAACCAGCTGTGTTGTCATGAATCCCACTAGCCCTTTCCAGATGTCCTTCAGTCACCTCTGAGAACATATAGGTAGGGAAGAGAACTAACCACATTCGAAGACGCACAAACAGGATGAACACATAAGGTTAAGATTATTTCTGTTTAGCAATTCTTCCTTAAGGAAGAAAGAATGACTACTGTCTGATGTTCATCATTGCTAGAAGCATTTACACAGAGTAATACAGTCTTTCTGGACCATCACAGTCAATTAACAAATAGACATACTGCTCTGAGCCATGCTAGTTCATAAGAGTTGACATTTGGACATTTATTTATATAAATGCAGATGACAACAGGAATTCTTTAAACCAGTTCTGCCTTTCTTTGAAGTTGTATTCACTTGTTTACTAATACAGGATAAAGTTATTAATAATAAATCACCATATTCTGTTGGTTAGCTCCTGACAAGCTTGTATTTTTCAGTGTTGCTGTTCTCCAAGTTCCCATCTTTTCATGATTATTTTGCTACCCTGCAATCTTTCTTACTTTCTTCTGCATACCCTGGGAAATGTCTGGATTCTGCATGATTAAAGTTAATGGGAGCTTTGCCATCAAATTCAGTGAACATGCGATCATGCTCTGTGCCAAATTCCATAAACCTTCTAGTAAGCCACAACACCTGTTTTCCTTCTCCTCCCATGCCCCATTTCTCTTCATTGCACATTTTTTCTCTGCTCTGACACCTATTAATCCTTGCACTCTATCCAATCCATCATATTCACCTTTCTTCACCAGTTATGTTGCTGTGGCTCTATGGCTGGAATTAGTGGGAGAGTGTGAACTCACTTATAAAAGTGCTACTTTTCATACTGCCAAAATAATGTCAGAGCATCACAGAACACGAGTCCAAAATGGTACGCAATATCTTTTCATGCATCTTGATCTGATTTTAATTTTACTTCCAGTCCCCCTTGGAAAATCACCACCCTATACATTTATTTCTAAAATGTTCATATACCCAAGTGTTAAATCTCTGCCATTGTTCAGTTTGTTGAATTCCAGCCTTCTCCTTCCTAGCAAATGTAATGAACGTACTTTATTATTTCTGCCAAAATATTTCAATATTCAAGCACCAGCAGTTCTTCATTTCTTGTGTTAAAACCCTCCCTGGGATTTTTAGTTTCAGTCCTCCCAAGTTTAATTAAAGACATGTCTTCTAAAAACACCTATTGAGACAAGCAGAACAAGGGAAACTATCTTAGAAAAGTATAGAGCTTCAGCTTTAGATTGATAGTGACTAGGCAGACTGAAAGCAAAGAAGATCATTTGGGAGCGATCACTCGGGTCAACAGTCTCAAATACAGATTAATCATGAGAGGGGGGAAAAAAAAAAAAAAAAAAAAACAAAAAAAAACACTTTGGGAACAGTTGGTTCCTTATTGAATCAAGACCTACTGCTCCGTCTCTTTAGCATATCCTCTCATTTGTTAAGACCTTTCATTAGTTGTGTGAATGTAATCCACTACTTCATCTCCAAAATGCGTGACAGGCCCAGCAGCAGGTGAAGGACATCCTTTATTTAGCTCCTTCTGACTTTGACTTTATTAGAGTGATACATCATTCAGGATTCAAATTAATGTCTATCCCAAGAGACATATTGTATGACTTGATATTTACTCTAAAGCATTCTTTGAATTTGCTGTCTATACACACAAAGTATACTGCCATTACCAGGAAATTTATCTTCAGCTACCAGAGATCATTCTGGGAAACCCAGACTTCTGCTCTTGTTAGTTTACAAGATTAATTTTTTTTTTTTTTACCCCCACCTTCTTCAGAAAAAAAATAAAGCCCTAGCAGCTATAGTACTAGGTAAATAACAAAATATTGCTTGTCCATTCAAACACAAAGCTAAGCACACAGTTCAGAGTATAACAGCCAAATGCTCATTGCTCACTCACTGCTTTTATAAGAAGTTAGGACACTGCCTTAGGGAGCCACTGACATCAAATATTTCATCATAGTACCACTGGAGCTGAGTTTTGTCTCCTTATTACTAATCCCTGAATAAAAAAGTAAAAATAAAAGACTCAAGCAACTTAATCCAATCTGACTTCTCACCAGATTGCTGGGGTCTCTTGGTAAAGTAACCTGATGTGTCAAAGAAATTGCATTGCTGTATTGTCCACTGAAATATACTTAATATATAATCAGCTAATGAAAGACATCTTAGCATGGTTTCTTCTTCCAAAGGAAATTAGACTCAAGACTAAGAGAAGCAAAGTAGTTCTGAAACATTTTAGCTAGTGGTAAAAAAAGCAAAATTCAAGCCAACAGAAAGCAATTTAGGTATATTTTTGAATTTCCACCACATAGAAAGAAGAGCAAAGCACGAAAACACTACCTTCAAATGCAGAAAACAGAATTTTCTACTGAGTGTCACAAGCAGACTGGGGATGTAATCAGGATGTTAGGGCTTTCACAGCAACCCCATTACCATTCACAGGCTTTCAGAACTGCTGTTCCTTACTCATTGTTCAGATCCCAGCAGCATTCACTGCAGATTTGGCTACATATGTTCTTCTGACTGTTGTTTTTATTTCCTTATCTTAGCTTCTATTAGCAGTTCTGCTTTTCAGCCCTTTGCTAGGCATCTGATTCTTTTCAGTAATCAATACACTTAAAATTAAGTACTGGTTTAAGCACTTGGGGAAACTTAAAAGTAGGCTGGGTAGTATTGCAGTTATTTTACAGGCACAGGGAGTGGGAAACATTTTTTTTGACTGCAGTATTTTATCCATATAAACCATTTACAGTTAAACATTATATTAGGGCTTTGTTTCCCCTCCTCCCCCCCATAAAGTCATACTCCAAAGGCTGACTGTCTTGGTATTTTTTAAACAATGGAAAGACCAACTTCAGGGTAATTTTTCTTTTGTTTCACCATATTGTAAAATAGTACTTCTTGAACTACTTATCATGTAAGATTCTATTTTGAGGTCTTGCTCTGTACAGTGATCTGCACCAGTGTAATTGATACTCCCCCTAATCCATATTTGTGTGTGCATACACACACTATAAACAGTTTACAGCAGTAGAATTTACTTCAGCATCAACTGAACTTTACAAAACCCACTTGCACATCAGTGGTATTACCCTCCATGAAGTGTAGGCAGGGAGTAAATCACCTGGGTAATCTAATGAGAATAGATTGTGTAAATAGTTCCACAAAGAGCAAATGTGCATAGTTAGGGCAATAAATTGGAATAATCGATGGAACAAGCACCACAGTAAGATCAAAGGCATAAGATTACAGCAAGTGTTTTAATCACCAGACCTTGCGCTGCCATTAACCACATCCTGTAAGTGCTCTCACAGCACCCCAGACTGGATATTTTCTGCATATTTCTACCTTAGACCATTCAAGTTCAGTAGGATACAGCCTCCAGCAGCACCAGAAACCAGGTAAAGTGCAAACAAGACCACCCTCCTGATGCATCTGCTCAAGTTCAGCAGTTCTGCATGATGCAATGCAAGGGCTCAGCCACTCTGGCTTCCCCTGAGCCTGTTGCTGCATGCTGTCTTGTCTTTCACAGGAAGGATTATTAGCTAAAATTGTTAGTGCGCCTTTGTGGTACAAGGGTGACACAAAAACACACCCCTCTCCATCCCCTACCCTTCAATGTTGTACTGCGCTTTTCTTTCTCCAGAAGACACCACAGTAAATTTACCGAAAGAGTTCAGCATGCGTAAGAGCACAGGATAACACTTGTCTCCCCTTATCATCCTAATACCCCATTGCCAACTCAGGCCCACTCTTTCTTCTCTGCATCTCCTCAAGTTTGCCTTATTACCACCAGGAATTTTCCCCTAAACCTGAGCTCCCTGCCTAGGTCCCCTCCATTAATTCATCCTCCACAACATCTTTTTTATTCCTCTACAGTCACTGGCTGCTACAACAACTGCCTCTTCCTTGTTCACTCAATCATTGTAATGAATCTGTAAAAGATGCCAAAGAGTGTTGAAATGCAATGAGAGAGAAGTTCAAAGTACTCACTGTTCTTCCTCTACCAAATAGAAAGGAAGAGTTAATTATCCAGAGCTCTGCAAATACTTCAGTTATCAAGTGATCTCCTCTAGTTCTAAAGATTTTCTTAACCCTAAAGACGTTTCAGACACCTGAAGTCAAAAAAAGCAGCTTTTTAGAGACAAATTATGAGTACACTCTTTTCACCTAATTCATACATACTACATCACAACATCACAGCATTCAATATTTCATTTATGTTCATCATCTCCTTTACTTTTGCATTTTAATTTCTTTTCACTGAAAGAAAAAGTATGCTGACTGTGCCTCCAGAAAGAGGTCATCTTAGCTTCAAGTGCATCATAAATACAGCCATTGCCTAGGGAAAGAGTGAAGGAATTGAACATTCAACATAGGCACAGCAAACTTTTCAATAATTTTAAATAATCAATATATTAAGTATCCCAATACGTTAAAGGAACTTTACACTGAAGAAAGGAGAGCCACATATCTGTACAATAA
Organism: Nettapus auritus; assembly: GCA_011076525.1. Classification (NCBI taxonomy): domain Eukaryota; kingdom Metazoa; phylum Chordata; class Aves; order Anseriformes; family Anatidae; genus Nettapus; species Nettapus auritus. The sequence continues at coordinate 39,677,231 of CM021768.1, read as the reverse complement.
ATAAAAACAAATACATTAATGGGTTTTGGTTTTGTTCCCCTGTCCCACTCCTGTTTTTCAGGCATGAATATAAAAGATTCTCTGCGATTTTTTTTTTAATTATTTTTTTTGTTGTTGTTGGTTGGTTTTAAGATAAACCCAAATGCCTAGCTCAGTTCAAGAACATAACCATTGCTGTCAGGTCAAAAATTAAATAAAACATTTTAGAACAAAGTTTCAAGAAAACATTTCATTTCCCGTATGATATCCTCAGGTACATTTAACAGCTCTCTGATGTCAAGATACCACAGTCACTCATTCACAAACAGACCCACTGAGTAAGCCAAGATGTCAAGGAAAATATAAAAGCTTGAAGAAACAATTGATCAACAAAGGGTTGCAGGATTTTCTTCTAAACATGCAGGTGAAATTATGGGAAATTTGAGGGCAAAAGTTATTACTACTTCTCTCTTTTGGGTTGGTCTCATTTGCAAGATAATAGCTATGTCACTTTTCTCCCTGGAAATTTCAGTCAGCATAGGCACTATGGGCATTTCTTACCAAATTGATCACAAGTTCCCTCAACTTTGCAGTTTTACCCTGAAAAACAGAATCAGAAAGGGAGAAAGTCCAGTCTGAACATTGTAACTAGCCAGATGGAAGACTTGCAGTGGGAATTATTTTTAAAACTGGTTTCCTTTTCTGAAATAGAATCCCATAATTAAAGAAAAGTCCTTAAGGGGAAGGCTTTGAACTTAGAGGAAAGAAACGACATCACCAACCAAGCCAAAGACTTGATGGGCCAGCATAAATCCAACCTAAAAAAAAAAAAAAAAAAAAAAAAAACATGCTACTGCAATCATCCCCACAACCCGACTATATGTCCAATTTACAACAAAACAAAGAAAATTCACATCAGCTGTGTTACATTTCACATGGCAAACTGTAAATAGCAACAAAATGAGAACAAAATTTCAGCTGGAAATTGCAAAGCTGTGATGGGCTGAGATGCTGTAGCTGCCAGATCTTGAGTTAATACTCCACTGCAAAAAAAGATATTTTAGCATTTAAGTCACTGTGACTTATTATATGCTTTTTGATTTTGATTTGTGTTGGGGAATGTGTGATCAAAGACGGACACGTAAGGTTTTTTTTTCTCTTCGCTTCAATCTCAGAGTCAACCATTCTAGAATCGAATCAGTTCATCAGTGAAGAAAAATTCATTTTTTATTTTCTCCTTGCCTGAGAAAGCCACTCTGCAGCATTTGCTAGGAAGAACCGTGAAAATTACTTATATGACAGATTTGCATCTTGAGGCTAAACCAAGCACAATGACCTTCCACTCCTTACTCAACATGCATTATTTTCATATTAAAATAACATATGGAATGACTCCTGCATTTTTCCAGCACCTGGAACTGTGTGGTATGTTATAAAGCACAGAAGTTATCTAGTATATAATATTCTGACAACATAAATCTATAACCCCAAAACATCAGAGTGAAATAGGTCTGCACAGGTTGACTTGCTTTTCTTCACTCAAATGAAAACTACTCCCCACTTGCAAATAAAAGTTAATTACCTAAAAATAAGTCTCTCTAATATATTAATCCCTTGCTTTATATGCAGGTGCAAATACATTAGTCTGAGACAGACATCTTTCACCCGAGGCTGCTAACTTCATACCTCAAATGAATCTCTCAGAAACCAAAAGGACAAACATCTCCATGTCAAAGTGTCAAATCAAAATGTAAATCAAACAACAGATGTTCAAAAATATTTTCTAAACAGCTGTGGTTAAAGTACATACATACATATATTTAATAAGCTTTTAAAAAGATGTATTGTTAACATATTTTTAACAGTATCACCTAATAAAAATGTCTCAAATGGAAGATGCCACATGGTAAGTGTGGCGCTAGGAATGGAGAAATTTATCCTAGGACCCCTCCAGCTATCAAAAGCACCAAAAGGATTTCTTGGGGAATTTTCAACTGACTTTTATCTAAGGCCATACTACCCAGTTAGGGAAGGCATTTTCCATAAATTAATGACTTGATTCAGTTTTCACTTTTGCTTTCTGTTTCACTTTAAAAGAAAACCCTGAGGCTAGCAATTCTGCAGTACAATGCAAACCTAGCTGGTTTGTAAGAGGGCTGCATTCAAGGAAAGCTCCACTGCTGGCCTCAAATGCAAGAGCAGGTCCTTGCTAGAAAGGGGCTAAGGAAGGATGCACAGCTCAGGAGCTTTAGAAGACAAGAAAGAGGAGGTGCAGTCAGCTGAAATACATGATTGCAATTAGTCACTGGGAAAGCAAAGCAGTGTTAAGCTTTTCTGTAGTTTTTGTATTGCTTACATTCAGATACTCTGTTAAGAAAACAAATAATAAATTAATCTTATGATAGAATCAAAGCACAAGCATGAGGAAATGGTAGTACTGAACCCTCACAGGAGAAAAATCAATCTAACTACTGTTGCTAACTCCCTGCAAGCCAAAATACAATTCCTCAATTCTTGTATCTTCTTTACAGAAGCGAGCAGGAAGGAAAGAAAAGGCAGATAAAAAAAGCAGGTGGGTGGACAGGACGGAAATAATAAATGGCCTGCAAGAGACTGCACTGATGGGGAAAAATGCTGGAAGAATTAATTGGGAAAGAGTAAATAAAGAGGGGAGAAAAAAAAAAAAAAAAAAAAAAAAAAAAAAAAAAAAACAACCTTGGGCAGCTATACAGGATGTAGAAAGATATTTGACAGGACAAATTCTTGAGGGACTTGAAGGATTACTGGTTGTTGCCTCAGGTTACAGCAGCTCTTCATACCTTGATACCAGAAATACTAGAGAATAACATCTGGAGCGTCCTGCTAATCCTTCAGTGACTGAATGAAAAATAGAATTTCACTGATTGCACAGTTAAGAAAGCTGCAAATGGTATGAACTGAATTAAGATTTAGATTAAAAGTTCAGCACAGTATAAATGAAATACTAATTTTCTGGGTTATAATAATAAAAAAAAAAAAAAATAGAAATATCTCTGTTTTATTCTTGATGACAACATTACCAAGAAAAGAAATAAACAGAACTTCTGCTTTGTATTCAGGACAGCAGATATCCCTTAAGTTTTATTTAAATAGTATGTGGAATAAATTAAAAACAAACAAAGTATAGAGGAAAAGCTTCTCTGTATGTTACAGTTTTACCAAACATTCAGATGTATCAAACCTTTTTCATTCTGGCCATACTTGAATGAGGCAATCACATAAATCTATGAACAAGTAGAGCACAGTGTATGCTAAATCAACTATTGTCACAGGCTTATCTGTACCTGGGCTAAATCCAGAAAGCCACAGCAAAGCCTGAGAAAGAGGTGGACCTGGAATACACATGCAACAAAGCTTCCTTGTGTCCCAGAAACATTACTGAGCTATTACACAGGCTTTTGCTCATCGGAAAAAGAGGAAATGAAAGGGGAACATCTGCAATGTCTAAAGTATTCTAAAGGGAATACACGGGAAGGATGTTTCAAAGCTATTTGAGCTAGTGTCAAACAGGGGTAGGAGATGCAAAACCTGATTAAACCACATAGTCACAGAGTTTACTATTTGAAATGTGACATGACAAATATATAAGCAGTTATTAAAAATATTGAAGGGGGAACAAGCAAGAAACAAGCTCTGTGGACCTCTCCTGACCTAAAGCTGTCCTGTATTTTTCCCTTGTGTTAGAATGTTTGCTCACAATAAGAGTAAAACAGTTCAGGTAAAGCTGCTACTTGGAAAGAGCTTGTGGTACCTACCTGAGAGCAGTTTTTTTTTAATTCACTAATAAGCCCTTTATGCAGGTATAACATTGCCATCTAGTGTATGTGGCATATATTGTAAAACACGGGAAACACACAGACATGCATTGCACAGAGCAGCTGAGTTTTCCCCTAGCTGGTTTTCCTCAAAACATTTCAACTTACAGAAGGACAGATTTCCTCCATGATACTCAGTCCCAAGAAAACATATGACTTGTATTATTATAAAAAAAAAAAAAAAAAAAAAAAAAAAAAAAAAAAGGCACGAAAAAGCACTACTTCAGAAGCAGTTTTTCTACTGAATCCCATGCTGTTGTATTTAGTGGGTACATCCACTGACAGTTCTAGCTATTTCCACTGTTCTCATGCATCAAAGTGTGCTTTAGCTTCGGCATGGGCCCTAACCCCTACCAGCCAGCAGCCAAGTAACACTGGGATGAAGAATGAAGAACAATGCTGATCTTTCTTGTCCCACTTTCTATAACTAATTAAACTGTTACTGAGACAGTGGCTAAGCTGCACCAGTAAGCCCTTGTACAGCAAGGAGGGACAGCCCACGTTATGCTGGAAGATATCTGACTGCCTCATCCAGGAGCCACGGGGTGCTCCCACGATGCCCGCCCCCCCCCCCCCCGGGCTCCAAGCTGTAGCTGGATGCACTGGCTGTGAGTACTGTGAGAGGCATGGCATGGAGGAGTTAAACAACGGGAGATATTTTGGCCTAGCTGGCACCACTGAGTGCCGAGCAACGCCCCGCCATGCTTTTAAGTGTGCAGGCCTCGCTCCAGTTTAAGGCTTTGGGCTGTTAAACCCAGACTTCTGAAACAAGTTTTTCCACCAACATGTACAGTAAAATTTAATTTTACTGTAAGTATTAAAAATATATATATTTTTATAGTAAAATTAAAATTAATTAGCCCTTTCAAAACACAAACAGGCCCAAATGTAGAACACTGAGGTTATGTCATAACATACTCCATATGGCAGAAAAACAACTGTGTACCCTAGCCACCAGTCTCACAGAGAGACCACCCTGGCATTAAGCACCCCATCTGCCTGTCCAGCCCTTCCTTAGCCTCCAGGTGCTTTAGTGAATGCTGGAGTGAAAAAGAGAAAATGGCTTCACACTCACCTCATCTTCCAGTTCACCTGAGCGAGAAACAGGCCCCGCACTGGAAAGAAGAATAGAAAATAATCCTTATTATGATCAGAATGGGAAGTGGTATGGAAAACATGCTCCTGATTTCAAAACCAGGCTTCTCAGTTGTGGAGCCAAAAAAGCTCCTTTACACCCCAACGTCAGTTACAAATACCACATATTATGAGAACTTGCTATAGCTGTTCTTTTTGGAGCCTCACCAGTTTAACAAGATATCAAGAGCCTGATATTATGCATTATCAGCAAATTTTATCTTGTTTTTGGTAGATGCTGGGCAATTGAATTACTGGTTCTCCTCGATAACAAATTTATTTGCTTTACTCATCATATGATCTATTGCATGGGATGAAGTAGCAAATACAATAAATGGTCTATGGCCTTCTTTTCAGCCATTACATATGTGTATTTTTAGCAATACAGTCAACATTCAAAATACATCCTTTATTGAATTCAGTCTTGTTTGTTATTGACCCACATATATTATTTACACCGTGCCAACATGCACGCAGCCAATAAACAGCTGAGCTAGGAAAGGAGGCTAGCAAGATCCCTGATTCCTTTCAGTCTTAAAGAGCCAAGTTAGGGGAAGAAGAGAAGAGAAGGGAAGGGAAGGGAAGGGAAGGGAAGGGAAGGGAAGGGAAGGGAAGGGAAGGGAAGGGAA
>CM021768.1:39657151-39671625 GCA_011076525.1 Nettapus auritus | reverse complement strand
AAGGGAAGGGAAGGGAAGGGAAGGGAAGGGAAGGGAAGGGAAGGGAAAAAAGCTGTTTAAGCTAACCAATGTCACTTCAAATGAATCACTGAGCCAATGAATGGCTCTGTCAGCAGATCAAAGGGACCAGTCCCTTCCAGCAGGGTGGGAGGTGAAAGACAGTTAGAGCTGATAACGCCTCTCAGCTGTTGGGCATCATGCCAAGTGAAAAAGTAGCAAGTGTAAATAGAGCTCCAGGGTGATTATAATTCCTTTGCTCTAAAAGTGTTTAACATTAATTCAACAAGATACAGGTACCCTCACTTAACACTAATCATGTAAATACTCCCATTCTCTTTAATATGACAACATCTCAGGTGAAGCAAGCAAGTAGCTTGCTTAATTAAACCTTTAATGTCATAAACTACAGGTACAGAACTAGTGAGAAATTTTGGTATACCTCTTCCACCCTGTCTTTTGGACTGCCTCCCTCATTCTGTCACTATGCTTAAACTTCTGCCCCCCTTAAAATGACAGATTTTCATAGACACAGCATTGTCTATCTATATTAGTCAGACATATCTGTAGCCTCCTGGGATGCGATCAGAAAAAGCTGCCATTGCTGTAACTAGAGCAAGGTGCAGCCCCCATTTACTGAAATAAAAGCACTTACAAATGATTACCTGATCATCAGCTAATAGAATAAATGGATGTTTTCTTCAGAGATCAAGATAAGAAAAGGAGGTTATTGTTTCTATATCAACTGGGGTTATCCACCTTGTTTTTGCTAATAGAAAAATGAGGTTTTGTTAAATAATAATAATTTAAAAAAAAGCTGCTTCAAACAAAAGAGATTACATGGAACTGCATCCTTTTCTAATGATTTTAATGAGTTTTGTTTTAATCCAAAATGGAAATAGCAAAATGCTCATGTTACAATTTCAAGTAAGAACTCTGTTGAGATGCCTAACAGCATACAAATTTCAACAGCATCCTAATAATCAGCCTCAATTTGTTCGTTAGACCTAGCAAATTAGCACCAGTCTTTTGTTTGAACTCATCTAGCACAAGAAAGATTTTATTCTAAGAAGGTAGAGGAGGGTTGAGAAACTTCTAAAGACATTGTCCTGCTATTTCCGAAGTTATAGCAGGAGACGAAGCTTGTACCAAGCTCTCGTTGTGTGCTATTCTCAATCATTTCCTGTTGAGTATCAGTAGACTACTGAAATCATGCAAGAAGACACTAAAGCTGTTCAGATTACAGATTTACGAGAAAGTATTTGAAGATCATATGGTCATAAACTATTTTTCTTATTAAAATTATGCGGAAAGACATGAACTCTAGCCATTCCTCTATGGAACTCTTTCCCAAAAGCCATTGTGGGCTACTGAGCATAGTGGATATCAAAACTTCACTGAATTTAGCTGTGAGGGAGATGTCTGTCTCCTCACCTGGAAGAAGAAGATTTCACATTCTTGTCCTAAAAACCACATCTTCCATTTAAGCTTCTGCAGTGTTTTGCATGGTTACTATAACATTTCTTTTTTAATAAAGGAAACAGTAAAATATTGAAGGTGAAATGATAATATAGAGAGGAAAATCTTAGTGGAATTTCCTATGGCAACATGAGGCTTTTATTCACAATAGAGGCAGCTATCTGTACAGAGCAAATCTAATAACCAGATGTGTCCAGAACTTGGTGCTTCCAAATATTTCAGGTATGTGAGGTTTGAGAACATGACACATTATGCCAAAAATGCACACAGGAGAGGAAACAGGTAATTGGGAGGGAAATGTGCAGTAGCAGCACATGCCAAACTGCCATTGCTTAGTGTGTGAAAGCTGGGAAAGGGGATCTTTGTGGTGGAAAGAAATGGGACACAAGGTCATTTTCTACTCCCAAGGTTGGCATTTAAATCCAGAGTAATTCCACTGAATTCAATGTTTTTAAATATAGATTGGAAAATAGACTCTGGCTGTTATCCCTTTCTAATCACAACGGGAGGAGGAGAGTCAGTTCAGCACATCTTTACTTTAAGACTCTCCTTCTCTCTAGGGATAGCTGGGATCAGGGCCAAACAGGTACCTAAGTACCTGAATTTGCTCACTCACAAACAGTGCTGGATTAAGGCATGTTACAGAAGACGGTCACCTCATCAGCCAAAATCTGTTTGTCCCATTTGTCTGCCAGAGGGTGCTACCCAGCAGCAGGGCTGTTTTGACTCACAATGCACAGAATTTAAAGCTGAAGACATGGGAGTAATGTGGTCTTTGCAGCAAGGCATAGCATAGATGTCTAGGACCTGTTTTAAGTTTTTATGCTTGGGTTTTCCAAATACTAGGAATCCAAGTTTTTTGTAGCATTTTTTTAGCCTTTCAAAAAGCAAGTTTTCCAAATATTAAAGGCTTGAACTGGGGGAAAGAAAAGCTGTAACAGGAAGGGTTTTCACAAGCAGATTTTTATCTTTTGGTTATTTTGATCTGCAAGTTTCTAAAGGGAAAACATTCATTGGAAAATTATGATTGCTTTTTTGTTTTCATTTTAGGCTTAAGAGAGCATTCCAAAAAACATTTTAAAAAAAAAAAAAAAAAAAAAAAAAGGAGAGACAGAGGTTATATTTATGTATCTATTGATTCTTCAGATAAATAACCACATTGTAGTTTTCCTGTGGTTTGTTGTCCCAAATTTCAGAGTTTTTTTGTTCCTATTCCCTAGGTAGAAAGAAAAAATATTTGAATAGCTAAAGAAAAGTATAGAATTTACTGCACACAGTCATACAGGAACCTCAGTCAAGCTGGGTCCTCTCTGTTTACATCCCATTCTAACTCTACAAGTGGGAAGTGACTGAGTTACGCTCATTGAACTGCCATGTAGATGAGAGTTGCACAATTGCACTTGACCTCTGCTGTAGTGAAAAAAATGGTTTCTCTGAGGTTGCTCCTGGACACTAACACTCTTAGCTGCTTGCCTACAATGCATGAAGCTTATCCTAATATTTCTTCTCAGCATTAAGCATGGCTCTGATTCTAAGACCACCCAGGTCTTAATCCAAGACACTAAAACAAGAAAGCAGCAGCTCAAACTGTCTGGATGAACAAGTTTTTCAAGTATTGAAGTTGATGTGGTAGAGATTAGTGTTGGCCAAACAAAGCTTTTTCATGGTCCTTCCTCTCTTGGAGAGAAAATATCCCTTTCAAGGCAAAATGAGATACAAGACGAATACATGCATGAGATCCCCAGTCCTGAAGTCTGTCACCTACAGCTGACTGTAATATGCTAAGAAAAGTGCCAAGGCTTGTGCTCCCCACTGGTTTAGTGAGAGAAAAGACTGTTAATGTATTATTGCCAACAACAAAGGCCTCAGATAACCCCTGTTGCTGCTGTTCTGTAGAAGACTAGGAGAAGGAAACAAAGTGAAATACTGACATTCAGGAAGGAGTAAACACACGTATATATGTTATGTATCTAGAAATACACATCTATGTATGTATGTACATAAATAAAACATTTATGACCTTAATCTTTGTTTCCCTTCTGTGGCTTCTTTATAATATGCATAGTATACACCTAAATATCCATTTATCTTTAAAAAGTGTAATTTGCCATGAAGTAGTTTGTTCTCATACAAGAGTCTTAATGGTGTGAGGAAATGAGACTAAAAGGAAGCAGAAAAGAAACTAAACTGCAGGTTTTGATCACACCTTTCTAGCCCCATGTTTAAGGGGAATGGCCAAGTGAAGATCTGACAGAACATTAACTATGAAAACTACTCATTGCCTTCAAAAATTTATGTCCAAAGGCACAGAATAATGAGGTTATTCATAGGAAATGATGCAGCTGTGCATCTGTGACTGTATGGCCTTCTATCAGCATCCGCAGCTTAGTTTCACCTTTTAGATAATAAATTCCAGCGTACCACAATCTATTTCACATTTACTGACTTGTAACCCAGCACATTCTGCAGTGCACAGACCATATCAGGATTTTAACATGCATCTCAGGGACACTGGAATGCCAAAATTAAATTGTGGAGAAAGAACAACTACAAAATCTTGATGAGGGGGTGAAACAGTGCATGGCTTTGATGTCCTACCCCTACCCCTGGAAGTAACTGGATTTGAGAGCTATGGAGGTTTACTATACAAACACTTTTCTTGGATATTATGGGACCTGAATCTGCTGACATAAATATGACACCAACAAGCCAGGCTTTAATTAGTTAATTCTAGGAATACTGTAATTGAAGGTAAATAATAATGTTGTAAGTCTCAAGAAGGATAGAAAGCCCTCCTAAGCATTTTCTTTGATCTAAAAATCAAACACATTCCTGTAAGCATTTCAGCAGGTTCTGTTATAGCTTAAAATTCAGTTCAGAATCAAAGCTAAAATCTCTCTTGGCTTCATTCATAGAGCAGATAGTAAGGGAACCCACAATCAAACACAGAAAATCAATATCCAGATACATTTAATGGCATACAGATCCTGCCCTCAGAAACCAAGGCTGAATTCTCAGAATCCGGTAATAATGCATCCAGAAATGCCCTTAGATTGATGAAGCAGACCCTTGAAGGAAGGTATGATTGTCTGGTACCTCGGGAAACAATTAAACCAGATGGGACATTCAACAGAAAGGGAGTATCCATGAAGAATAAAGGATTGGTTCAGCCAAGGAACACAAACTTTTCTTTTAAAAGGACAACGGTCTTAGTTAAAAAAAAATGTTTGATTAAAAAAAAATCTGTACCACTACATGAACTATTGCTAAGGTGAATTAGTCCCATTAAGAAAATACTGTACATTATTTCTGCTTCTGAATTGTCGTTTCAGCTGCCAACTATTTGGTCTTGTTCAGTCTTTCTTTTCTAGACTGTGGGTTCATTTATGTGGTTACATTAATAAAAACTATGAAATTGATAAAAATGCTTTTAAGTATAAGCATTATACCCTAAAATCTCAAATTTATCTTTCAATAGCCGTTTTATTACTATTTTTCAGCCTATAGTTTTCAAAGGCATGTAGAAAGCTTTATTATAATTGAATTGTTTTGGTACACAAATACTTAGTACCATCTTTTAAATTTGTATTTATTGTATTTTTATTTGGGAATTCACAGTGTTTTCTATTTTTATCTTGGCTTCAATTTTCTCAAATTTAAAATTAATTCTTGAGGTAAATTTATTTTCAAACAGTATATGAACATATATCCATATTTAACTTCCTTGCTGAAGAAAAATTCCACTAGGTAAAAATTTCATTCATCTGTGACACTTGTTCAAATGCATTATATGTAGTTATTATTGTTCTATTGTTTGGGCTTTGTATTTCTAGCATCTATTTATCTAAGGATTCTTAATATAATGTGCCAGCAACTTATGTAAACCCACAACTAATAGTACTGAATATTTTTCATGTTATTTTGAGTTTTTCTTGGCATCTTGTAATACCATCCAGTATGCTGGCAAACAAATAGCCACTGACTTAACTTAGAATCTCCTCCAAATTTTCTTTTCAGTGGAAATCCCCTGCAAACTATGTCTAACTTTTGGGACATTACAAAAATGATCAGAAGATTTTGCAAATGTTTAACATCTTGCGTATTACCTCATATTTTAACAGGCATCTGATACTGACACCTGTCAGACATAGGTGGAAATAGAGAGCTGAAGACAAAACCTGTTTTTATTTAGAGAGGAATGTTTCATGCTCTGGTATAATGAAGTTCAGAATGAGTTTCTCTTCATTTAGCCTTCCAGATTCCCGAAGAAGGCACAAGGAAGCATTGCCTTCAGAAGTTTCTTTTGCAAAATCCCTATTAAAGTACCTAATGAACAGGCTTTTTAGGTCAAAACACCATAAAGGGTTCAGTGCTGCAGACTTCAGCAGATGGCATTAAGGCAGTCTGGTGCCATCAGACATGATGCAGGGCAGCCAGCACACAGAGCCAGCAGCCACCATGTCATTTTGATGTAGTCACCAGCTACATTAGAGGCATATGTTACATCCTTCAAACCATTCCCTTGAGTGGTGATTGGGCCCCAAGCTTCCCCAGCCTCTCTGGCAAGGTGTCTGCCTGGCCCCTCAAAGCTCCAGGGTCTGCCTGGGATTCACATGACCAACACAGGCATTTCATTTAGATGTGAATCATGAAACCAGGAGGTGGTGTTCCTGTTATGTCAAACAAAATAGGTATCTTCAGGGATTTCTGAGCAGCACCTGCCATAGCCTGGAGATGTACTTTCCAGTGCTGCTCCTCTGCTCCCCCCCACACTGCTGTATGCATGCACACAGCGCACCCAAAAGGTAAACTTTGCAGCATCTGAGTCTTTTCTTTGCCAGTAAGACATTTCTGGCCCTAAGCTTTTATACTCTATGCATGTACAAAAGCTGTCCTTAAGACCATCTCCCAACAGTCTTCATCATAGCTGTTAAACACCGGGACTGGAGGGTTTTTTTTTTTTTTTTTTTTTTTTGCCATTTTGCTCGTTTGCCACACAGCAATAACAAATACTGTGCAGCACAAGCCAGCAAGTTGCATTTTTGTGTGCTCCTGCTCCCAGGGCTGCTTCTGTACTTTAGACAATGCTTCTTTAGAAGCACTTCAGCCCCTTGAATAGGGAACACAAAGCAGATCTGCTGCAGGGACGAATATCACTACCATGATAATCCTTTGAATAAATTACCTGAATCTGAAGGGGAAAGAAGATAGGATTACATTTACTGCTATACCTTTTGAGACTGAGTTTCTGATACTGTCTCAAAAACCATGTCTCAGACCATGTCCAATCTATGGGCCACAGGAATGCTTCCCATCCTCTGAGTATTCATATGCCTGCCATGCTATGAAGTAGTCGTGACATAGGCCAGATCCTTCCTCCTACACCACCAGGGAAGCGTAGCAGATGTCTTCTACCTCCATGGGAAGAAACCTAAGCATGCAGGCTAAAAGCAAAGTGCTGTGGGGTCCACATTCTGAAGAACTAAGAATTCAGGGTGCCATAGGAGATCTGTCTCAAGTGGAAGTGCAAGTGCAGATTTAGGATTTTTAGACACAAGAAAGCCCTGTAATCCTGTCCTGATGGTCTTGGCACAAGCGAGCCTTGAGCTGCTCAGGCCAGGCTAGTTCTTGACACACCCAGAGAGAAAACTGGAAGCAGCCAAGGAAAGCCACATGGGCGGATATTAGTGAGCGGAAGGGAGGCAAGTCAGACTGACTGTAATTCTGTACTGCTCTTGGCAGCCAAGTCCTCTCTTGAATCTTGTCCATAGTCTCTGAAAATGTGTTTAATTTACCTTTTGTACTGGAGGTGCTGGAACGTGGAGGAGGGATGTTGGTTCTGCACGTTCGGACACCAGTGTGTGCAACACCACAGACCACAGCACAGATGCTCTTCTGGGTTTCTGAACTGAAATCTTACATTACTGGGTGGAATTGACATTCTGTTATACCCTATTGTGGCCACACTGCAGGCAGGTGAGAAGTTCACCTAACTTGATATTTTGTCTCTTTTTGGCCCTGACCACATCCTTAGCAGGTGACTGTTCCAAAAGCATCCCCCTGATTTACCCTCCTGTCTTCTCCTGAGGCTAAGTGAGCTATAGGTTGCCACTAGTCCAGCTAATTGCCCTTATTTCTACTTAGGTCGTGCGATGACCCTTAACAAATTCCACAACCATATCTGCACTTTGAGAAAATTGGACTTCATTTCTTGTTTATTATTTTGCATCTTTCTTCTGGAAAAGATGAAGAACAATTACTGTTAATGCAAAATGAGCAGCCTTGGCAACAGATAGTCACGATTACTCAGATTCCAGGCTTGAGGGTCTGATAAAAACCCCAGTGAAGCTAATGGGAATCTTTCCAGGGTAGCTTAAGCGGAAGTCTAAAGGCATGGACATGTTGCACTCCTACAATCCCATAGGTCTATAATCCTTTTCAGCCCTTTCCTGAAGAATGATTAGCAGAAAGGTCTACAAAATCTACTTATTTCACAATACTAAGCTTCTTCCAGTGCATTCCCACATGTCAAATTCCCTCAACATTCCCAATGCAGGAGCCAAACTCTTCAGCTTCTATCTTTGACAATTTCCACTGTGTGCAGAGGGATGCATGATTACAAAAATCTGTGGTGGCTTAACTTAATATGAAAGTAGGACAAAGATAAAATAACAGGCAAGTATTAACCATCAATTCAGGGAAAATCTAGCACTGTGATAAATGATGCCTAATCATGGATGTGTTTAAGTCACTGATGAAATATAATGCCTCTGGCACAGAGAGGCAAAATATGAAGGGCAGAGGGATCAGCAGAGCAAGGCCATTTAACTCGTTTAACATAGTTCCCATTATCACTGTTAGTAAAAGTAAACATCAGTTCTTTCTAAATCTCTCGTTTTGTACACTGCCTACTCCAATACTTGCTATACTGCTCAGAAGCCTAGCTCCTGAAGGCATAGGATTACATCAGCTTCTCAGTTGTCATTTTCTTCTCCCCTTAAAGCAGGCTTTAAAAATGGAAACTTTAAACAAGCTCACTCAAAGCCCTCACAAGCCAGGAGAAAAACAAACGCACTGTTTTTTTCTTAATACCATGACTTTCAGAAAATCCCCTGGGTGTTTTTGTTTTCTGGGTTTAATTATAGAAGTCAGAAATACTGGGACAGCGGCTGTGTCAGTGACCAAACTTCTGAGTCAAATTAACAAGCAGTGAATTATTCACAACAGATGTTGCTCTGCATAAACAGAAATGTAGGGAGCAATAAAAGAAAATACCTACAAGGATATGATCAGAATGGGATGGATCACTGCAAGATTCAGGAAGCCAGAAGGCAAGGGCAGGAGCGATGTCTCTGGGTCTCCCGCTTCCAGCACTGCTGATTAAAAGCAGCAGGAAGCAAGGCGCTCCTCCACTGGGGCAGGTCTGCTGAGAAGGCCTGGAGGCAGCTCAAACCCACAGAGACTGACATCAAACTGCTGCTGGTCTACGGCCTTCAGTGGCTTGAGTCAAACTAAGGTCATATACAGGGATATGATAGGAACTACGCCTACTTTAAGTTCTGCCTCCTTTGAACTTATCTGTCATTCTGCTCTTAACCCTCCCTCCTGTAATGAGCTATTTACCAAGTGTTCCTAACACACCTGTTAGAGTACCTCAAAGAAATTGGTAGAAATTCTGCTTTCTTACATACCCTCTTAATTTTAATTCACACTTCAGATTTTGTCATTATCAGCTCAGGGATATGACAGAACTGTGTGAACTCAGATATATCAATGTGGTGCACATTGATATATGATATATATTGATATAATGTGCACAACTGATGAAAAGGGAGACATAATTCAGATGCAACATTTTTATTTGACTGGCTTCATTATAATCCTGACCACCACAGTACCACAGTTTTGCAAACACCTTGCACACTGTGCTTACTCATCCTAAGAAAGAATATGGAAAAACAATGGGATTGTAAGTACCATGAAAGGGAAAGGGACTTAAAAAAGTGGATGCCCTCTCCCCACTGATCCCACATAGATGCAGAGCATCTCATTCTTCTCCATGACTTTACTTGAAAACCTGCATGGGAAGAGCTGCCTAGGAAAGATGCATCATCCAAAATCAGGCTGTTCTGGCACAGAGCAAGTGGGGCCATGGCTGGCTCTCAGTGGGACACCGGCACTAATCCCAGTCTCGTTCCTTTGTTCAAACAACAAATTAATTGGCAGACGCACCTCACTGAGGATGTTGATGACATACCTTACAGACGTGCCCAGCCAAAACAGGTCATGTTTCGAACCTGTAAATTACTCACACATTTTACATTTTAAATAAACCTGTAGATTTATTGTACAATAGTACAGCATGTGTCTTTTTAACCAAAAGCTCAGCATCACACAACAATTTAATCTTCCATTTAAACATACACGGTCCTACTACACAGCTCAGTTCAGCTAGGAAAGCTACCTAATCCACTGAAGTCCTGGCTATGCTGTTCTGAAGGATGTATACATCGCAAGAACAGTGGCAGTGGTTCTGGTGTTTCAACAGTGAATTACTTTAACCTGTTCTCAGCACAGTAACAGCAAGCAGCTATCTAAAGCAAAACATAGAGATCATTTACGGGACACTACATTTAATTGCCAATGCACAAAACTGTAGAATAGAGGAGCCCACAGATAAGGGTTAGAGATGCACCATGATCTCAGTTTGATGTAACATCTGCACTAGCTATGCCACGCAACCCACCACACAGGAAGACCGGATGCAAGACAGGCATTGCTCT
Organism: Nettapus auritus; assembly: GCA_011076525.1. Taxonomy (NCBI): domain Eukaryota; kingdom Metazoa; phylum Chordata; class Aves; order Anseriformes; family Anatidae; genus Nettapus; species Nettapus auritus. The sequence goes on along the minus strand of CM021768.1, from coordinate 39,661,366 downwards.
GCATCATAATATTGTTTGGATTGAAATTGTAAAGGGCAGAGCAGGGTGTTCTGTAAAAATATACACTTGCCATATTACATTAGTTTACAGGTCAGAAACACTCCTATAGCCAGCTGCCCACATGCCCGCAGTCTCTTTAGTTAACTTTCGTACTGCTTGCTCGAGTTTTACCTGGTTCAGCTGAAAATAGTACCATCACTTCCAGACACGGGTCATGCTATGTGGTATGTGTCTTAACCTTTCAGATCATCAGGGACCACACAGCTGAAATGGTGTAACTGGGCATCCTTTATCCATGCATGTGCTTGTGTCCAGCTCACTACAGGCTGTTACCAAGACATGCACAGGTAAGGTAAACTCTTGGTTTGCCACAAAGGCTCCTCCTCACACTGGAGATTCAAAGTTCATCACTGGATGATGATGTACAGCATGTGAAGTTCCCCTTAAGTCTGGAATTTGACACCTAACACCTAAATGATCTACAGGTTACACAGTAAATTCTTGATCAGAAAGTGTATTCGTTTTTATTGCTGTTCAATTTATGAATGTGTGGTATTGTCATATTGTAACATGTACTCTTATTGTAAAGGATCAAGTATGTTTTTTATTAAAGAATATCAAATTCTCAAAAAGTATTTTCAGTAGATTTTTAAATACCCAAAGGAGGCAAATTTGGATCCCACTCCTGGACATGTGATTTTTCACTTAAGGCGGAGAGCATGATAGTGCATTGTTGGTTGGTTCTGAACAGTACTGAATTCCTACAACATCAATGAAAATAATGTGCTCAGCAAAACACAGATAGTGATACTAAAGAAACAGAGGAAGGAAATCTGTATCAAACATCTGATCTGGAATTAAAACAGGCGAGCAATAGTGTCTAAGCTTTCAAACAAATGAGATGCTTAGCTGATATCAAGTATCATACCTGCAGCAGCTTCAGAAGAATTATACCAGACGTGTACCCACTACAGTTCATGTGTATTCTCTGACTCCACAAGCTTTACTCAGACAAAATACTAAAGCAAGCTAATTCAAGTGTACTAAAAGATTAAAATGGGTGGGGAGGTATCTTTTTAAATCAAAGTTGTTTTATTTGGTAAAATTTCACCACTGATAAAATTTTCAATTCTCTCCCTTGCTTTTGGATTTAGATAAGACTAACCAACAGAAGAAACAAAGTTGGAAACAAACCTGTTCTTGGCTTGCGAGACAAAATGCATGTCGTCAGTAATTCTCGGTTCATTGTCTAAACTTTGTGTAAAGCTTTGGTAGCTTTCAATGAGCATATGAACTTCTGGCTGATTATCTAGACACCACTGATACATTTAAAGATTGTTGAAAAAGTAGTTTTCTAATTTAAATAGACATCACCTGAAATTCTATTTTTCTTGCTGTAAAACAAACACAAGCAGCATATTAACATGATACACAAACTTTTCTTCTTTGTCCATTCAAAATTTTTAATTTGGTTAATATGTAATGAGAAATAATTAAAACCTAATCTTGAAATGTCATTAACAGCTTAAGAAATAAAGCTCTTTTATTTTCTGAATTAATTTCATGCCATCTTCAATAAAAGAGCTTATGCAGATTCTTTCTGCTTATTAAAATGAAGCCAGAAGCTTATGTTTCTTTTGTATTTAAATAGCCCCAACACCAGAAGCATACAAAATATTATACTGTATTTTAATCCTTGTAAAACATCATTACACCACCACACTTATTATAAATCTTTTCAATAACATTCATTATGGAACTCAGTAAGAGCACTGTCTACTACTATGCACTGTCAAATATTTCTGGCAGTAATGGGATTTGACTACAGCATTTTTATTTTTTTTAAACCAAGATTTAACGTACATATTCTGAAATTGTACATAATACACAACAGATTGTACTTCCATGTAGGCTGCAGACACATTCACTCATTTTGTTCTGATTTGTATATAAGAGTAAATTTTCTATAACAATATGAAAGAAAATTAATAACTTCTGTATCTACCTAGGAGTTTAGTAGTTATTTTTATTCATATTAATCAAAAGACGACTGAAAAAAGAAAGATAATTATTGTGAAGTGCACAAAATCTAAAATATAGAGACTTTCCACAGTACAATATACTAAATCAACATGTAATAGATTCAAGGCTGTAAAGCCAAAATCTTCGTTTAAAAATTTAGTGTTTCTGACATCATCTTCCACCATTCCATCAACTCTTCTTTCTCCTCTTCTTTTCTTTCAGACAAAGACTCCAGTTCAAAATCAACCTGAGTAAGAGAAACAAACAAAAACTTCAGTCAGAGACAGAGAGAGAAAGAAGTGGATGTTTTGAAGAGTCGTTTATTGAAAGCTGTTGTTAACATAGCCATGGTCCTTAGGGAGGTCCTTCCTATTTCAGGCTATTACAAAGTCTCTTGGGGCTGATTTAAATATGTGCAACACTTGCATATCAGTACAATAAATTTATCTAAACCTCTGACCTAACACTACAAGTCCTGAGCTGAATATCATTTTTAACCTATGCAGGAAGTCATCTGACAATATAGACTACAAACACTAACTCTCAATGAAAACCTCAACATCTCTTAACTCTACATCACACAATTTACAGCTATGCCGTAGTCTTCTATTTCATCTGCTAGCCATACATCCACTAATAAAAAAGTACAAATATTTTAGTATTATCCTTCTCTGTGTCAGCTGCCTTTAAATAAGACCGTAAGGAAATTAAATGAGTTTAAAATGAGACTACTCTCAGTGGCTTACACAGCACATACTAGAAAAGCAGATTTCCAGACTGTCTTCTAAAATAGTATGTATTGGTAATAATCTGAAAAATAACCTCCTGATTACACACATACCATGAAGGGGAAAAAGAGAGAGAGTTTTTCTTTTTTTTTGCCATAAGAGATGCTAAACTGACATACACATGAACACTTACCATGACAGCAGGGCTAAAGGGCACTGCTACTTTTTTAGTTATTGCTAGATAACCTGGTGCTGAGGCTGTGAGTTTGTAATTTCCAGGCACAAGCAGTCTCCAATAATCACCATCCTTGGCTGCAGAGAAGTAGAAAAAAAAATAAAATCATATCAATACATATAAAATTAGTTATGCAGCCAAGGAAAAGGGACTGTCTAGCTTGTCAGCATCTTTTGTGTTCCTGTCAGCCCTCTTCTTTTGGCTGTCTGAAAGAATATTTCTGTATGGGCTGTATAAATATATTACCACAGACTTCCTTTTTTTTCAGGTAATCAAAACAAGCATTTTGACTCCAAAGTTGTGCCGTAGCCCCCATGGAAGATTTTGCCTTCTGAAGTTGAAGGCTCTCTGACACACTGAAGAAAAGAACAACGTGGTACAAGAGCCTTGCATAGAAGCACTCCACCAATGCACGACCAATTTCAAGCATCGGAGTTTTTTTGCAATGCAGCATGTTTTTTTATGTCCTTAAATATTCTGGAAATCCAAATGTAAATAAATTTTATTCTCCCCAAATTCAAACAAACAAGACTACTTTTCTCAAGTTATATTGCAGAGACAGCTACAAATGCTCATTTCCTGGAATATTCCATGTGCCACCCCTGAAAGTATCAGTATCTGCAGGTTTCAGTATCCAGGCAGTGTCTAGGGCTTTTTTTCTTCCATTAAACTGAAAAAATAAATGAAAGCTTGATCCACTGAGGTCAAGGAAGGGCTCCTGCTGCACTGACTGTTACTACAGACAATCTTTCTCTGCCACAGAATAAAAATGCATAATCCTGTTCTCTGAAATGAGCCTCTACTGTTTCCACAAAGAATCTGATCCTCTGTGCACAAGGAGTGGCCAATCATCTGATTTGTCACAGGCTAATATTGCGAATGTCTGTCTCCACACCGAACTTCAGAAAGCATGACAAATTATTATAAAGTCCAGTTAGCAGTGTTATTCAAAGCACTTGTCCATGCATGGGGAAATATTATTTAAATTTCTGCAATTTGCACGGTCAAAAAATGTTAGTAGTCAGGCCAGTTGTCCACAGACTTTTTTCTTTATGAAACAAAAGGAAAAGCAAATACTGCTGAAAAGCAACGATAATGATCTATTCTACTTCCCGGCAATGAAACAAAGACAAATTTTAAGTCATGAACAAAGGAGCAGGAGAAAGAAAAGAAAAAAAAAATAAAAAGAAGAAGAAGAAAAGAAGAAGAAGAAAAGAAGAAGAAGAAAAG
>CM021768.1:39635466-39657141 GCA_011076525.1 Nettapus auritus | reverse complement strand
AAAAGAAGAAGAAGAAAAGAAGAAGAAGAAAAGAAGAAGAAGAAAAGAAGAAGAAGAAAAGAAGAAGAAGAAGAAAAGAAGAAGAAGAAAAGAAGAAAAGAAGAAGAAGAAAAGAAGAAGAAGGTGATCTATCCTTCATTTCAAATGTGCTAAAATTTAAATACTTATTTTCCTCACTGTTTTGACAATATTCAACTTCCAGGCATATACAGACACAATAATACAAGGGAATTCACTACAATACCTTTCTGTACTACAGACGTGTGAGGTATAGTATTCTGTGTGTCACTTCCTCATACTTCAAAGTATCTCTGCAAAGTTTATTCCCTGAAAATTTATTTCCAGCCTTTATACCTTTTGCTGTCTAATATATAGTGAAAGAAGGTGGCTAATGTTTCTGTTTGGCAGAAATGCTGCTCTATTTGTAGATGATGTGAGAACAAACACAAATCATAGCCAACTGAGGGTCTACCTGTCCTGTATTGTGTTCTGCACCTTTGTAACAGTACAGCGAGACAGATCATTGGCAAAATCATCATATTGTAGAATGCCAATGCTTTATGCATGATCTTATTGTTTTTATAAGATACTAATTAGAAAAATAATAACAACAACAAAAAAAGCCATTTAATATAAGAAAGCATGATCTGTAGGGAAGTCTGCAAGTTGGCACTGTGCAAACTACCTTGAATTCATTCATAGAATAAAGCACAATAACACCCAAGAGGTGACATAATTTTCTATGAACACCAACAAGACATTTGTCTCTCTTAGAACTGCCCTCCTAGAAAAAAAAAAAAAAAATCACATAACTGTAAACAGCAGAGAGAATTTACCTTCTCAGGATGAATTTATGGATACTGAAAATCTGTCAAGAATTTACATACAAAAACATATGATCACACCGTAATACAAGTTTTATACTGCAATTTAGGCTTTCAACTCAAAACAGCACTGCCAAAAGCACTGCCAGCAGAACTTTAAATTCTGACAGTTGTGAAACACTACTTACACCAAATCAGTACAAAAAACAAGCATGAATAACCAAGGGCCATCAGAACCAATTCATGCTGGAGATCCATTAAGTCCCAACAACTGGTCTTCAATTCCTTTGAGAGCTAGTTACTGGAGGAATATTCATGAAATCCTGCAGATAACAAGCTTCTTGAGGCACAGTATGTTTTTGTAGCTTCAAAATTTTGATACCCTAAAGCATCAGCTAAATAAGAACTGAAATAGCTCTAGTTTGTGAAGCAGAGAGTATAGAAGTATACTCCAGCACTCACCTGATGTAATGTCATGGCTTATCCCCTCCACAGAAATTGTAGCATTTGCTATTGGATTGCCCTGAAGATCTTTAACAAACCCCTTCACTCCTCGATGAATCTAAAATTAAATAAAATCAGAAGCACAAGAGAAATTATTTAACAGTTCTTAAGAAAAGGCATTTTCATTAGTAAAATACATACATATTTTACAAGCATATATACAAGGATGCATGCTACGGATCCCGGTCTACATGTTGACAGTTATCAAATATAATTATTAATAAGCATATATATATAATATTAATATTGATAATATATACTATAGAATTGTCTATGTATAATCATTATTAAACATCATAATGGCACAAACAGTGGTGAGGTAAAAAATCAGCTGATAGTTATACTAATTTCTCTGTATTATGCAAACATTTCTCAGAAACAGGGAGCAAATCAGTTCACATAAACACCAATTTGAAAGTATTTTTCATGGGGAACTAATAAATGTGCTGAAAAGTTATGGAAGACAGCCTGAAATTACTTCTTTTTTGTTTTTAAGGCTTCATCATCTGCAAGAATTTAGGGCTAATAATGGACACAACAGCTTAAAAGTTGCACATTAGCAAAGTTAAATGCGGACGCTTGGACTTGCACGAGCAATCCAGGACCTTGTGTGAGATGCCTGAGCTCTCTGCATTGAGCACCCAATGCTCCCAGGTCTTCGAGCTGGGACCACCTTAAGCCACAGCACTCGCCACATGGCCTCCAAGACAGAGACCATGGTGGGTCACATCCTACTTCCTTCTCGCCTCATGGGCAGTGTTCTCCTGGCTGCAGCAGGGCTGAGCTTTTGAGATCTCCATCTTAAAACCTTATCTGTTCAGTTTCTAAGAACTGAACCAGATTCCCTGCTTTCTTTAAAATCAAAGGAGCAATAGCAGTGGCCCTAATGTTTAAGGTAAGACAACCTGAGAGCAGGGACCAAAGTTTACAATCACTTCTTACTCTGCCCAGTAAACATCAGAGTTATCTAACTTGTCTGTTCCCAGCATATATACAACTAAAGCACTGATTTGACTGCAGTGTGTGGGGAGACAGTCCTGCCGGTATTCCTGTAGCTTGGTCTGAAAGCAGACTGAGCTCCTCACAGGCAAGCACCTTTCCACAGAGAAGCTCTCAACTCTGGGCAGAATGGGAAGTTTTGAATTTGTGCAGAGAGGAATCTTATTGAGAGCCTGGAAATTAAGCAGGGAAGTGCTGGGAAGTTAGGGATTTGCTTTGATTCTGTGGCATTTGAGAAGATTTCTCTCATACATTTTTATTTTTTTGTTGTTTGAGATTTTGATGTTCTCCTTTAAGAAGCTCTATGATGTGTTCAGCTGCTATAATTTAGTTCACCAGATTCCTCCAGTTTACACTGTGGCTGAAGCCTGACACAGATCAGCTGAGAAAAGCATAAGGTACATATTTGCACTGTCCTCGGCAGTCACTGGGGAGCTGGAGCATGGGGCTGAACTTCTCACCCTGTAAGAGGATAAAAACAATGCCAGATAGACCATCTGAGCTTTGGGGATAACGCCAGCAGCTCCACAGGAGCAGAGGAAGTTGGCAAATTAATATCTTTTTGAAAATGCAGAGACACCATAGTTTTCCATGACTCAGAAAAAATTAACCCATACACTAAGGAGCTCAACAATGTCTAGATAGCTGAGATATGGATCCCATAATAAATTCCAGTGCAGATAAAGCTTGTTCTTCACCCTAAATACAACTTCCAGAACTCTTCAACTCAAACATTTCAAACAGTCAAATATTTCAAATTTCTTGCTAACTAAAGCATTTCTGCACAAATAAATTCTTAAAGAAATTACTGTATTCCTTGACCAGCTCTGCTAACAAAGTGTGTTTCTGATTTCACAATCCTAGGTGTGTAGCTATTAATGGAGCCAGATTTATTTGCAATCTCTAACTATAATATCTGGATTACAGACATTTGAAACTGCCACAGTGTTTGGAATCATCTTTTTGGTTCAGCCTGTTTGCATTGGCATGTAAACCTTTAACAAAAAAAAAAAAAAAAAAAAAAAAAAAAAAAAAAAAAAAAAAAAAAAGAGAGATCTAAGAGATCTATTTCAGGAGTCTTAACTTATAACAACCCATTAGCACAAGGTTATATAAACCCATAACAAGTTTAAAATTCTAACCAGACTCTGTATCATTTTTAATTGAATCACTCTAATCTGTCAGCAGCTCATGTAATCACAGAGCAGAGGAGTATCTACCAAACAGGGATTACAGATGTCTCCTGACATTATACTGAACTGCCAGGCAGTTATAGCCCAACCTCATAATCTAGACTCCCTGTACATGCAGACTGATTCATCCTATGATCTGTACACACACTTTGCTATCTGTAGAGGGCAATTCATCTCCTCTTAGTGTACACATCAGTGCTAGTGGGATGAATTATACTCTGGAGATGTGTATTTCTCTTCATTAAGAAGGTCAACATAAATCATTTAAGTTAGGTATCTATAACAGCTGAAGTAAGGTGAGATGATTCCATGCTATACATCTTTTTTTTTTTTTTCCTCTCTTCTTCCACATTTAGAAAGACCACATAGGATTTATTTACAGAGACATGTAAGAACTATGGAGTACCAATCAGATTAATATAAGATATAGAATTAGATATTCACACAGCACAAAGTTCAGAAGTTTCACATACAATAACTAGAGTTTTCCCATCGTCTTTTTTGTTACCTGCTCGATGTAATTAATGAGAGAGTTCTTGTTGTCCTCCCAGTAGCCCTTCAGAGTTTCTTCAGGTGGGAATTTTTCACAGCTAAGCTCCACTGTGATTTCAAAGCAGTTGCTGCTGAGGTAATTGAAATCCTGCATTCCTGCAATGCCAGAAAAGAGAGTTAGTCGTGGCTTTTGCATTGTTCCAAAGTAAATAAATACCAAATATTTATGATTTTTCCACAAAGACAAAAAAAAAAAATCCAAACATCCTACTATTTTTTTCTGTACATAAGAATATTTCCCATCCACTCAAAGCGTCTGCGAAAGAAATATTGGGTAGCCTTCAATGCAACAAGAGAAACCTCATTATTAATGCAACTTTAATCATACGAATTTAAAAGTATGTACAGTAGCATCATCTCTAGGCATAAAAGCTTGGTGAGAATGACATACTCTTTTGCACTTCTGAGGCGCCCATCTGGCTACATGGGTATATTGCAAATTGCAAATCAGTCAACAGAAAACCAAGACAATTTTTTAAGTGGATCAAGCAGCTGGAGTGGGAATGTGGCTATGCCCAGGAGGGTTCCAAATACGTTCCTTGAAGAAGCTGATACAGATTATACTTGCCTTCCCAGTCTAGGTATCTAGCAGAATCAGTGGACTCACAAATAGAGGACTGAAAAGAAAAAAGCTACCAAGCATTCCCACAGAGGTCACCAAAGGATTTAAAAGCAGCTACTTCATTTAGTTCTGTGTAGCCCCATTCAAGTTAAGTATGAGAACTAATGTAGTCTCCTTACAAAGCACTGGCACTGTGCACAGCAATGCCCAGAGACCTGATATCATACCTGAAAGAGAACACTGAAGGCAGTAAACAGATTGAGTCAGGTGGGAATTTGCCAACACATAGGGGTGAAGAGTCTATTTTCTGCCAACCAGGCACGTAGACTCCTAACTACCGAGATGAGCAGGGATTGTTTAGACTCCCTAAAGCTTTTTAGTTCTAAGCTTTTTTATATGGCTGAAAAATGAGGACAACCGGTGCTTCAGGAAGGGCCGGCTCTGATGTCCCACCACACACAATGCAAGAAGAACCATCCACCAGCACACAGAGAGAGAGCAAGAGTGTCATGAGTAAAATCCCGACAGCAGTGCTGACTGCCAGGCATATGTTCCAGACACCAGATAATGTTTTTCTTGATTCTTGCCTTTCTTCTACAAGAAACCATGAAGAGAAGAACTGAGAGCCAAAGGGCATGACATAATTTACTGTGATGCCAACAGCTCTGAACCATTGCTGCTCCAGTTCCCAGGAAGTTTCTCTCTCTTCCTTCCCAAAGCAAGGTGATACCAGGGACACCCTACTTCCTCAAGGACAGCAGAAATATAGTTTCAAGTTTTCTGAAAAGTGGCTGTATCCGTTATTACTGCCCTATTCCTCCTTGTTATGCACATGGCATATGTCACATGCACGCATATCACCACACTCCAAAAGCCTCTCACTTTAACAAAGGACAGCAAAACTTATTTTCCTGCACTTTAGCAGAAACCACTCTGAAGATCAGAAAGGCTTAGCAGACCTCATATATAACTGAGATTCACACCCTTCATTGCTGGCCACAAGTATTATTTTTCTTTGAGCAACGCAAACACTCCTCTGTTGCACTGTTCTGCAGAACTACAGTATCCCTGCATTAGCACTTATGTAAATAAACACAGAATACAGGACAAAAACATTTATTCAGCTTTTACAAAAGGAACTCGAACCTTTGAAAAGAAAGTGGAGTGCAGGGGGGTGCTCCTGGCATCCAGGCATCAGAATTGCCTAGACTTTGAATTACAAACTACAACACGAAGCTAGGACCACTTCCACACATCAGGAGACGGTAACTTCTAGCAGGACAGGATGGAGCCTTGTGCCGAATGTGGAGAACATGTGCCTCCTACATGCTTCTATAAAATCCTAAATAAATGTTCTTTAACATTGCTTCCAAATCTGGTAACATGAAGGGTAATTGAAGTTAAGAATGAATGGAGTGCCAAGAGTGATTTAAGAGCATCTGAAAATAAAAAGACATTTAAACAATAGCCTACAAACACTGCAGTGGAAGTTGCTTTGAAATGCTATTTTTGTAATGACATAAAGATCTGATTAGACTCAGGTGATGCCTGAACAAGTTCTATGACAGAACAAGCAGAACACACGTATGGCTAGCAGAACATGCATATGGCCAGCTAGTACTTCATCGTTATCTGCTCTTCTCATTTATATTTCCAAACAGATATTCCACACAAAAGATATATTAAAAAAAAATGGTGTTGAAAAGTTATGCAATAAACAACTAAGAAAATGCCAAAATTAAAGCTGTCTTTGCAAATTTAATTTGGTTTTCTTGTGCATAAGTGAAATCATTAATTACATGCTGACAGGGGGAAGACCAGTGTTAAAAATAGCACAGATTTTATGTACAAGCTTGATTTTGCCTGGGGTCTGATGGCTAAAAGGGCCTTTTCTAAACACCAAAAAAACACCTCTTTGCTTTTGCTTGATGCTCTCTGAAAAGCCTACAGTGATCAACTAATTACAGATGACAACTAATGCAAAACAAGTGTAACAGGTATCGTGGTCTCAGATTTAGCACAAAGATGCCATTGTGGGGGCTGACTGCCTCTGTGCTCCTGCTCCACAGAAGAAAGTAATTACTATGCAGAAAATGATTAGAAAAATCTCACAGAAAAGTGACAAAGAGACAAAACAAGTGTCAGATATTCCTATACTTCATCTGCTCTCTCCACCCGAAAACTTCAAAGCCTGAGAGGAGAATTGCTGCCTTGCCTGTGGCTGACAAGTCCTGAGATTTCCAAGAGGGTAAGGAGAAAACACAAATACGTTCTTACTTCCAGTTTGAGGCAAGGGCTGCTACCACATGCTTCTGCCACTGAACATACAGTCTTCCTACTGAAAGAACTCAGATACTCAGAAAAATACTTGCAAAACTACCTATACTCATACGAGAGAGTCACCATTGTATTATCTCTGCATACATATGAAGACTGCTACAGGCCCACCCAGCAGTGCTGTCTTTCACAGAAGGTAGAATTTCTCCACCTGTGGGAGAAGGGCAGCAGCAAAGAAATGGATGCAGCACAACTGGGACCACCATAACAAGCTTTATAGGCCAACATCGAATTTATTAACTTGTTAGAAAAATCAGCCCTTCCTAGGTCAGAACTCTTGGTCTGATGAGGTACTATCAAAGAAAGCACCTCGGAGTCCAGTCTCTCTCACTTAGCTCTGCCATCCCCCACTTTCTCCTTTCCCCTCCCTTGCTATTGCTCTGCTAAAGCCATGCTTTCCTTTTGATACCAAACACAGCTCCAGTACCAATCCCACCTGATTTCTACCTCTATACCCTGTCACGTTGCTTCAGTTCTTTCTTTACAGAGCTGCGACAAGTCACATTTTATTTGGCCTCCATTCAGTCCACAGAGATAACATGGGGATGCCACCAAACCTGTAGATGCTCACAGGCCCCAGAACAAGCCCACAGCAACCCAAAGGTGCAAAGGCAGGCAAGAGTCACCTTAGCTCAGGACCAGAGCAGACACTGAATAGACAAGGGTTCCAGAAAGTTTACTCTTGATAAATTCTAACCTTTAGTAAGGATATATAATGAAATACTTTTTATACAGCAATACAAATAGCTTTTCAATAGCTTACACCACTAACTTTGAGTGTGTTATCATATGGATAGCAAAATGTCAGCTAGCTTTCCAGACTAAAGCTTCCAAGAAAATGTTAACTTGAATTGAGCAATGTTCAGTTATTTTCCTTAGCCCTAGACGTAGAAACAAGAGAACTGTTTTCATTTTATTTATTTATTTATTTTTCTTAAGTTGGCCTGTGGCAATTATTAGCATGAAGGTTTCGGTCAACAGTTACAGCTTGCCAGCTGGTTTTTACACTTGAAGGAAAAAACAACAGCAAAAAAATCAGTTCATTCTGTATGGTCCACAGCCACCACCTTCAATTTTTTATTAGCTACACCATGTTAAGATCATAGATTCTGGTTAGAACTAGGATTCCATTCTACTAATTTCTGTGCAAATACATGAGAAAGAGAAAGGGCTCCCTTGGGGAATTTCCAGTCTAACTTAAAATTAGATCCAAAAAGAAGACATAATTCAAGCTTTCCAACAATTTTTTTCCAATGGAAAAATGTGCCTTTGGCATGTGTAGTTTAGTCAGAATAAAAGCATTTCATCAAAACAATGGATAACGTTTTCCTAAGGAAAAAAGCTAAAAGTTAAACATGTCCACATTTTTATAGTTAATATTTAATATTTTGGACTGAAATGAAACAAATTTTAATAGTTAAACCTTTTAATATTTTGTTCACATTCAGCTTTTTTTTTTTTAATTATGCAAACACCATTTTGTAAAGGGTATTTTAATGGTTCCAAATCAAAGTCTGTGGAAAGCTTCACACAAAGGAAAACTCTTGCTTTTCAACAGTACTCAGAAATGCCAACATTTTATGTCATAGCTAGTCTCTGACACTGGTACCACAGCAGACGAAACACATTGCCCCTGAGAAGCCTGGTTAGACTATCAGTGAGACTACTTAACACTTTGAGAGATTCCTACTCATTCCACATAAAAATTTATAATTCATTCAGAGAACATTACCTTGAGTGTTAAGATGAAAGCAAACAGTAATACTAGTATGTGTGTTCAAAGTTATCTGCTACAGATCAACAAAGCCAGTGTGCAGACAAACCATTCCACTCTGAGTTTTCAGCTCAGAAATCCCCAGCCGAATTTTCACTTGAAGTTTCAGCTGAGTTCAGCAACACAGAAGACCCTGCTTGATTGAGAATCTAAATATTCCCATATCTGCTTTGATTCCATTTACAAAGAAAATGAAATATGAAAAACTGTACTGAAAAGGAACGAAAGCTCTGACTTCAAGCTACACTCCCAGATAGACTTCTTGAAAATCAGTTTTCAAGGAGCCACAGTAGCTCTGTTGGTCCTCTTAGCACAAAAGGCTCTGCCGAAGGCTAGGGAAACACCAGCTAGGCATGAATCAAGCACTGATTAAGCCAAGAAGTATAAAGATGCAACTTATCTTCATGGCTGGATTTTGTTCCCATGGAAATCGAAGGACAAACTTCCTTTCCTCCATTATCTTTAACACTGGCCACAGAGCCTTTCCACATCTTCCAAGGATGGATACTTTTGTTATTGAGGTTAAAATGAATGGTTATTAGCCTGTTATCTCTCATCAGGGTTGGGGGGGGGGATTTTCATTTTTTTAACTTAAACCCTCATCATGGTAACACAGCAATTGCTCATCCACTGCAGAACTATTACATTTGCAATGACCTGAACTTTGAATGAAGAAATACTGTAGACAAAGCAATAAAAGAGGAATATTTTAATAGGAATCATGATGAGCTTTGTGAGATTTTGTTGATACACTGTGGTGAGTGATCAGCCGTTGATCTACCTTAACCAGACGAAAAATTGTGGATAACCTTATGGTATTCCTGTCTGTGGGAATAAGTTCCCAGAGTGAAAACTGAAACTTGAAATAACCACTCATGTCACTGAACCCCCAGCCATGGGTCTCACCTCCTGGGACACTGTACCATGCACCGCCATTAGTCGTTCCATCCACAAAACTGCTGTCATCATCATTTTTACGACACGGTGGTCTGTTTGGATCGGACATAGCGGGATTATAGGAAGAATAACTGCGAGCCAGGCTTTGAAAAATAGCATCATCAGGGCAGGAGCTGTACTCATGAGCACTGCCTAGGGAGGAAAAATGGTCCAGGAACAAGGATTATTATAAATGCAGTCACAGACTGAGGTCATAACCTAGATTAACAGTACTGCACAGCAAGATGATGTTTGGAAATTCCCTGTGAGTTTCCTACAGCATCATCAGCAAATATTCCATTATTTAAATAATATTACCATGTCCCCAATCCTTAATCAATTGCCTGTATCAAGTTGTCCCAGTATTAAAGTGATTTATATGAAAATATTAACTTCAGAGTGCACCAAAAATCTACATACTAGGCTTTGGATTCTTTTAGGAACATGGTACATAGAAAAATGTGTCTCCCTAGAGATTTTTAAAGTCTGGTCTTAAGAGGATTTACAATTAAACTGTACAAGAGTATATTGAAGAAAGTCAATCACTAACAATACCATCAAATCACTTCAGTCATGTGCAAATACTACTATGAGCTAAATGATAACATCTCTGCCACAAAGTGACCCTTCTTTTTATGTGATCAATACTAAAAAAGTAGAAAAAATGATAGTTGTTTTTATCAGCATACAATCACTTTCAGAATTTCACTTTTTAAAGGCTCAAGAAGATAAACCTTAGATCATAAAGACAGCCTAGATACATCTCTCTGGCTTCATTTATCAGGGTATAAACAGCCCAGCAAATTTAAGACCTAAGTTACTTCATTAAATACATGAGGGACCATGATTCCCTCAGGTATTACATCATTTTTGTAACGTAATTCTACTGAAACAAGCTATCTGTCCTAAAAACTAGACAATATGGTCATACAGTGACAAGCTTTAAATACGTCATTTTAATTAAAGACTATTAATATTAAACTAAGTCATTACAATGCCGTGATATGATGTTTACAAGTGAATCTCAGGTAGCAGTGTAGTAAGTATAGATCCATATATTTATGTATGTATAGAATAATATAATATAGAATCAATATGTAATAATATTTATAATAATTAACATGGAATAATTTTTACAGTATAGAGTACATATTTATATCTATTGCTCTTTCACGTCAGCTCATAACTACACACCACTCCGAGTCTCATCGTAAGGATAGTTGGCAACAAGGTCTCCTCCATGAAGATTGGCTGAGAGCACAAAGGGAATATCCATAATCCAGTGAATGACACCTTTCGTTTCAGGAGCAAGCTACAACAAAACATCATTACCAACAGTTACAATTTGATTATTCTGTGTAGAGACTTATTTAGTTACACATACTTGGCTTAGCTATGATATACATATTGTGCAGGCATTTAAATGAGCAGCATTTTTATTTTGGCTTCATAGAGATCTGGATCAGTCTTTTACATCAGAACCTAAGTAGATTCACACCAGTCTTGAAACTGGTGTAAATTAGTTCAGAGCGAGACCCCGATAGAGCTATCTCACTATTTTTCTTCTTTGTATTAGCTAAAAATAAGCATATCAAATTTTAAACCAAAGAAAATTCAAAATGCATGTTGTCAGGATGTAGTCTAATTCTACGTATTGAAAGTAAAATTACTTCATTTAATAATTTGAACCTGGGGGGTAAATGCAAGAAGATTAAAAAAAAAAAAAAAAAAAAAAACACCTCCAGATGTGAAAATACCTGTACATTTAAGCCTTGGGCTTAACAAAAATGCACATCATATGTGAGAATAGTTATCTAGCCAACAGTGTAATCACATGAAATATAACAGTGAATTTCTGGCAATGGTAAAATGCTGAATACCTGCAAGAATCTGTTCAGAACAAGTACTACACAATCACTATCCTTAAAAACAACGTATGCTTTGAATGAGGAATTGTCTCAGGATTAGCCAATACAGATCAAAAAGTTTTACTACAAGAAGCCATCAGATGAATAAATGTAAATCGACCAAAAAAAATGAACAAAATAGTTTCAAGAACATGAATCACAAAGACTGCACACAACTCCTAGGGTTTGCTACATGTCTGTTGCATAAAATGGAGGATATGGGCATATAAGCAACTGGCTCTACAGCCCTTACTTACCTTGGGATTCTGGTCCACAGCCTTTTTCATGTTTTTCAGCAGGTGGTTGTTTGGGCCCCCTTCTTTCTCGTTAACATAGACTATTCTATCCAGATCAGGGAAATTTCGGTTTAGATCTATTCCCTGGGCATTACTTCGACCAACAAACCAGTCTTTAAGTTCACCAGGCTAAATGAGGGAAAGAAGCAGAAAGAGAAAGAAACCCGGCAGATTAATTAGCTGAGGCACCAACCCTGATGTGGGTATATTTACCCGTGTAAAATCAAATCATGGTTTTACTTCTCACGTTCTCAAGAACAAGAATGGATCATGTGGTAGTAAAATCTGGAGCACCAACAGCCGAGTGACCTGTATTTCTTCCTAGAGCTCTGCAGGAACAAAACCAAACTCTATTTCACTGTCTCAGAGGAGATGATCATTCCCATCATGACAGATATGGACTAAGGATGGGCAAAATTACCAGCAGCATCAGATTTTCCAGTGCCTGCCCAGTTTGTGCCTACTAAGTCTTCCCCTGAGACCTGTTTTTTCCCCATTGCCTCACACACTTACTTTTGACTTACAAACCTCATTCCAGTGAGCCTCAAGACGTATCTGCCTGCTGCAAGGAACATTTGTATTTGCTTCAAAGTTCCTCTAAATGGCTTCAGGATAAAGAAGGACCTTTTTGTTTCTTTATCTTAATCTATATTTTTATTTTTGTGGTGACTGTCAGCTTCATTCACTGCAAGGGTGGCACTGAATAAAGATGCAGTGCAAACTTTTACAGTCTTTTCTTTAAGCTACTTCTTTACAATAGGTTTTGTTTTGCTTTAAGAAAATGCCTTGAGGATGCATAGTGTTCCATAGCATGTCTCTCTAAGCTTTCAGTATTTCTGTAAAATAGGTTTATTGTATTTTTGGTTTTAGTCTTGGGGTATATTAAATCTAATGTCACACACTGTTTATAGGGTCAAGATGCTGCTAAATTAGAATAACAGCAGCACTGAGGGAAATTATACTATAGATAATAAGTAATTTTTAAATAAATATTGTAAAATCAAATGTAGTTGGACTAAAGAGAGAAAGTTTCAAATCGTGTTATTACTGAATCTCTACAGTGAGATTTCAAACAAGTAAAATATGGCACCAATTTGAGGACAGCTTCTGCTTTATTGCCACTAGAGGGAGACATCATCCTGGACATGGTTTAAAAGAGGTCTGAGGGTGGCATTTTTAGACTTCGTAAGAATCAGTTTAATTAAGAGCTTAATCGGGTTTGACTTATTTAACCATAAATAATCACATAAAAAGAATCAACATTTCCATATTAAGAAAAAAAAAATCAATACGCCTTGTTGAAAATAAAATTCTCTTTTTTCTTTAGAACATAATACACACTAAAACCCAACGTATCAGGGTCCTGATTGGCCTCCAAATGCTAACTGTGCATTAATATGTTTCTTGACTGAGTCTTCATCTGAAATTACATGCTAAATATTCTTGACTAATAGCTTAACTAAAGCACCTGATGCCAGAAATTTAGAATCAGAGCTGTTTTTAAAAAGATGGTTCACAGAGTTTCCTTGTTTTGAAATCAAGAACTAATGGATGTGAATAATTCATATAAATTTGTTTACTTGAGAATATTTTTAAAGGAAACATCAACTTTTTCCCTTTTACCACTCCAGAAATGTGGTATATTCCTAGATGTTACTTGTTCAAGAAGCAGTTTAGTCAGTGAACTCGGATGAAAGAATATGCATGAAACATAAATGTATTTTTAAATGCAGTATATTAATTTAAAACAAAGATGGCCATTTGCAGAAAACTGTGATACCAGCTCAAGTACAAAATCCTTCTTGTTAAACAGAACAAGCCTACCGTACAATTAGAAAATATATCAATAATGGTGCTCCATTCAACAATCACCACAGAGTTCATGTATTTGTTAAACTGCTAAATTAAAGTGTCATTTTAACCCTCAGGTTAATACACATCGATAGCCTTACAAACCTGGGATGCTGCCTTTTCAAAGCCATCTGGATTCAAAGATGGCATGATATGGATACGTGTGCTATGGATCAAGTTGATAATAGTTTCATTCCCTTTCTGGTATTCATTACACAGGTACTGAGCCAAGAAGATGAGCAGCTCCCTTCCAACAGCTTCATTCCCGTGCATATTCCCAACATATTTAAATTCCGGCTCTCCTGCAAGAAAAAGGAAGAACATGTCTTAGAACAGAACACAGAAATAGGCGTGGACTAGATCACAGCACATCACAGACATGGCTATTACTGTGACTACATCTGGTCACAGTACCCTCAAGAAGCTACAAGTCTCTTTCAGAAAAGTGGGCTTAGATTTTTTTTCTAAACTCTGGCTGAACAAACAGCAATTTACATTCATGTGTTTGCCAAAGGCAGAGAAACAATACCAGAAGACAATAAACCAGAGAACAATAAACTACATCAAAAGAAATGTTAAGCATAGCCATTAACATTATTACTGTTGAGATCTAATGCAATCGATGCCTCAGCACCACAAAAGGGTGTCCAATTTTTAAACATATAAACTGACACTAACAGTGCTTCTTATCTTTAATGTTCTCTCCAAGATTAGGTTAAGCTTATCACACTACACATGCATTAAACTGCAATTCTTTTACCAAAGCACTGCCAATGAGCAGCTGTTGATCCTAGTGGCCTGAAAAATCTTACTCAGCCGTCGCCTTGGATATTCAGCTCAGATTTTATGAAGCAGGTACAGTCACCTAACTCACAACGTGGATCATTCCCACTGAACATTGTAATAAACACAAAGGTTAAACACGTAAGGAAAGAACATATGTCTATATTGAATTATATAGACATATGTTCTTTCCTTACGTGTTTAACCTTAATATAACCTAAATAATCAATTCATACGAATTGATTATTTATGTTGTATATATATAATGATGTTTAATAATATATTTAATATTGGTTTGAAAATATATTGCATATTCATAAGTATTCATACATTCATATATGTTCTTACATAAGTGTGTATATGTATTTATAAGTTCAATATCTAAATAAATATTCTAACACTCCCAATTGCTCACGAATTGCATTCTCATGACCCTAGACATAATGAACACATCAGAGAGGTCTTAGAGCTATGAAGGATTTACCTTTAAAAGACCACATTTTTTGCGCTAATTCAAGAGAAGTTTTAGAATAAATGTAGGTATGTGCAGGAGATTCACAGGATTGTCCTGTAACTAGCCAGAAGTGAGTGTTGTTGTCTGGGTTGAAGCCCTGTTTTCTTACCCTTTTCCTTTTTAAATAGAGTTCACCTCTTAGAGCATCTTGAATCAAACCTTCTGCTGGTGATATGCTTTGAATCATCTTTGAGTGTGCTTTTTGATAGCCTTTAGCACTATCACAGTGGCAAATTCAAGCCAGGAAGCATTACACAAACAAGGGCTACATAATTGCTAATGAGGCACACATCTGCTTATGACTCTTCAGTCTGTGCTTGTTAACCTTAATCCAGTGATAAGGTGTTAGCAGGCAGCGTGCTATTAATACCACGCCTTCTTTCCTTCCAGCAAAGGTGGTTTTCTACATATGGATTATTCCCTCATATCTTTTGTCAGATAGGTTAAAAAGTGCTCTAGTTTCAGTGGAATAGCTTTTTTTTTTTTTTAATCTGATACACACAATTCCATTACTGGGACTAAAACCCTCCATTTCCTGTTTTGGCATTGCACAACTATTTACTATTTCCTCCTATCTGTTAATACCAGGGAATGCAAGAGGTCTAATCATCACGAGTAATCAGTCCATGCACTCAGCCCAATCCTATTAAAACAGAGCAATACTATTTAATAAAATGTGCAGTGCTGCACATCACATATCCCCATAATTAGAATACTCATGCATATGCATACTGGCATGCTACTAATGGAGAAAGTATTCCCCAAGCTAAAAGACAGATTTGTTACCATGGTAAATACGAACACTGTCACATTTTGCATTTGTGGTTTTTCCTAGGACACCAATATAGAAGCCTGAAGGGTAAGTTATTTCTCCTGATTCACAGACTGTGCATTATTATCACCTGCCTTTTCTTCCCACTTGAATTTTACACACCTGGTTCAAATAAAGGAATAGAAAAAGATGTTTCCCATAGGGTATTGCTTGCCCCCACCACCAAATTGTTGTTAATAGTGTTTAGAAAGGTTTGTGAAAACAGGCACAGCCTACCATGAGTCCAGGGTACAGCCTCATCAACCACATTGCCTCCTTCAATGGTAATGAACCATCCCACATGGGCAAGAAAAGATAAAAGGAGTTCAGAAAGAGGTAGAGAGAGTCACTGGCATTATGGAAAGTCTTCCCTGTGAAAAGTGATTGAAGATCAGCCATGTTTTCCTTAGGAAGAACTGTAAGAAAAGGGAATATACCCCAGTTGTCATGGGATAGAGTAATCAGTCTGGAAAGCGGCATTTCCCTACACCACAAAACAAGAGGTGGTGATCTTCAGTGAAAGGAAGAAAAATGTCATTTTTTAGGCTGACAAAGAAAAACACAATTACTTATAACACAAACTGTGAAACTAGCTGTCAAAAGAACTTTGTTGGCAGCAAGGTGTCAGCAGAACTCCAAGTTTTGCTAACAAAACCAACATTTAAAAAAAAAAAAAAATGAAGGCAAAAGATTGAAAAGGGAAAGATAACAGACAGCTGAGTAACAACTCTGCTCCAAAAGTTGTTATTGTGTCTATATGCTAACTCCTGTGGGCTTTTTCTTGCACCTTGGTCTGCAGCAGAGAAATCCATCTCCTGTCCATCCTCTGGCAGCCAAGAACAAGTCTAGGAGGCACACACACGTGGGAACCTGCTCCCTGCCAGCTCCCACGGCCACCTGTTTCCATATCTCTAAGCACAGCAACCAAAGAAATACTGGGTTTCTGCCCAAAATGTAGCAGACCGTATCTGACAGTTTTAGGAAAACTCTTCTTCATTTCAACAGTGTTATTTACTTCTACAAGAACAATGGAAAATATGGGTCCTTCTCATATCTAAACCTTGCAGCTGTTCCAAAGGAAACACACTTGTTTTTTTTTTTACTGCTCATTTCATTGGAAACAAATTAGTGCTACAAGCTGGCTGTGGGCAAATTAGCACTTTATTCATTAGTTGTCCATGCCCATCACAGGCAAAGTAAGTGAGTCCGTTCTGGAAAAAGGAAAAATGTTGCTAAAGTCATTCATTAGCACCACACAGCCCATGGAGCCGAGGATGCTTCCAGAGCCTATCTGCTGACACAATTCTGTGGTTAGGGAAGCCCTTAATTTGCATTTGCATCTCTGCCTGTCCTTCACGGTCAAGCAAAAACTGCAACTCAAGACGTGCATTCCAGAAATTCCAGAAACCTTTTTTTGAGCTGTCTTCACCTAACTCCCTTCCTAATCATCTATTTCTCTAGGGCAATGAAGTCTAAGCCGGAGGGCAGGCTGCTAACTGAGACCAACAGAATTATGCTCATCTCTCCTCTGGCTGAGCTGAGCAAGACCAGAGCTTTAGCGAATGACCCTACAAGGCAGCCAGCATCCCAGGTCCCCTGCTGCTTCTGAAGGAACCCGTTCTTTCCCCACCACTGCATGGGCTAACACGGATACCTCAGATGCCAGTCGTACAAGCTGCACAGTACAGCTTTTGCCAGCAGCATGATGACTAAAAGATCTCCTCACCTAGATTCCCAGGTAATTCAACAGCTCCTACCACACTGCTTCTAAGAACTTCAGGCTTCCCTGGAAAGCAGCCCACCCCATGGACACCTGTTGCTAGCATGCTACTTAGCTGGAGGAATAGTTGTTCTTCCCACTAATCCCTCGTGAGCCATTTAATAGAGACCTTAATCACAGAATCACACAGAATCACAGAATCACAGAATTTCTAGGTTGGAAGAGACCTCAAGATCATCGAGTCCAACCTCTGACCTAACACTAACAATCCCCACTAAACCATATCCCTAAGCTCTACATCTAAACGACTTTTAAAGACCTCCAGGGATGGTGACTCCACCACTTCCCTGGGCAGCCCGTTCCAATGTCTAACAACCCTTTAGGTAAAGAAGTTAAAGTCACCCTTCATGGGATTCCATAACTGTAATTGCCTCATGGATTATTTTTTTTTAAATGAAAGACTACAAATCTCAATTTAATGACGAACTTTTTAAGTTTCTCCAAACTAGCGGAAATCCCCTTTTCCACTGCAGAGAACTGCAGGTAGTTGTGAGGGAGAAGAGGCATAAAGAAATGAAACCTTTTTTCCTGATTTGGCACCCACACATATCTAAAAAAAGTAAAAAAAATTAATGGATCTCCATGGCCCAATATATGGTAAACACAAAGGAACATATCTGCTGCTTGAATATTTACAATTCTTATTTAACATTATTAATTTTCCAATAACTTCTTTATAAAAGATAACCTCTTATCCACAGCAGCCACAGCACGTCTTGTGTAACAATGTGAAGATGACATTTATAAATGCTTACATACAACTTTGGCCCAGATACAGAGGTTTCTGGTAACAGATGAATAGGTGGCTACTAACATCCTTTGGAGCAAGTCACAAGAAATTAAATGCAGCTATCAAGTTTATAAATTTCTTAGTATCTGAGAGAGGCCTAAGCCTCATCATTACGGCTTTTAGAAGGCTTTTACATCCCTCCCAGATTGACAGTGTGGTACATTACAACCTGATAAACGATTGAGGAAAAAGTATT
This sequence comes from Nettapus auritus, assembly GCA_011076525.1. Classification (NCBI taxonomy): domain Eukaryota; kingdom Metazoa; phylum Chordata; class Aves; order Anseriformes; family Anatidae; genus Nettapus; species Nettapus auritus. The sequence continues at coordinate 39,638,532 of CM021768.1, read as the reverse complement.
TTAAAATGTCATGCCTTTCTGGTGCCTGACAAACATTGCGAAATGTCACTTCAATTCTGCAGTCACTTCAATTCTGCAGTTACAGTTAGCTAAGATCTTCCGCGGTTTCCTAGGAACAGAAGGTACATCATTAATATTAGACAGATCACCCAATTAAAGATGACTAACCACTGCCTTTTTTAGGTCAGCCTGTATTTGTAAAGACAGTAACTTTCTAAAATGTAGTTACAAAAAGTTTAGCACCCACTAATTATATTTACTTTGAGTCAAGATAATGTCACTCCACAAGTCACGCTGTCATGCCAAGCAGTTAACCTTAAAATGTAGTTCAAGCCATAAGGAAGAAAAAATTAACAACTGGAAAGTTTAAGTGCTTAATGAACCATTTTGAAAATGAGCATCTATTACCCTTAACACTAGAATCCTTCTGTTTTCCTATATTCCTTCTGGAAAAGCAAGCGGTGTTCCTGAAATAATAGACTCAGTGTTTCTGATTACTTACAGTTGCTTGTCATTTTTAATATGGCAACCAGTAAACTTTTATTGTAGATAAACAGTAGATAAACATAGATAAATGTAGATAAACAGTACTCAGAACATCTCAGAACTCCTGCTGGCAAGAAATTCATTTATCTAAATGTAATTGAGGACTTTCTTATGCTCTACACTTTTGTTAGTAGTTCAAAGGGAAGGAAATTCTCTGGAGAGCAACTACATGGAAAACCAGGGATTATAAAATGGGTTTCTCCTTTGAACATGAAAACATGAAGAGAGGAAAAGAAGAAAATAAATGAGGACGTGAAGAAAAAAAAAAAAAAAAAGAGTGAAAGAGTGAAGGAATTAAAAAATTTAGATTTCTGTCACTATGTAAACTAGATGTCTGCAACCTGCTCTAACAGCATTTCAGTAGAAAAGGTGATCTCAATGACTTGTGTGAAAACAGACAGCACTGGAAGACAGAACAACAGGGCAGTATTAGTTTCTAAATCCTTCTAGAGGCCTAATACAACTTTAGGGTGACATTTAATAAGGAGTAGTATTGGTATAGCATTGCTGAAAGGGAAACTACTGAAAGTTTTACAGTTGGTTTACATGAAAGCAGAAATGGGACAATACTGACAGCCTTTAAATCTTTCATGTTCTTGCCATTAACTACTACAAAACGTACTGGGAGAAAAACAAGAAGAAAAGAAATTCAAGGAACTTTTGGCAAGCTCCTGCTTTAAAAAAAAAAAAAAAAGTCATGCATTTTTTCACGGCCATGTTTCAAGACTGGCCTCAAGCTGTTTCTGGAAAATTTCATAACTATTGGAGCACTATTGCTTAAAGTCAAAGTTAACAGCAGAGCCTGTACAGCACATTAAAACAGGAGTGAAACCACACAAAGAACAGCTATGGTTCTGCTGGCTTTGACATATAAAAATTAAGATGCAATCTCCATTCTATTGGGTATAAAGTCTGTCACTTGGGCTTTCAAAATGGGGATTTTCTTCTGTATCTTCAGTATGGCAATGAAAATCTCCAGGCAGATTACCTCATGCTGAAGATGGCTCTTTCCACCACAAAGGTTCTGTGTGATGCTTCCTTCGTGTTTCTAATAGCCCACTCCCACCCCTGCAGCTACAGGACATGGTACAGCCTCCCACCAGCAGCAGGCCAAGCATCTGCTGTGCTCCTACAGCCCCATCGCTGGCACATCCCACTGCCAGGCTTTCCACAGCACCCTGCACTTACCCTGTAGGGTCGCACAGCATAGCGCTGAGCGAGGAACTTCTGCAGCAAAGCCCCCATGCTGCGTCACGGAGAAGAAGGCGGCTTTCTGCCTGTTACACTCCTGTTGCTGCGCATGGGGCTGTGTCATGGAATCAACGATGACTCTTTCAATTGTAACAAACTAAATTTACTTAGTTAATCAAAACCCTTAACTTAATAAGAAACACTGAAATATAATCTCCACAAAGCCCTGATTTTGTGTAAATGTGTTAAAAAGCACTCTGTGAAGTTCAAAGCAGCTTAGAAAAACATCAGAATTTTAGGAATAACAAATACCCATCTCTACATAAATCCAGATTAACCAGATTGGTTTTGCCATTGCATTGCATTTTTCATGCTCTAGGAAAAATGAACAGCACCCTTCATCTATAGAATTCATTACTTCGTTACAGTGGCTGGTGTGGTAAGCTCAGCACTGAAGATGAGGTTCCTGAGAACACCAAACCTGAAACGAACTGTCCTGAACCAGCCCTACCAGTCAGTGGCAGAGTACGGGACGTGCAGTTCTTTCATCTCCCAGTTTTTGTTCTCACTGCTAGGAGAAAAAAAAATAATAATAATAAAAATAAAATAAAATAAAATAAAATATACCCTGGGACTATTTGTGAGGGATGCTGGCAGTACAGAGATGACACAAGTAAGCCTCTCTGTGGTGTCCCCTGTGATGCTAGCTGTGGGATACAACAGATCCAATCCAGCTTTCTGCTGTGCTCCACAGAAGGGCAACCTTCTCCATTTATAACTACTTGTGACCAAGCAAATTTTCATTTCAAAGGCTTTCACTCCACTAACCCTCCAATTTTGGTTGGCACATACAGCAACAACACTTTTTTAATCCATCACTGACATAGATCTTTTGATGAAGAGAAAGCTGATACATAATTTAGGTGTGTACTTATGAGGGTTCCTCATTAAGCTCACTTAACAAGCTTTGCCTCTTCAGGAAACTACAGAATTGGCTTTTTCACTACAGCTACAAAAGTTCCTGCCAGCCATCACAGCACTTCAAAAGGACTGAGCTCACCCATCTTTCCTACTGCTTTCGCAGGCAATAAGTACATAAGATTTCAAAGCTAATCTAGTTCAAATGGCTGGTTCCAGCAGAGACACATTTGGAACTCGGAGCTCTACTTTTCTTCATCCTGATCTTGTGAAGAGTGAAGAGCTGAAAAAAAAAAAAGTGGGAAATAACCCATTCACATCCAGACCTCAGGCTCTAAAGTCAAAGAGGCATGCAGAAATGCTGGATAAAAGAAAAAAAAAAAAAAAAAAAAAAAAAAAAAAAAAAAAAAA
>CM021768.1:39605387-39635366 GCA_011076525.1 Nettapus auritus | reverse complement strand
AAAAAAAAAAAAAAAAAAAAAAAAAAGAGGAAAAAAAGTAGCTCTCCCTTTTTACTGGAAGCAAATAAAGAGAAAGTCAGTGGAAAGACATGCATGATTCTTCCCCTCTACATTACACCAGCCCACTTCAGCATCACCATGAACATTTGTTGTGCCAAATGGGTGGCAAGAAGTCCAAAAGCCCAGGCAGGACGTCTCTCCTAGGCTCTTTCCAGGCTGGAAATCATGTCTACAGCTTCTGCAGCAGTGTCCAAAGAAAGGCTGAAAAGGGAGGAAGGTGTCAAGCCCCATGATTTCTTCTCCATAGGAAGAGGCTGTCACACCCCAGCTCTCACTGCACAGCTCTGTTTCAGAAGGAAAACAACCCGAAGCAGCTTGCAGAGTTGCACTGCCTTGCACCCAGAGCCCCGTCAGTGTGAGCAAGGCAAGCGCAGTCACAGAATCCATCTACCGAAATTCTCACCTTCCTCACCTTCATCTACCACTTCCTCTCCTTAGAGAAGAGCTGCATATGACTGATAAGGCTTACAGTTCCCACCAAAGGATGTTCTGGAGCCTTGGGAAATGCAGTGTCTGTACTTTGGATCTGTGCACACCTAACAGCAAACACCCTTCTTGCCTTGGACTTCCTCCCTTGACTTCCAGGAGGCTTTCACAATGGCATGTGTTCCTTCACCGGGGCTACACACACTGGACAACCCTTTCTTATTGGTAATTCAACCATCATTTTGTTCCACCACTGTTCTGTCACAAAGTGACAAAGTGTGGAAAAGCCTGTGGGCTGCAGATTTGTGACTCAGATAGACAATGCTGAAGTGCACTGGCCATCACTAACAGATGGAGAGGGACAGACTCTCCCCATAAATATACATCTATCACAAGTCCCTCCTGTAGGCACCATGTTACAGAATACATACAGGCTTTTGCATTGGCTCATTTATTTAGCTTCCCAAGTTTAGATGAGCCCTGATGTTTACTGATGTTTGCTTCCATGATTATTGGCTATGGAGTGTACAGAAAGAGTGCCCATTTAAAATAAATAATGGTAGAAAGAAATAGGCAAACTGCAAAAGCTGATATTGCTGTTACCTTGCTTCTTTGTGGAAAAAATATGGAAGATTGACTTGTGATGACTAACAGAGGACACCATTTACATCAGAACATAAGTAACCCGATTTATACCGGTAACCTCAGAGACTAAAAAATACCCAGTCAGATTATTTTAGTCCTAATACTAATTTAGAATCACGCTTTTGGTGTGATGAACGTAAAGAATTGAAAAAAAAAAAAAAAAAAATCCAGCATTTTAGAAGGTAGAACTGCTTGGGGTTATTTTGGTTTTTGTTTGGTTTTGGTGGTGGTGGTGTGTTGTTGTTATTGTTGTTGTTGCTGTTGTTGTTTTTTTCCCAGAAAAACTGCAGCTGCACTATAGGCTTACAAAGTGTGTGAATCTGGGATTAAAAAGTGGCTTCATAGAATCATAGAATATCCTGAGTTGGAAGGGACCCATAAGGATCATCGAGTCCAACTCCTGGCACCACACAGGCCTATCCAAAATTTTAGACCATGTGACTTAAGTGCTTAAGACTTAAGCACTTCTTAAATGCTTCCTGCATCTTTTTTATTGCTGCACTTAATCTCCAACCTGATTTTAGCAACTGATATTCCCTCAAGTTTCAGCATTTAAGGTATCAATGTTGTGTGATAACCAGCAGTAAGTCTTGATTGTATTTGTTGTTGAGAGAGCAGCTGTTAAATCAGGTCAGTATGAAGCAGAAGGAAAAAAAAAAAAAAAAAAAAAAAGGTTAAGTGGGTGGAGAGTGATCAAGATTGATATTCAACACTACATCTCCAAGCATCGCGACACTTCAGAATTGTTTAATGGTATGTAAAATTTTACTTGAAATTGGTATTACACCTTAATGATTTGTTCATATCCAGTTTAATTAGAAATGCAGACCTGGATGCTTGGAGGAGGTCTTTCTCTTCACACTCGCATATGTCCGAAATGCAGATACCCTTTAGAAAATGTCCCTTGTATCACCTTAAACACTAAAAACTGAAAAGAAATAGGGGAGAGGAAAAAAAAAAAAAAAAAAAAAAAAAGTGATGATTCCTGATGACAGTACAAGGAAAGGAAGCTAAATTGGTGCAAAGGCTAATACAATCAGGTTTGGTGTGTAAGAGGAAGAAGTGAATCATATAACTGCTTGTTGACTCAAGAATAATGATTCAGATGACTGATCCAGACAAATTCTTTGTCTCAATAGCAGAAGGAATTGGATCCAGAAGACTTTCAAGAGATGTTTTACATTTAGACAAAGGAGCTCCAGACAAAAAAAGCCACATAAACACTGACCTCAGTACTGCCAGCCACAGCACAGCTGTACTGCTGTGAGATGCAGAACAGCCTGTCTAGGAGAGAAAAAAATGCTTAACGAAAATCCTGTAACACCTTTTATATCTGCTCAAGGACATACATCCTAATGTCCTAAAAACAGGCAGATTTTTTCCTCCTATAGGGAACACACATAAAAGCTTTGTATCTTCTTTAGCTTTCCTCAGAGCCTCCACTGGGTTTGACCTCCAACAAGTCATACAACAGCTCTGAGTTAAGAGAAAGTAGAGATGGGCACTTGTTGTCTACGTAGCCTACAGTGAAGCACAGTCTCTACAGAAATCACCATCCTGTCCTTGAACAACACCTGTAAGTGTAGAAAGTGAACTGGCAGCTGAACAATGCATATAATGAGCTCTACATACCTCAGTAGAGCTTTGTGCAGTTTGATAAAAAATGAACCTACCTAGGGTTTATTCTTCCTGCAAGTAAGAAGAAAGGTTAGTTAAAAATAACGAGACATGTTCCTTACAAAAGGGCAAACAACAGCCATTTCCCACAGTTATACCTGCCATGCCTCCAATATGCCAAGCATATTAAAGTTCAATGACCAGCAGGACCTGAAACTGAGACTGAACTCTTTGTAGCTCTTCCTAGCATTGCCTAATTATTTTTTTTCCTCCAAGCAATGCAAAATGCTACAGCAAATCCATCTCTTGTGGTCTCTTTCATCCCACTTGAAACTTTCTTTCTGTTTTATGTTACTTGCTGTACAACCAACAAGCTCTTTCTAGAGGAGCAAACATCATGCTAGAAAAAAAAAATATGCTATCTACCAGCAAATCCCTTCACTAATAACAGTCCAAAGGACTTTGTTACTGGTGTCTGGCTTCAGTTTGAGTGTATTCATCATGATTCCTGTGCAGTACTTTATAGCTTTAAAAAGTATAATAAAACACTAGGAGATATATTTTGTCATACTTCAGACCAATATTGAAGCAGTGAAAGGAAAATTGTGCCCTATCTTCCAAATGTACAGCATTTTGTTTCAATTTTATGCAGGCTAGAGAGGCAATGAAAAAGAAAAGGTCTGACACTTCTTTAAAGCCTGACTTCATGTATTTTATGCCCTTATCAACATATATTTAATATTCTGATATGGTGGAGATTATTTCTCTCATACATAGCACGATTCTTAATGGCTTGAGACCCCATGAAGGAGCTAGCCAGCTATCCCACAAGGAAGAGCAGAACATAGCCAACAGAGATCTCTTGAGAAGCTCTACTGTACTATTTTCATTTTGAGGCTTCAAGCATTTGGGTTTTTCTCCAGAGATGAAAAAATTCCCATTGAAAGAAGACACTTTCACTGTAATATTATATATAATATAGTCAATATATATATATAGTCAATAAGGAGTGAAGCTTTCATTGAAATGCCATTTTAAAGGATATTTGATCAGTATTCTATGATTATGATTTAGCAATAGTTCTAGGAGGCAAACAGAAAATGTGAAACAACAGTCAGTCAGATACTCCGAATGCATGGAAGAGATGCAGTATGAATCCTAAGACTCTGAGCCACCTCTTTCAAATATCAGTCTCTTTTTCATCCCTTCTGGAAACAACACTGCCCCTCCATACAAAGAGTAGAGAGAATAAAATGGCACATCTCAGAAACCTGATTGGAAAATTTTCTAGCACAGAAAATGCTAGAAGACAGAAGAGAATTATTTACTGACTTTAAACTGCACTTTCTCTCACATGCTCCAATAAAATAGTCTGGCAGGTGGGTACATAATCCCTGGAAACCAAACAGGAATATAAAAATTTGCTCCCATTTATTTATTTTTAACAGAGCCAGATGCTTCTCAGTAGTGCCCAGTGACAGGACAGGAGGTGGTGGGCACAAACTGGAATACAGGAAATTCAATTTAAAGAAACTATTTTTGGGTGGTCATGTGCTGAACCAGGTTGCCCTGAGAGGTTGTGGAGTTTCCATCCTTGGAAATCCTCAACACCTGACTGGCCACAGCCCTGAGCAACCAGCTGTGGTGAGCAGGGCACTGCAAGAGGTGATCTCCAGAGTCCCTTCCAACCTCACCTGTCCTATGATCCTGTGACATATCTGTGAGGGAGGCTTTCAAGAAAATCATACTTCATAATGAATGGAAAAGGAAGCCTATGAAATAATTATACCAACAAAATGGGAGGAAGATGTGGTACCTGATCCAATATGCACTTGACTATCTCTTTAGACAAGGACAGCAATTTGTCAAACAAAGGGGGGTACAGTATAGAAGAGTGTGTATGGAAAAGCCTTCTCTGACTCCATATGCTGACTCTGTATGAGTCTGTGTGTCTGAGAGAGATGTATATGCACAGATACACACACAAATGTCCTCCACCGAGAAACTCCAGCCCCGAGGAGGTCATTCCTAGGTCAGGAAAACATTAAAATGTTTCTGTTCACTGATATCTTAGATCTAAAGTACACTTCTAATTTTAACTAAAGAAATTGCATTTGCAGATATTCAAAATCATATGAAAAGATAGATTTGGCACTGTTCACTAGCAAAATCAAAACCACATGACTCCAAAGCAGAAAGAAACTGAACCCTTAAGGAAGCAACCCATAAATTCCCTATCTTTATTAACGCCCTTATGATTGAGTGGTTCAATCTTATTTAATCAAGTAATATGAAATAAAACCCTTTTTTATCATATGATTTTTTTTTTTTTTTTTTTTTTTGCTTTAAAAGACAAGCTTAAAGCTGCTTGGATTGTTCCACATAAAATATAAGCTATCCACTCTTTGCCATATTTTCTATTTCTTTTTATATGCATTTTTATTTAACTTTCTCTTTCATCCTGGGTTTAACTTCCATGATCACAGTGTAACGATTGCCAAAGGCATGTTTCAGTATATTTTTTCCAGCTGTCTGCTAAGTGATAAAGAAAAAAAATAGTTACAAAATGTAAAATATTCTACAAAGCAAAGTGTTCAAATTATAGGAACACAGAAATACAAAGGCAGATGGACTGAAAATTACCACATTGTCCATTAAAGACTGCACTTAATGAAAAGCAATAAATTTGGAAATTAGTAGTATACTTTCTAAGACATGTTACTAACCCAGCAGGTATTAAGAATACTTTTTCATTTTCTTCTTGTCCCTAGAATGTCCCAGTGATATTTGACCTGACATGGCTCTTTTTCTAACCCTAAAGCTTCCATATGGTTACACGGAAACCATATACACATAAAGGCATTCTCCTCTTTCATTTCTTTAGTAGCAAAAACTACACTGAGACTTCCGTTTTATGATCTTTTTCCTTTATGTAGGACTTGAAGCAGTAAAGCACATTAAACATATGCTTAACTTCAGCACAGAGACTTCAGAGGGGTCAGCCAGGAGCTTCAAGTCAAGCACACGTCTAGGAGTTTGCCAGACGAGGCCTTACAGTCTCTTGCAAAAGCAACAACATTGAGAAGGCTAATGCACATGGAGAACAAAGAAGTGACTGGTGACAGTCAACGTGGCTTCATCTAAGGGCATATAGTGCCTGAAAAATTTGGTGGGCTTCTACAACAGAGTTACAATGTTGGTGGATTATGGAAAAGCAACTGATGTCAACTACCTAATCTTGTGCAAAGCATTTGACACTGTCCCACACGACATCCATGTCTCTAAATTGGAGAAACATGGATTTGACAGATGACCACTTGATGGGTAAGGAAGTGGCTGGATGGTCACACTCAAAGAGTTGTGGTGAACGGCTCAATGTCCAGGTGGAGACCAGAGATGAATGGCATTCCTCAGGGGCTGGTGTTGGGACCAACGCTATGTAACATCTTTGTCAGTGACACGGACAGTGACATTGAGTGCACCCTCAGCAAGTTTGCCGATGACACCAAGCTGTGTGGTGAAGTCAATATGTTGGAGGGAAGGGATGCTATCCAGAGGGACCTGGGCAGGCTGGAGAGGTGGGCCCATGCAAACTTTATGAGGTTCAACAAGGCCAAGTGCAATGTCCTGCACCGGAGTCAGAGCAATGCCAAGCACACATATAGGCTGGATGGAGAATGGATTGAGGGCAGCCCTCAGAAGAAAGAGCTGGGGGTGTTGGTGGATGAGAAGCTCAACATGAGGCAGCAATGTGTGCTTGTAGCCCGGAAAGCCAACCGTATCCTGGGCTGCATCAAAGTAGTGCAGCCAGAAGGGTGAGGGAAGTGATTCTCCTCCTTTGCTCTACTCTTGTGAGACACTACCTGGAGCCCTGCATTCAGATATGGGTCCTCAGCACAAGAAGGATATGGATGTATTTGAACAAGTCCAAAGAAGGGCCACAAAGATGATCAGAGGGCTGGAGCACCTCTTCTATAAAGAGAGGCTGAGCGAGTTGGGGTTGTTCAGCATGGAGAAGGGAAGGCTCCAGGGAAACCTTACAGCAGCCATCTCATCTTTTACTTAAAAAGGGAGATGGGAAGTAAAATTACATTTATATTATATTATTGCTACACTAAGACAACTATTTCAAACTCTCCAGTGGTAGAGAACACTTTTTTATTAGTAGTATTATTTTTACAGGGGAAAGACAAAGCAGCCCTTAGTGATATAGGTGTACTGGGAACATGTGTACTAGGCTCTCAGAGTCCTCTTAATTCCCCCACTGGACATGTTAAGTCTACTCGTGTAACCCCGTGGAAGCAACTAGCTCAAACCCAGCTCATAAAATATTCCACACTGGAAACAACGTTGTTCTCACATCTCACACTACTCAAAAGGCCCTTTCGGAAATGAAAAATCAACTCAAAGTGTCAAAGGAAGCAGGATACAAGGGCAAATTAATGTGTTTTATGGCAAAAATAAAATAAAAATCCAGAGATAACTTCACAAACAGCATGAGCTTCATGAGTATGAGTCACGATGACTAAGAGCTACCCCCAGACCTCCATCATTCTTGTCGTTCTGTCAAGGCTGCATAACTTACTGCAAGCTAAAACATAACAGGGTATAATGCAGGAAACCAGAATTTACCAGGCTTTCCAAACGATGTTACACATACCCGCTATTAGCAGCTCATGCTTTGGTTTACTGCTCTTTTCAACATGGCAAAAATAGTCTGGCTGCTAAGCTCCCCCCCCAAAAAATATAAAGGCTGCTATTTTAGATTGCTTGGCCATCACTGTTCTATACAATTACCCCCTAAAAATGTATGTAGTTTATTTTATTGATCACTAAATAACGGTCATTGTTTTTGAAAATAAATAAATAAATAAACCAGTCTGAGCCAGCAGCTCTCTATGTGTACACAACCCTGATGGATACAAGGGACAGTCGCAATGGAGAAAGCCACACAGCAATCTTAATTACTTGCTACTCAAAGCTGCCACTCTGGCAGCGCAATACTTTCCATACAAGCATTAACACCATTATCACACATCCCTAACAGCCCCTGTAAGAGGACAGACAGCCCTGTGCTGTCACTGAACAAACAAAGCAGAAACTGCTTGCTCCCAGAGCATTTGCTATCTGGGGAAAGGAAGGAAAGACAATAGAAGCATATGGCGAGTACAGGCACTCGATGATCTCATCACAGATGTCACTAACCCCTTTTCCTCCCTTGCCTTCAGTAAATTTTCCTTTTGTCAGTACTATGACAAATGTAAATATTACGGAGAGATCTCAACAAGGGCTCCAAGCCTTTAGACACAAAGAAACCTCCAATCACAGGCAAAACGAGCAACATCTGTTCAAATAGACAACCTAATATTTATTCATACATATTTTTTCTTAAGGAACAGTTAATTTCACCATCTAATTAAAAAATGAAGAAGCAGAGGATTGTATAAGTATGACCATCCAAAATGAAAATTAGTTAGCTGTATAATTAGTGTAAAAGCAGGTGAATACTGGCAGAGGAAGAAACATGCAGCACTCACTTCTTACACTGCAATTGCTCCTGCATATCCTGTTAATGTTTCTACTAACAGAATTAACAGGTGTTATAATGGTCCTGAAAGTCTGGGCAGCTATGCTGCAGAGCTCTTTCTCCACCACAGAAAGACCCTAACAGATATCATTTTGATATCCCATCAGTGCACATCGGAGAAAGCAGGACAAGAGGTGATGTTCAGCTGCTAATTGCTGTCACTGGGCTTTACAGCCATGTGCTTCTCTTTAAAGGAAGGAAGGAAACAGGCTATCTTCCAGTTTATTTTAGGATTGCTGAATTGTGATTATGCCCACACAGATCCACCTACACAGGAAAACACAAGTTCTGTGAAAGCAACGTCACGCCTGGTGAATAAAACATTATTCCAGGTAAATCAGACCAAACTATAGAAGACACGGTGTTTTCCTTATGCTCTTCACATCCTTTTATTTAAATCCCACAAACCATCCAAATGTCAACATGCAAGATTGAAAGACAAATAGGTTTTGTTAACTAGGAAAGTGAGAAGAGGGAGAAGCAGGCAAAGTCTACATGTATATAATATATATTTCTTCTGCAAGACAATGCTGCTCTAAAGTATCCTTCGATGAATACTCATTTATTTTTAAATGAGTATTTAATCAAAGTTTGAGCCTTCCTGACACCTAATTTGTAGGCTGACACCCTCCTGTAGACTAATTCAGGAAAAATGTTAACATTTTTACAGAAAATAGAAATGTTTTAGCACATCTGAGATTTGACAAAACATATGCACTTAAACCTGCTCCTATGAGTAAGCAGAAAAGTAGCCTGAACTAAACTTAGAGAAGAGTTTGCACAGAAGTCATTGTACTCGTTCTAAATATATATATATATATATATATATATATAAGTTTAGAATCCAGTTTTAATAAAAGGAAGGACCAGATATTGGAAAGAGAAGTGCAAAAACTCTCCACACTTCAAATGCATAAGCACATATTTAAGAATTGTGTGGATAAGATCTAGTAAAGTAACATTTATTTATTTATTCCCCATTACATGTTGTGCTAGCTGTATAATTTCATAGAGAAAGAGCATTTTGCTCTCTGCAAGTTTGATATGCCTTGCCAGACTTCTATGTTGTTTTTTTCACTCTCAGTTTGGGGATTGGGATTGCTCTAAGTACTCACTGTAGACTGAGAGTAGATACCTAGACTGCATCTAGGTATCAGCTATCAATGAATAACACACAAAGATGATGGTCATAGCTGAGTTTGGGTGGCAGCAAACCACAGAACAAACACACTGCTTGTGTAATGAGCAACCATGTAACACAGATGTGTCCTCCATAAATAATTCACTCTGAAAACAGCGCACTTTCAGTGACACTGGAAATTTCAGAGCACTGAAGAGGCAAGACAGATTCATCTCTGAGCACATTTTCTGTTAGATGTATTTGTTCTGTCAAATATAGGACATCTAGATTTTACTTTGGCATCTATGCCTGGGGATGCTGACCACTGAGCCTGCCATATTTTGCTGGCACAAATATGTAATACTATATTTGCTTATACAAACTGTGATGTAGGCAGTTTCACAAAGATCAGTCATCTACAAATTTACCCGGAAACCAGAATACTTGGGAGTGGACCAGGCTTAATTCCACGTCTTCTTATAGGGGGCCTATTCAGTGCAGTTGCTATACTGTCATAATAGAAGGAGACATTTCAGGATTTTGCCCCACTGATGTGCAGATGAGTCTAGGTATGGATTTGAGAATATATTCTATTCTCCATTACATGGTGCACTTGAGTTGCTCTTGAGAAGAACTGCACTATGCCTTCCATTTTTACAGTAACGAACACTGATGTACAGCAGAGAGAAGAAAATTTCTTTATATGCCCTGTAGTACATCTGCTTATCTACCAGGAGAGCAAAGATTTAGACAATAGCAAGAGAATCTAGGACTTGTTATCACCGTGCCCAATGTATTTTGTCTCATTTGCTCACAGATCTCTCAATTGGATCAAAACATTACAGAAACCATCCACAAAACAATGAAGCAAGTACTGCACAGTTCAGTATGCCAAAAGCATCTTACTGAGGTTCACGTAGTAGCTATAAATCCTAATTTACATTGCATTGCACACTAACTTCATTTCAGATCACAAAGGGCTTGAAGCGGATATAGAAAAATATGCTCTTTCTTCTGTAAAAAAGTTAAGTCTATAGGATTATTATCTTTATTAACCATTTCATACATATATGCTTTTTCATTAAAATAGAGGATATTTCTTCCAAGTTTCCAAGCACTCCTTTTCCTTAAGAAACACTTCTGGGTTTTGAATTTATCCTATCTTCTACAGAATGTCAGAAATGGAAGAGAAAGACATATGTGTTCAAGCTATTAACTTGGAGGACAAGCGAAGAACACCCTTAAATAAAAATAAATTTTAAAAAAAAATGAAGATAACATTTAATAAGATTAAATGCTAAGATTTTTGTCTGGAAATCAGTACAGAAATACATCAGTGTGTTTCTTTAGCATTTACAAGTCCTTCAGTCTGGGGAAGAGGAGGCCGGGATTTCCTGAGGTTATAATACAGTGCAGAAGATAATCATATCGGACTTTTTCCACTAAGTCAAAATTTTTCAGAAGTTATTGCGGATTTCAGGGAGAGTTGAGCTTAGTTGCCATAAAGGGTTTATTAATAAAGACAATTACAGAGAAGAAAACAAGAACAGGATAAGCTACCGCAGGCAGACAATAGGATGAAATGAGAAATAAGATACCATGTCAGGTTCTGAAAGGCATGAGTTCAATTCTGCTGCAAGGCTTGTCAGTGCACAAAGGGAGAAGTCTCAGAGAATCACGGCATCTGGAAAGCAGCAGTCATGTACCCAGAAGGCTATTCCATGCTTCAAGATAATGTTTTCCAGAACAGCAAAGGAGTACTTTGAAGAAAATCAAGGTACTTTGAAGTAAAGGAGGAGGAAGAGGGAGGTTGCACTTCTTGAAAAGCACGTGGGACAACCAGCAAGAGGTGCAAGTCCCTTCCTTCTGCCTCATCCTCACACCCGAGAGCCTGTGCTCAGACAGTGCTCTTTTCTGGAGCAAGAGAGATGCCGGCTCACTTGGCCTGTACACAAGCAGTGACCCAGCACTGCGTGCTCTGGAGACAGGACCATGCTCAGATCCAGCAACGCACAGCACTGGACCACAAGGTTAATGCTTCCACAGCCTCGTTACAGCCCATCAGCTGTGCCACCAGCCTTTCATCATCACTCCCCTTGTGACATCCCACCAGTCTGCTCTTGGCACATGGCCTAAAATTGCAAAGAATTGTTATGATGGTAACGGATTAAAAAAAAATCTTAATTGGCTTATCAAGGCAAAGTGATCACAAGAGTGACAGCCACTGGCCAAAGAACAAACGGGGAGGGAACTTTGGTTCCACTTCTTCGTATTTGTTTCCCTAATTTAATTTCTTAATTTCTAGTTTTCATCTACTAAACAGAGTATATTCTGACAAGGAAATCAAACTCACTGGATATTACTGTGATGTTTTGCCTGTCATTTCCATGTATGACTATTATCTGATTTCATGTTTTCACCTTTTTCTCACAAAGTAGTTTCCACGTGTGAACTAAACTTAATCCTAATACTTAGCCTTTGGTTTCTGCTTATCCACCCCGAAAAACACATCGTTTAGCACAGTAATTAGCATCTATTCACTGGAGACCTCGTGGACACCCAAGACAGCAGCAGCTAAGTCTCCTAAGTCACTGCCAAATTAACCCATTTTCATTTATTCTCTTTATGGCCTTGTCAAGTGGTAAAGTGTAAGTAGTGCTCAGCCTCCCAGAGGATCACAATCGATTATTTTTCAAGTGCTAAGAACCAATGGAACATCACACGCATTTCTGTGTTGCTTTGTACCAGTTTTATATATTAAAACATGAATTTATTCTAGCTGCTACCTCTACTGACTTAGTGCTTTAAAACTGAGCAGTGCTCCTCATGAATCATATTTAACCTTACATTTTTGTATCACATTCATAATCACAGTATTCTTTCTCCTGAAAAAAAAAAAAAAAAAAAAAAATCCTGCAACTACTTTCTACTTCCAATTAAAGTAGCTGTACTGCAAATGAATGTTTGTACAAAATCCAGCTCATTCTTCCACTGTTGTGTTGACTTTACTACCCAGGAACAATGTATCCATCCTTGTTTTAAGTAGAGCAAACTTGATTAAGGAAAAGTTATCCTTAACAGTGACTTCAATTACAGTTTACTTTCAAAAGTAAAATAAATCATATTTATCAACACATCACATATACTGTGATTTCACTTTTATGAAGAGTTTTGCTTCTTTTTGAAGAGTTTTTGCTTCTTTTCCTTCTGACCATGCCAAAAATGATAACACTTAATAATTAACTACAAACACTTCTTAATTCATTGTTTACATTCCACTTATCAGTGAAACTCAATTCTGCAGAGTATATCTACAAACACTGCTTATGATCCCTGGTTCCTGAGGAAATTCCACAGAGGCACAGGCTTAAAACTACAACCATGACAATATGACAACATTATGAGTTGACATGTCAAATGTAGTTCAGAGCTTACGTGGGAAAACCAAAAGCTCAGGAATTTTCTTCCACAGTTCTAACAAAACAATAAGAAGTAACAGAATAATAATGCAGAGAAGGATGGAATAGAGAAAAAAACTTTAAAATTACAGTTAAGATTTATATTAATTACTAAAAATGTCCTTGAAGAAAGAAAACAAACTAAATGATAATAATTAATATTAACATATAATACAATTATATATTATGTAATATAGTATTATTATAATATATCATATGTGATATATAATAATATTATATAATAATATATAATATAATAATTAATAATGACCATAACAGCATCACCAAATTATCAAGGAAAACCTAATAAATAATATTACTAAGACTTGCAAAGCAAGATGTTTAGACAAAGGATTTCTTTGCTTTCCTGTCTTCAGAGAATACCTGGATATTACAATACCTCAAATCCCTTGAGAATGAATGCCTCACATTGTTAAAGATATTCTCTTTCTGAGGGTGCCAACCTCCAGATTATTTAAAAAAAAAAAAAAAAAAAAAAAAAAAAAAAAAAAAAAAAAGTCCTATCTGTCCCTATTAAAGATTTCATGGCACATCCTTAACAAATGGGTTGGTTATCCTGGTCCTCTCTCCAGATTTCACCTTCAGCAACCAAAGCACTCTAGGAAGCTCTAGGAACAAGTTTTGTTTACCTAAGTGGGTGACAACAGTGATGGAGTTGCAGGTTTAAACATAGGCTAGAAACACAAATAAGCAATAAATGTTCCCAGTCAGCTCATAAGAACCTCAGAAAAAAATTCTAACATATAGGAAAACCTCTATTAACATATTTTCATGAACACTACTGGATTCCGCCATTTGACTAAACAAAACATAAGTAGCAGACACCTACAAAGAGATGGGTTTATGTTTCTCTATTCTGAATACATTTGTCCTTCTCGCACATGTATTACCCATGGTTCAATATTCAATAATAATGTAATTGTACTTTAATGTCTTCTTAACCCTTAGCATTTTTAGTCTTGTCAGGTCTTGCTAAATAGGTTCTTCAGAGTAAACATTATTGAAGAAATCTCACAACATGGACAGATCTTTTTAACTGGAGTCAAAACACTTCTTCCTCTTTTGATACCGCCTACAGAAAATCCTTCTTAGAATAGTGGGTACTCGGTAAACAATTTCTGCTTCTACATTTTAATTGTTCACATAGCAACACACTAACTCTCTTGGGAGAATTTTTTTTGTTTCTTTTAATCTAAAAAAGCTTTCACAGATTTGAGCATTAGGTAGTTTCTTTTATTTCTTTTCTTTAGTTGTAGAGAAAGAAATAAAACAGTTATTCAAGATGTGTCATATGACTCTCACCTGTCTGCTTTTACCCCTTCAATACATGAGAAAGTTTTAGAAAGCTACCTCTGATATTTTTTTCCCCATTCTTTAAAACTACTTCCTGTTAAAGTTATTTAAGTGTTTTTTTTCCCCCTTTGAAATTACTGAATTGCAGACGAAGCAGGCTCTTGACTGCAGCACAGTTTAGGTTCAGTATGTCTTAAAGGCTTTTGAGCCCACGAGAACATTTGAAATTGCATTTCCTAGGGGTACCTTTCAGTCTGCCACCAACCCATGGTGCTCCAGTTTGCCTTGATCATTGGACTCCTTGCTTCTTAAGCAGCTCACGTGAGATCTGGGAAATCTGCTCAGTGCCCTCAGCATGCTAGTGCTACTGTCCTCAGTGTGCCTCCAGGTCCTGCGTGACTCTTTCATTATATTCCTGCAATGGTTTCCTTGTTCTCACTAACTTGCAGTTCACAAATGATGAACTGCAAGTTATCTGGTCATAGTTCATACTGGTCCTTCACAGCTAGTTGCATTTCATCATGAAAATCTACAAGTTTTTAATTTTCTTCTGGAAAAAATGATCTGAATAAAAATGTTGTTTTTAATGCTGAAGAAAAATACTGATCAGGTAGGAAGTCGACCATAGATGCACCAACCATAGTCACTCTTTCACATTTTTCTACAAACCTACAGATATCAAAACAGTCTCCAAGCAAAATTCAGCTTGCTACTTCAATGGAAGACATTGGTCTTTACCAACCTGCAGCTCTACTCTGCCTGGGGAATCCTGCTAAGAGCAAAGTCATTGCTGCTGCAGAGAGGAAAGCAGTGCCATGGGAGCCTCACAGCAGCAGGCAGAAATACCACAATCAATAGCACTGGCCATAATGGGAGAAAAACAGTCATCACAACCAAAGGAGATGGGAAATTCTAAATTCACTCTATTTAGCACTGTCAGACCTTGGGTTTCATGCTAAAGACTTGGGAAAGCAAAGCTATTCCAGGATTAGAGGCAAGGCAAGAGTTCAAGATGCTTTCTTCCGCATTTCCCTTCTCCTTAGCGACCCCTGTCTGCAGGGCTACAGATAATGGCCTCACCCTCGCAAGGCGAACAAGTAGGCTGGTGTGACAACCCCCTGCTTTAACACAGGATGACAGCACAGAAACTGTGACCGTTTGGGTATAATTGAGTGATTTGTAGCAACTCTGTAGTCCAGAAAGCTGTGGCAGCAGTTCCATCAGGGCAAATAATCCACTCCAGCACCTCTGAGATGAGATGCCAGAGTCAAGGAGTGCCCGGCTGTCTGTCACCTTGGATCCTCTGCTGCCTCCTCTAGGTCCTGAAGGCCAGACCTTCTTTGCTGGGAGGCACTGCTCCTCTCAAACCTTCACGGCTCAGAGAGACAAGCCTCCCGTGAGCACACTGCAGAGACTTGCCACAAAGTTCAGAAAATCTTTTTCTGTAACATATAATAACGCTTGAAGCTTTGAAAGATGTGTCAATATATGCCAGAAAATCACCTGTAAAAGACTCTAAGGACTACTAGACCCGTTTTTAGGCAACATGCACCAAGAATGCCAACCTTGCATTTTAAGCATACTTTCATGCTTCAAACTCTGATAAATAGTTGGAAAAAATTCCATGTTCATTCATTTTTATTAAACCAAACTATTCCAAAAAAAAAGTCATTGAGGTGAAACCTTGCCACTAGGAATTTCCAATCACTCCCATCACAGTCTTGACCACACCAGGATATCAAATAAAAGCCACAAGACTTGTTGACATTTCCAATAATTAAAAAGACAAAGAAACACACACACAAGGCCATCATTACTTTTATCTTTATAGGATCATTCTTCTTTTTCTAGAGCAAAATCCAAATTAGTAACAAAACAAACAAAAAAAAATTCAATGATTTAAAAATAAAAAGCAGCATTGGGAAGGGTTTCCTTGTTACTTTTTTGTTGTTGTTGTTGTTGTTTTTATTATTATTATTTCCCCAAGAGCTTAGTAAGAAAGGCTGCTTTTTGAAGGACTCTGAACTTATAATTGCTACTAGGAATAGCCAAGCAAACAGGAAGCAAAATCGATCAGAATATCAGTTTTGCACACACTGAAGGACACTGAAGTTTTGCTAACAAGATCAAGAAAGTCAGAACATCACTAATTAGCTACGTTATTGATAAACAAGAGAAGAGCATGGACTTCGTATATTATACCTGTTGTTAAACCTTTAACTGTACCCAATTAACAGTATAAAATTGCTTGCAAACACCGGGTTAAGCATAATTGTCTGTTAATTTGTATCTGTATATTTTGTACTAAAACAAATCTTCCTGTGGTCCGGGGTTCATTTGCTTGTAGAAAAGAATTAGAAAAATCTCAAAACTATTGACTCGTTCTTACCCTGCCCACAATAACTCAGAAGTCTCCTTGACACTGCACTGATGTGGCAACAACAGCCACCAGCACTATTTCATGTCATCACTTCATGAAAATGTAATTGCAGCTTGAATATGGAAGGCTGGGAAGTCTGTCAAGTACCCACTTTATAATGTGAAATTGTACCTAAGATAAGGACTTGTGTTGTGTTGTGTTTTGTTTGTTTGTTTGTTTTAATTTACTTCTCTCTTTTGAATATTCAAGGAGCTTTAAAGATCAGCTCACCGGCTACAGCACTCATCACATTGGTAAGCTTCTGCTACAGCTCCCAAGAAACAGATTTTCTACAGAGTCAACAGCTTAGAGATTTAATTTTTCTATTCTACAAGGACCTTTTGGAAGATTTTTTATATAAGATGTACAGATACATCTGAACATGCACAGCAATAATGTTTGATTTTTAACCTAAGTTACTTCATGTTATTAATGATATCTGTTAATAATATCTGATGAAGACCCATACAGCTAGCCCTTTTGCCTCACTCCCACAGTACTTATCAGCATAGATAGCATGTTAATCTCTGGATCCCTTGACGTCACTGCCAAAGCTTCAATGGACTTCACTGTGTGCAGAACTGAAATCCCCACAGATTTTCATGCTGTTTAATTTTGACTGCTTTGCTGGAAGATACATTCATCATTGTAAAACAGTTAATGGGAAAGCTGGAAGAAATAACTCCTGACATGTATTTCTTGAAATGCACTTACTGCACTTCTGAAAAACTGTTACAAAAAATAAATATGTGCTACCCGGTTCCTCAAGTAAACACAAAGAGAATTTAATGCTGCATTAACTCTAATGCTGCTGGGTTTGTTTTGTTTTTGATAACAGAGACTAGCACAATGGCAACTAAAGGTATTGTAAGAGAAGGATGACTGCAGTGAAATCATCCTACCCCTCCTTGAACACAAGCAACCAGAGGAGTTTGATCCATATTCATGTTGAGACTGCCCATGAAAATCTCAATAACCAAGTCAGCATTTTTCCGTAAAAATACTAATTGTGAAAGTAGCACAACATTTGGTTTGCTTCCACTCGTACAAATGAGGTGAGACCCCGTGCACTTACTGCCCCTTATGCTGAGAGGCTCCCATCTGGGAATGACAGACCCCAGCTGATTACAGGCTGCAGCAATCTCCTGATCATCAGCTGAAACACTGATGTCATTACTTGCCTACCCCCTTTACACATGTAGATGTAAATGGGATTTCTACCTCTGATGAAAGCTTTCAAAGGGACATTTAATGACAGCTACAATGGATGTAGGAGGATCCTTGCCTGTGGCTGCTCCCTGGCATTTGTAATGTATGTTTCCTTCTGCAGCTGCTTTCATTTTCCTCAGATTCTGCTGGAGATCCTCCCACAGAAAGGGTGAGTTCTCCTCTAAACCACAACGTTAAAAACAGACTGCTTACTAACGTGCCATTTTGTTGTTGTAAACTAGAGCTTCCTTCTACACAGCACAATCTCAGCATACCCTACAATGCAGCCACAAGGCTGGTGAAAACCAGAAGTCTAAAGAATCTGCAGCCAAAGCACATTTTCTTTAGTCTCTTCTGTTTCCTCTGCTTTGTTTCACGCCGCTGAATTATGAGAGGTTGCTTTTGAAGGACAACTTAATTGATTTAAAAATAAAAATAAAATTTAAAAATAAATAAATAAATAGAGAAGAGGATGAAAAGAAAGGAAGAAAAAGAAACAAAAGAAAAAAAATGTTTTAAATGAATCCTTGTATCAAAAAACTGTATGCCATTCAGAGGTTTCCAGGATGCAATGAGTCTCAATTAGAACTGGGAGCTAATAAAGTTTTCAGCCTACATTTTTTTAAAACCAGTAATCAGGTAAGGTCTACATAACTCACTGTCCATACAATTAATTTTAATAGAAATAGTATGGGAAGTGCTCCCAGGTGACAGGCACCAGCAACAGGCAAATAGTAAGCTGTTCATGTCGGGATGCTCACATGTCCTTCTGCAACATACAGCTCTGTTTGTAACTCTGGTCATTAGAGAGGACACTAAAGAACACTTGAGTAGAACCTGCAACAGGACACTCCACCCCCTCTGGTTTGTCAGATTCTTTTGTGTGTTTTTTGTTTTTGTTTTTTTGGCTTAATTATCCTAATCCTTTCAATTCCTGGGAAGCAGAAAATTAGTAACAGACTGGACCATCAGTACCTCCAGCTTCTGTGGTATTTGGGCAACTCACAGACATCAAACACCGCTCCTGTGTCCCAGAGAGTGAACTGTGGTCCAGGCACTTTTCTCGAAGTCACAGAGGTTGTCAGGGGTGTAGATGGGCACTAAACCTTTGTCAAGTCTTAGACTAACACCTAAGCACGCCAGAGTAACCTTATATGCTGATTTCACTGGATTTACTGGAATAGCACTGGAATATTCTCTAAAGGTGCAATTTCCCTAGGACAATGCATAGGAAGCATAAATCTAATAGCAGCTCTGTTTACATTTAAAAAGAGCATTGCTGAAGGCTTTGATCGATTCTTTGTACAGGAGATGTTTCACCTTCTGATAATTCAGCAGTTTCTAAATACAGGTTTCTGAAATTGCCCCCATAATATGGAAAGATTAATTAGTAAGTAATCCACTGAATGTAGAAAATATATTGTTTAAATGGATCTATAGATCTGTTGCAAAGGTATTGTGGTAAGAACTTGTCATTAACCATTTCTGGCCAGTTATTTCAAAAACACATTTTTCTATCATTAGTTTTCAGGGCTACCAATAAAACAGATCATAAAACATATCAGAAATTAATCTACATTGATCCCACCTCACATTAATAGTAAATCTAAAGAATTGTGTTGGACACGACAGAGACTGAAAGCCTACTTGCAACTCTTTCAATTTCAGACAGCCCAAGTCGTTGCACTTTGCAACTCAATATACTTACTGTTGGTGACACAACCACTATTTTAGATCTTATTGTTTCTCTATTCTATCATCTTTCCTTGCACTGAAATAACCTGTGAGTAATTTAATCAACTGCAGTAGGCTACTTTAAGTGCTGTGACAACGTAGCACGAATGGAAACAGCATTCCATTCTTTGAAATGAATGGAATAGGAGAAAAAAAGAAAAAGGAATTAATTCCCAGATTATAAATATTAATATGTTAAACTTCAGTATCTGGAGAACTGAAACAAAGCTAATACTGAAAAGGAATGATGTAACACCTGGCCAAAATAGATGGCTTCAGAAATTAAGTATAAATGATTTTCAAGACACTATAACTTCTGATTCTAAAACTAGAAATGAGCAATGATGGCCATGCCTATATTGGTAATGTTACCCAGCAGAGCCCTCACACTGAGTGGTATGGGTGCCTCATGCCCTCACTGATCAGGGGCCTTCCAGTCATCTCCATGGTTGGACACAGCTATATGGCCTCACCAGGTGCCTTTATGAAGCAATTATTTGTAAGTTTATTTAGTTTGAAGTGCCTGAAATCACGTGAGGGCTGTGTCACAGCCTCTCAGGCTCATTTTAATGTCACAACACTGCAGAAATGTGTGGCATGCCTTGGTTGTGCTGTGGATGTACACATATGGCACGTGAAGTTGTCAGCCATAATGAGGTGGCACTGGAAGCCTGTGCAGGAATCAAAGCAACATGCAGTCCTGTAGCTGTCCTGACCATGTCACAGCGAGGTGGGTCTTGGGGTGAGCTGCTCCCCAAAACTGCACCCAAGCTTTGGCTCAGACACAGCTCAACGACTGACTTCAAAATAAAAAAGCAGGGATTGAACTGACTT
Organism: Nettapus auritus; assembly: GCA_011076525.1. Classification (NCBI taxonomy): domain Eukaryota; kingdom Metazoa; phylum Chordata; class Aves; order Anseriformes; family Anatidae; genus Nettapus; species Nettapus auritus. The sequence continues at coordinate 39,614,943 of CM021768.1, read as the reverse complement.
ACAAACAAGGAACTGGGGTTTGGGAGATAAGTTACTTAGCATTTGTCATGTGCCCTATACTCTTTCTGACAGAGTGAAAACAGGAATAAGCTGTAAAAACATTAGGCATGAAAAATGATGATTGTAAAGCTATTTAAAGGAGCTAGAACATCCACAGCTATGTGTTTCTTGGGTCTTGCATTTGAAGTGAACTCAGAAGAATTTATGTTGGCATCAGAGCTCTAGAATAAAACCTTAAAACCTAAGGGTTTCTGAAATAGATCCCAAGTCCTTTGTTCTTATTTTATTGTTGTGCTACAGAGTGTACCTACCACCACAATCCAATGGATATCACATCAATATCTGCGGACAGGTGTTACATAGCTGTTAGCACTATTTTCATCAACTACAAAATGTCAGTATTTGAGAATCCAAAAATGCTTCAAGTCCTATGCTTTCAGAGGATTTATTATCAAAATTTAACTTTGAATTCAACTTAGTTTTAAGTCTGTACAGGAGAACAAGGTCTCTGGCTAATTTTCCCTCCATTTTTATGCATTTAAGCATTGTTATGATGCTTAGCACATACATGGACCTCCACGCTGGAACGTGGAAGCTCTGATGGGAACACCTTCTGTACGGCCAATCTTTAAACATCTGTCTGGGGAAAAACTCTTGGGAATAAATATGCATCATGATAACAAGTAGAAAAAAAAAAATGAAAGAAAGAAAGAAAAAAAAGAAAAAGAAAGAAAGAAGGAAAGAAGTGAAATTCACAAGCATCTGTGCAATGTCAGCCCTGTGGCATAAGCTCCTTTGGAAGATGACACCCACTCTACAGTCGCATTAAGGAAAGGAGATAAAGACTCACAGCTATAAATAGATCAAAGTTGACGTTTATCTTATTTTAGTCTCTAAAACTCTTTTTCTTATCAAATACTTTGCTGAGAAATCTATTTCAATAGTCTGTAGCAAAACTGAAAGAAAATTGAAATAGACCATTTCTTGAAAGCGCAGACTCCAAACAGGTCTTAGAAGGGACCTGTTTGGTCAGCTTTGTTTTGTTCCTTTAACTCTATGACATATTTTTCCTTAATACGCAACAAGATGATCAATATGATCTCATGCTTGTTCAAGGTTTTGGAGCTGTGGCCCCCAAGCAGCTCCACACCGTATAGGCTTCGTGTTGCAAAGCAAATTGTGGCTGACCATACATACACACCTGAAGAAACATGCAAAAGTGCATGTTTGTGCAGGGCATACTTTAAATTTGTGTTGATTGAAGATAAAACAAACTTCAGAAATTCCCTGTGTGGCTTCTCAAAGCCTCACTTCATTTCTCTGTGTGCTGTGACTTTCTAGAATATTTTTAGGGCATGGGGCTGTTTTTGAAAGCCCTCTTAACTCTTATAACTTGTCTTACAAGCACAAATCAGACCATGTTGGCCAACTATTTCCATAACACAACTGCACCTTTAAATGCCACTAATGCCAGATGGTCTCAGCATATAAAGCAGCATGAGACAACATATTAATGCTGCTCAAACAAGTGACTTGTGCTAGCAGCAGACCAATGAAATGAGTCTCAGGCTGCTAATCCTCTCTGTCACCATGGCTACATCTATTTCAGACAACTCTTCAATTTTCAAGTCAGATGAGCTTGTTGGCTCTTAAACTTCTCTGTTCGGGGGTTTTATGTTATCAGAGACTTTTCCTTTTGCATTGACTGCTGTTAGCAGTATCCTATTTCTGTTTATTTATTGGTTTCTCCGCTAGAAATTTGTACTATTTGATTTACACTAAAGATTTCTACTATTTCCACTACAGGTTTGCCCCCCCTAACTGTAACACATCAAACTGCAAATATAGGTGTCTCTATAGCAACTCTCCCTGACAGCCCTGGAAGAAAAGGGAGAATCGGTACCACCCTATCAAGGCAGGTCACAAAACAACAAAAAAATGTACATCCACAGCAGGTAAACAGGGAGAAGCTTTCAACTCCTCCTCACCATATGCCTGTTAGCATAGCAGAGCCAGAACTAATACTGGGGGGCTCCTCGCTACTGGGAAAAGGAAAGAGGAAGCAGGTAGGAACTGCATCTTGGAGGCAGATCAAATGCTGAGCCACACGCCATTTATCAGGTATATGTAATGGGCACATGGCATCGGCACACACTCATCTAAAGCAAGGGAGTATGATGTTCCCTGTCTCGTAGGTGAGAAGCTGAGGCACAAGGAGAGGATGTTCTTATCCAAAAACACAAGAGAAACGTGGTAAAGCCGGAAAAGAAGTCAGGCACCTTTTATCACAAGACCACTTCTCCGCAAAGCAACTTCCTACAATGTCAGTGTATAAAGATTATACACAGGGTAGCCCAGCTCCCGACTCCACCCTGCCATGTACTGATGTCACAAAAAAGAAAGAAGAAATTTTATTCTGAAAAGCATAAATTTGGATCACTCATTGCTTAACTGCAGGCTATTTTGGAATGGCAGCCGCATTTAGCCTTCTTTTTTAGGGGTACGCACGCAAGCAGGCTTGAGCTTTAGGATTTACAAGCCTCTTGCTTATAATGAAGATTCAGAGATACAACTCCCACCAACTTCAGTCTGACTTATGGATACTCCTCAGCTGGGTGGGAGGAGAAATTAAAGTACCCTCCAGCTTGTATCAGAGGAAGATCTGACACAGAGTAAGCTTACCAAAAAAGCTCCCTTTTAAGTAACATATTTTTACACAGGTAAGAATTATATGTTTAGGTCTTAGACTCATCCCAATTTTTGCAAAAATTTAAGCAAAACCTATTCCCTTGTGCAAAATGCAGAACTAGCCAAAATCCCCAAACCTTCATTTACCATAAGAAGTTAATTTTGAATGACAGATGTGCAAGGAATATGCAGCTCATAATGCTGAAGGATGGCGACGTGCTAATGAAAGGCAATCACAAAGCTACCTTTTGCTGTCTTTTGGGATGCAAAAGTGGGAGGACATTCAAATGATATCTTGCAGCTAGAAGTCTCAAGGGGAAAATATGCAATAACAAAACATATTTGTTATTTATTTATCTAGTAGCGTGATGACAACTATGCAAAAAGTTTTATCTTTGAAATACTTCACTGCCTTTTTTGCTTTCTCTGTTTCTAAGCAGATTTTCTCATAGCAAAGCACTGCACAATTTCTCTTTTGTTTGGAGAGCCAATATGGCAAAGGTCAGGGTCACACTTTCCAGATACCATAAAAATCTCCTGGATCATTAAACTGGCATGTCGGCAAGGATGACTTTGCCAAGAAAACAGTTTGTGAAATCTTGGCCACACAGCCATATGTCCCGTCTAACCAAACAACGCCCTTGGCTTTAAGGCAGATCCACGTGGAAGTGTAAGCATTTAAAATGGCACACGATGGCTATTCTCGCTGCAGGCAGGCTGCAGCCAGGGCAGCACCTTTCTTTGATTGTACATCGGGCAGCTCACGTTCTCAGTACGGAACAGCTCCACGTAACGAACAGCTATCCCTGCTACCATTATCCTGATCAGTTTTTTTTCAGCCTTTTAACTGCAAAGGCCTTTGGTATCTTCATTTAGCCTCAGCATACCAGAAAGCAAGCTTCCAACCATCCTGATCCCAATGACTTCAGTGAATCCCATCTTTTGATTTGCAACTTACCTCAAAATAAATGCAACTCCCCTGCTCAAAACTTTACCCATCATTTTAATTACCTACCCAGGAGTCTTGAAATACACACTCCAATTTTCACTTTTTCTTAATTCCACTAAATGTTAAGAGGACTCAGCTACAAACCTTTCCAATTTACCTCCCATCTGAATGGAAAAATAAGCACAAGTCTGTGGTAACACATGAGACTTTTGTTTAAAAAGAAAACATAAACGTGACACACAAATTGGAGGAATATGAATAAAATAGCTATGGGGACTTAACAACATGAATTAATCTGCTGAGAAAAGATCATGTAGGGTTCATAAACAGCTTTTTGTTTTTTCAAAGCAAGCATATACAGCAAAACAAGTGTTTTGAGGATGAAACATGGAGGCTGGTATCCATCAGGTCTTTCCAACAAGCTCTTGCACACATTGCTGAGTGAAAAGCTTGCCCAACATCAGCAGCTCTCACAGTCACTGGAGAAGAAAAATGTTCAGGGCATGTCAGTTGGGGCACTGCAGCCCAACTAACAGGTCTACCTAAAAACAGGCAAAGAAAGATTATAGTATGAATATATTATATGTTCTGTAAAGCATGTAGGCTTGTACCCCCTTTGAAAGACAAAACTTAGGTAGAATGAACACAGAACTAGTTCTAAATTAGATTTAATACTAACCCGCTGCATGAACCTAGTGGCAGTCCCTCTGTTACAGCAAATAAACATGCTTTTATGATATAGGAAGACCTGTTTTGCACCTTTTGCCCTCAGTGTAATTTAAAGGTTTGAGATATTGATCTCTAAGTTACAGAAAAATTAATAGTTTACCCTGAATAGAGTGAATTAAGAATCAATATAATAGCAAAGTCCTTTTTTGATACATCCCATGATTACAACTTACGCATTTAACAGAACATCTCACAAAATGTTAGGAAATCACTGTGCTGTATATATTCCTCACTAGTTCTCTACAGTTCACATTAATTTCACCAGAATAAAACACCCATTTAATGCAAGCAACAACAGAACAGGCTCACCTCCTGTTTTCATTGGGAACTGCTATGGCTTTCTGCAGGTGTGGGAGGGAAGAATAAATTCTCTTCAAAAGAAATTGAGTCAAAGTAATCAGCATGTTCAAAAGGAGTAGAATTGTCAAAACCAGTCTGAGTCAGACCAACCAACTCAGAATGCTCTGCACTCCCAGACTAATTTTAAACCTGAAAAATAAAATAGCTGCCTTCTGTGGAGTCATGCTATGCTCCTTGTGATTATAGCCTTTTTCACTACAGATCATTTGACCTTTTTGTTATTCCAGAAAATAAAATAAAAACTTTTTAGATGCAGCAGCTGGGATCTATAGTGCTTCTGCAAGTAACACGTTGCCTCTCTTCACCCTTTTTAAACAATCTGACAAAAATGGAAGACATGAAATACCTCAGTTAGTGAAGCAATTTGGAGAAAGGGTATTAAATCTCTAGGAAACACTGCAGAGACTGTTTAGCACAGCTGCCTAACCACGCTCACTGTAAATTTCCATCCACTTCAATGGCAATGTGAATGACATTACCAGTTAGCTGCAAATGTGATCTATAAATGTGCCTACCTCTCCTTTATTTGCACCAGTTTTGTGAGCAACAATATTTCTCTCCTGGTATTCTGTACCTCTCTATATTTATATGAGCATTAAAATCGAGAAAGGAAGACATGATGAATCCAGAAACAACAAGAACACATTATTTAAGGAAGAAAATATTTTTATTTTTGAAAAATTGTGTCCTGCAAGTAAATTTGAAATTCTCTGTAATTTCATGGGAAAGTTAATTCCAGCCTCTCAGCACCCTGCAGCCAGCCTCCACTTTGCCCTCGACCACCAGCACTCCCAAAAGGTGAGTAGGTAGCTTATCCCTTGCGATGGAAAGAAACTGTTTCCTGATGCAAAAAAGAAACAAAATCCAAACGTAGAAGGCTACCTACGCAATAGGTAGACTTTGCGTGGGGCACAACCCCATTAATGCGAGCTATCAAATAGCTCACAAGATTTTTATGTACAAGTTCCAAGAGTAAGGAAAAGAAGCTTTATGAAGTCAAGTGCAATTAACTAATTGACAAAATTAGAGCAGCATCACCTGATGACATCGCTGTAACCCTGAGATGAGCGGCATGCTTCCTAACATCACCATCACGTCTCACTGCCCACCCCAGCGCAGTGTGCACCCAGCTGAAGAGGGGCAGCCCGTCAGGTCCCAAGGTGACACTGAGTGGTGTCCCCACAGTGCTCCAGGAGCACAGCAGGACCCTGCCCACGCTGTGCCAGAACCACAGCACCCTCCTGTGCGGCTGTTCCCCTTTGCTGCTGCTGGTCTTGTGTTTTTTGTCTTTCAAAAAAAGAGCAACATTTTCTCCCAGCAATCTTAAACTGCCAAAATCATTTTTAAAAAATTTAAAACTATATGGGCTTCTGTTTAACAGTGAAATACAAACATTGTGAACAATACTCTCCCCCCCCACACACACCCCATGTATTTGTCAGGTTTACTTACCACAGCTTCTTGTCCCAGCAAGTGTTACCCCAGATGGCTGATGCCACAGCTGAGTGCAAGAGTGCTTCGATGACAGAAATAAGACCTAGGTACAGTTTTTGTATTATCAGACAGATCTTGGATTTCCCCACTCATTTATACACAGCAGAGGCATGGTTTTCAATTCTCCTTCAGGCAGACTTCAATTACATTTCTGCAGGAGGAACTGGCTCCAATGCTTGCTGACCTTGCAGGGCAAGGCTGGGGCAGAGGCACATAAGAGCCCACCACTGGGCTCCTCCGTGGGGCCAGCACAGGAGCAGGAGGGCACCACACCATTTTGAAAGCCAAGCAGCTTACTTTGGCTCTATAATACCAGTGACCCACCCAGCCCACCTCCCTGTTGTGCTAAGCAGGGTCTTGTACAGAACAGCGGTACCACACGTCAAGGCGGCCGGACTAGGCCCAGTGAGGCTGCTCACAGCCCTCCGCCATCACACCCACAGGGTCCCACAGCCAGGCAAAGGCGTCCTTCACCCACCTCACACACAGTGTCCTCACCTCATCCCACTTTCACAGACACTTGTGAAGTGAAGAATGAACAGCAGAACCATTAAAATTGAAAGACTCCTCTGAACTACGGGCTGGTTTGACAAACTACAAAACATTGTGTTTGAAGTGCCAACATTCTCAGGATTTCCTGTGTGCTTTTCTCCAGCAGGAATAATTTGATGAAGACGCCACAAAATTGTCCAACCTTTTTGTTGTCACAAAGCCTGTATTTTCATCCATCCTCTCTTTCCTTCATGTGATGCAAAAGAAATGTCTAGGGCATGTATCTATACCACATGTAACCAGTCAGTTAATCTTTACTTGCAGAATTTCGTAACAAAACTAAAACACTGAAAAAAAAAATAGAGAGAAATCTTTGTTTTTTAAACAAAGTAGAAGTTGAGATAAATTTTTAGTTGCAACTTTTTCAGGTAAAGAACAAAAAATTAAGTATCTCAGATGTCTCATTTTCAGCAGGTAGAAGGGAAGCGGTAATGGAGAGGACTGATCCTGTGCCACCCAAATCAATGGTACAAATGAGTCAGAAGTGGCAGCATGCCTAAACAAGTGGCAGAACATTAAAGGTGGAGGAACTGCTTTCAGCATTAATTGATTCCAAATATATTTCACTGCTATTAAAGAATACAAACTTATGCCCAAAATGACTTTATTTACAGTCATAAAAAAGCCTTGCGAGATTAGCATCTACTTGGTGTCTTTTCAACAGAACATCAGATATCCAAAGCAAGAATCTATTTGCCATATTTGCAAGTAGTCACACCTGCACAGCAATTAAGGCAAAACATTACTTACTTTGTCCCAGAAATAACCTGTGCTTTACTGTCAACGGTTCTGTTTTCCTTTGGTGCATCATCAGTTTCCCATCATCTCTTTCTCCTTGCTTTATCTCGCCTTGCCCTCTGCTGTCTTCTGTCAACTTTGCCAATTTTTAGCAAGCACAGGGACCAAACTGTATTTTCTCACTTAATCAAAACCACTCCAAAATGTTTTGATATCTTTGAGTCTCAGGTCATCTAACACCTTTTACACCTAACCACTGATACAGGCTCATTCACATCTTGCTTTGCCTTAACTTTCTGCAAGGCACAGCTTCCTCAATGTAGGACTGTTTGGTAAAGTTCAGACATCTTCATTTCCAGGTTTTACTTCTCCTTATTCAATACTTTCTTTTCCATCAGCCTAAAGAAACTGCTGCAACAAAAAAAATAAAAAATAAAAAATGGCAAAATACTAGAACAAACTCTCTGTGGCACGAACCAAAACGGAAACATGAGTAGTGAAGCACTCACATCTGCAGAAAAGGCAACACATTCCCCTAGCATTTAATGTAGGGATCAGAAACTTTCAGCACTCTCACACTTTTGACATTTAGCATGTCTCTGAGAAAAGTTCAGCAACTCTGACCCTCCAAGTAACTGATCTGTATTTTAAAGATTTGCCAGGATACTTGTAAATGCTTATGAACTTGCTCATATGGAGCTGCTCCAGTTTCTAATGTAGCATCAGGTCTTCAGGAAAAAAAAATCCTCCCAGCATATATTTATTCCAGCAAAAGATGAGGCCTTAATGATTCACTCTGGTTGCTTATTAAAGATTTCTTCCAGTTGCTCTGGAATTCTAGAGTATGTTTCTAATTTTTTTTCTATTTCTCTCCTGAATTTGTTTGCAATATTGCAAAAGTATTACTACTTTATTTTGAGAAATAGCTGATACTCTAAAACAGAAGTTGATTCTTATGTCCACATGTGACCAAATGAACTCACACAATGCTGCACGGGCATAACATACGTGTGCTTATGTAATGCATGCATGTATGTGCCGGATTTGATTTAGTCAGTGCAAAGCCTCTTTACTCAGTATAAAGCATCTTTATTGATGCTCTGCTGACACTTTGAGGATTTATTTTGTCATCAACTTGCTCACTAAGTGAGCAGAAACATTTTTTTGTGTTTTTTCATGGTGGCTCACTGGATAGTTCTGGTATCATCCTTGCATACTCACCAGGCCTATAGATGCACAAGCTCTCTACAGATCATAAACCAGTAAGTTGTATCTCATTTACACAAATATTTATTTAAAAAAAAACCCTGTGACATACATCCTATCTTGTAGGAACAGGTTACGCTCGGGAATAACAACTCCTTAACCTGTCATGAAAAAAGAAAAAAAAAAAAATCTATATGCATGCCTGTGTCTATGAATCTTCTGATCATTTTTTAATAACAGATGATGATAAATCAGATGGGTCCTGATCCAGGAAGCTTTAATCACCCAAAATATTCCTATTCTGCCCTGGGAATCCAGCATGGCTCCTCACAGCGAGCGAGGATCCCCCCGTTCAGGTAAGGGCTGCAAAAACAGCCTCACAGCTCCTGCCAAGGCTGGTACAAGGCTCCACTTCTTTTAATGTACAGCTTAAAAAAAAAAAAACTCACACAGGAAAACAAACACTGCTACCTTTTACTGCACAGCAGAAGAAAGAGCACATTATTAAGTAGAAAACCCCTCTAGTACAACAATGAGCATCATAGTGAGGTGCTTGGGCTCTGGAACAGAGCAGCACAGATGCTTCAATGCCTTTACAATTATTTCAAAGGAGCACAGCCCTAGCTAGGCATGAGTCTGTCCTTCCTGAAGGGATCCCGAGTCTCTCATGTGCCACTACAGATAACGGAGGCTGCAGCAGCTCTCTGCTTTTCTGAGTAATGCCCCATACCTTACAGAATGAGACAGAGGGTTTAAATAAAACAATGAGCATGCTCTGGTTCAAATCCTGGTTAACCCTCTGGAAAAAAAAAAAAAAAAAAAAAAAAAAAAAAAAAAAAA
>CM021768.1:39569517-39595791 GCA_011076525.1 Nettapus auritus | reverse complement strand
AAAAAAAAAAAAAAAAAAAAAAAAAAAAAAAAGGACAGACACGAGTCATCTCAGTTTTTTTGCATCTTCTTTAAATCTGTAGTTAAAATATACGCAGTACTTACATATAAAACAGAAAGTATTCCCATTAGGAAGATACTGCAGTTTAATTAGCTTTTTTTTCCCCTACCACTTAGTAGCCAAGGAACATGATTTTTGCTTAATACCCGATCACTATTTTGCTTTAAAGAAAAGCAAAAGTTGACTACCAGTATTAGCATCCAAATTATTACACTGGATTTTTAGTTAGCCTTCTTCGTCATGAGCTGCTTCTTCTTCTCTTTTTCTGTATAGGCAATGAATTGAGAGTCTGTGCCAAAGATTCTGTCCCACCACGTGAAGGTTGAAGCATAATTGCCGATAAAGTTCATGTGATGGAAATCATGAAAACGGGCCCCAGCATAGAAAGGCACCAAATGAAGAGGGTTCAGTGGAACATCATAGCCACTATGGAGGGGAGAAAAAAAAAAAAAAAAAGCACAATTATAGTAAGGATTCTTCCCACATATAAACCATGTAATACAGACACTTGCCCTTTTTATAGTATCAAAGAACTTTTATTTTATAAAGTCCTAAAGTAATCTCTTGAACATTTGCTCAACAGGCAAACAAAAACCCCTCCTATCTTAGGAAATGCTTCTGTTAACTATCCCACAACAGCTTTGGCACTCAGTGACCTTTTTAGCTCAGCTTTCTAAGCAACACAAAAAATTTAACCAAGACACCTAGGAGACCAGAGTGACTGACTTCCCGCTGGCTTAGCAGATTTAACTGGCTCAAGAGTGATGTTAGGAAAGCAGAACAAAAACCAAAATCTTAGTGACAGCAAGCTATAAACACCATCAGCTCATCTGCTCATCAAACAGCAGCTCAAATCATTTACAGTTGTAGTATTCCTGCTCTTAATCATTTTCTGCTTACTGCAAGTTCTTCAAGTGTTTAAAACTCAAAATACAAAATTGAAGTAGTATTAAAACCAGAAGAGTTTGCTTTACAGGGATTTCAGGTCTTGCTTAGGAGTAATGGAAAGCATCTTACCACCACCTAGTGGAGAGAGCACGAGGCAATTTATTATGAACACCTCCATATGGACAACAAACCTAATTGTCAAAGACTCATACTTTGCACTAATTACTTTGGTATGTCACAAAATACACTTCTCACTCTATGACCAATAGAGTCCTAACATGGCAATGATTTGTACAGTGAGCCAGTTATTAGCTCACATTCCACAAAAACACTTGACACAGCTTACAATACGACACTATGTGCTTCACAATGTATTTACAGGCGCAAGGTCAAGTGTGATGCTAACATTTCAAAAGTGAACTCTTTCCTCTTGGACAAAAGAAAAAAAAAAAAAAAAAAAAGAATAACCCAACTAAGCCTTCTTGATTTGAATTACCATTTTGGAGCCAAATTTCAAATAAGTCAGTTTGACTACACAGATGAGTAGTCTTGTCCTTTACATCTATGATAAAGAAATAAAAGGAGTTTCTTTACTTTTAAGATGGTCAGTTGTATAGCCTGAAGTTTCTCTTCAAGAGCACTAAAATGCTGTTGGCTGGAGCATCATATTCTGTAATTGATTTTTGACATTCTAATATGGCTAAGATCAACCAACCATACACGAAACATCTAGAGCCAGACAGCCTAATGAGACACCTAGCTCCTGAAACCCTCCTCAGGATGATCTAACTAATAGTCTGTACTACTCTTTTAATCAAGATTTGCAGACAATACTACCTCAAAAATAGAAGACAGTATAACTGTTCAGCCTGTTATTCTGTGTACGATACATAAAAGCATTTCAGTATAAAACAAACAGTAAAGCTCCATGACAGAGACAGTTAATCTTAAGACAGACATAGGGAAAAGTAAAACTATTTAAAAAGCAATGCGGATTTCACCTGTGTACATCAATGGTTTCCATCAAGCGGCATATTACCCATGCCCAGAGAAGAATCACATGGTTGCAGAAAACAACAATTCCAATGAAAAAGCCAGTTCCAAGGATAAGCGTTTCCAGAGGATGTGCATATTCTGCTTGCATTCCAAAAGGAGACTACAAAAAGATAACAGATGGGAAAACTGTCACCATTTTCCATTTTCTACACCCCAAAATCAGGATCACCATTCTGTGGTACCCTCCCCTTCCCGTTACACCACAGGACTCCAGAAGGAAAAGCAGAATGATGCTGTGGGAAAAGGATGTGGTCTGACTGAGCACGGGCCTTAACCCAAGTGTTCAGCTCCTCCTTGGCAAACCAGGAGAGCAGTATTCCAAGTTCGTAATGACTGTGATTCCAACGGTAGCAATTCCAAGCACTTCACTATTAAAGTCAAAAGCTTTTGTTTAGGCTTATCACGACCTCAGGCCAAAGAGTTATTTCAGAAATATTGAAGTCTTTGGCAAGCTCCCATCAGCTTTGCTATACATCCAGTCTTGGAAGCAGAACAAAGCAGAAGGAAGCCAAAATACTCTCAGAGTCAGGATTCACTTGGAAAGTTACTTAAAAAATAAAAGTTAAAAAAACAAATTGATAATTTCTTTTAAATAAGTTCTTATCATAGAAAATATTATTAAGAAATCAAAAAAAAAAAACCTCATCTTATATACACAGTCATTCCTATATTTGATTTACCAGGAAAGAAATTCCACAGTGAGTGCAGCAGTGGAACAGATACAGAAATATAATATTATTTTTTTTTTAAAGTCAAACTTACACCTTCAACACTAGGTTATTGGAAGAAAAAAGAATAAAGTCCACAAAGTGGCTTGAGGATGGTTTAGAAGTAATCAGCTTTTATTATCAGGGAAAGTTTTTTAGTGAAACAGTCATTAGCCTACAGATCTCTTCTGTAGGAACTGCTGGATACACAAGAACACCGGCCAGAAGCTGCTCCTGTTAGAAACCTGAGGGGCTGCCAAGAGAAAGAGAACAGTAGCTGCTGCTGCAGATGTACGCACACGAATGTGTCAGCATGCACAAATCCATACCGAGCTTCTTTATTATAAGCAGCCTGTACAAAGCACCCCAGACACAGCAGTCTGAAGCTTACCTCAGGCACAGTATAGCTGATATGCTGAAACACAGCTCTAGGCAAACAGTAGCACTGAGCCCAGTGGTCCAGAAACAGTGCCACCGAAACAGAGAAGTATTAACTAGGTATTACCTACACTGTGTAAGCTCAGCACAGTGCCACCTCCAGTCAAGCATGGCTCATTACCTTGTGCTCACTATCAGCTTCAACGCTGATAAATGCAAAACCACCCAAATACCTCTGTACTGGGAGCACTGTGTTCCCAAAGCAGTATAACACGACTGCCCATACTGCTTCCAGAGCTACGATCCTCCTCCCCCAAATCACGTGCACTGCCCAGGTGATGCGGGCACCCAGGAAGTGCAGGAGCAGCCTGTGTGGACAGCATTCTGAGGGTTGCTGCACTCTGGATGATGCCCAAGGGGTGGAGAACTGACAAACAAAGCCAGACACCTACCATTTTCTCCTCCCCTAACAAGCAGGCTTATAATAGGTTTTTAAAAGCTCGCCTCCCCCCTCCTCCACAGATAGGACTAAACTTCAGCAAGAACTGAGTGCACCAAATCATTCTCACAAATGAAATGAAGTTACAGGAGGTGATTCCAGAAACAAAATGGATGGCTGTTTTGACAAAGAGCTCAGGAAAAAGACATCGATCTCCCTGTCAGGAGGATGTAAAACACCTAAGTCTGCAACATAAACCCTTTAAACAAACTGTATTAGTCTGCATATACCAAAATCTATTAAAAAAAATAAAATAAAAATAATCAAGGAATACGTACTACAAACTCATGATGAACCTTATGGATGTACTTGTATATTCTCTTGTGATGCAGCAATCTATGCAGGAAGTAGTGCCAGGCGTCCTCAATCACTGCACATCCGAAACACTGGGCAAGCAGAACGTACCTTTAAAAAAAAAAAAAAAAAAAAAAAATCAAAAAAGGTATTAGCTGCAGAAGATACTAGCAGATGCACAGTCTTGAAACATGAAATAGTTTACACACTAATAGGGGTAAGAAATGTTTATGTATGTTGCTGACTAACAGTGTATTGATGCTACCTTTTTATATAAAAATACATGTTAGTCCTCGTACCTATCAGCTCATCTGTTGGCATGCTGGAGCTAACATGCAGCATAGCACGCCGCCATTTCAATATTACACATACAGTCGGTAACAAAAACCCATAGTGTATGTAAAACCTAGATAAAGAAACCGTATCAGCTATCTAAACGAGATAGAAAATAACTCTAAGAAAGATGATCTGCTATTATAAAGAACTGCTACTGAGGGGAAGGAGGGTATAACTTCTTTTTTCTTTTCTTACGTATCTCAACATTTTAGGGCAAAAAAAGGGGAATGGGGAACAGGTTCCTCTCCCTGGAATAAATACACTGCTGCTATGAAATAAAACAAGGTGGGGGGAAAGAAACACTTAAGAGGAACCACTGAGAATCAAAAAAAAAGTCGAACATTTACGCCAAGCCATTATAAACCTTCCTTTGCTTCCATAAACTCTCTCCTAATTTCCTGTCTTCTCCAAACACCAGAACAATTTGGGGCCACTTAAAAAAAAAAAAAAAAAAAAAATTACTAAGCTGTACAGCAGATAAGCCTGTGGAGTGATTAGCAAACACAGTCTATTAGCCAACAAAGTTTTGTTAGCATCATCAACTTTATCACACAGTATTTGTTAAATATAGAACTGTACTCCCCATTCAGCATGAACATAAGTGAAATATCTACCTACCATCTAGGCATTTGTTCCCATTCATATGGGATGTTAAAATACTCTGTGAAGTAATAGGTGCCACAAATTAGAGGAAGTTGAATGAAAAAGTGATTGAAGAGGAGCGTTTTGAAACACTTCCACTGTTTTTCCCAGGTTTCTGGTTTATCCTAAGAAGAGAAAACAATCAGTTGTGTTAGTCACTTCTATTGTGCACAACTGACGTGTTGCAAAAATTATTTCAGAGGCAGTGTCATTTCAACTTAACAGGTGAGTAGCAGGTCCTTCATAACACACATTAACACAGATAGTACAAATTACATGGGATTACATTCAGTTTCATCGAAGGCTCTCATTTTTCTAAGCTAGCTTTTTGTAAAGTTTCCATTACCAGAAGCTGTCTTTGCCAGTCACCTCAAATTGGTTTTCTTAGTTCAATATTTGAATTAGCAAGAACACTTCAGATTCAACAATTTAACATAAATATGTTAACTTTTCTTCTTCATGCCACACAAAGTATTTCCATAGCTTAAAGAATACAAAGATGAGTTGAAGATAAAAGCTTGTGAAGAAATTCCCTGTCTTGAAAAAATAGTTTTTGCAGGGAGACATTTTACCAAGTATTACAGTAATTTCAGGAACGGGTATTATTTCCTTTCCAATTAATATTACAAGGAACCTGGGGAAGACAATCACCTTTACATGCCAGATGTGCCTTTGCTTCTCATTAATAAGCAAAACCCAGTTAAGAGCGTGCAGTCTATTCTAGACTTTCTCCATCGTTAAAATACTTCAAAATCATGAACATGTGCACTGAGATATTTCAAAAGGAACACTTACTAGCAAATAAGCATAACGCCCAATTCCTTCAAAATACTAAGTCTCATCTCTACCAACAGATATTGCAATCCCACTGTACCTTCCCCTGCTGAACTCGCTTAGAGAAAATTTAACTTGGTTACCACACAGACTGCCATACCCGGTACTCTCTATACCACCAAAATGGTGGTATACCACAAAAAACAAACAAACAAACAAACAAAAAACACTCCTTTGCTTCTCCAAATCTTATGTTCATCTCCTCACACACAGTGTAATTTTTCTCTCTCCCTTTCAGGTTGTGATAGTGATAGAGACAAATGCGTTCATATAAACTGGAAGCTAACTGCAGCCTTGTGTCCTAATTTACACGGTCCACGACAAATCAGGCAACATGAACATCAGAACCCTGCCTCACCTGTTGAATTTTATACTTTTGCATGTACGGTATAAACTGAAAGACAAATCCTGGTACACAGAGCAAGAAGTACGAGGCTTCGTGAACTATAAGCGACCCCCAAGTCGCAATCTGGAACTTGGTGTAGTTGTCCAGCATGTAGTTCCACGCATTTTTGAATGGCTGCTGCAGGGGGTTGTCAGGCAGGAAAGAGTCTATGTATTCCACCGCCAGATAGGCAGAGTTCAAGATGTTAACGCTGTCGTTCGTTGCCATTGCTCAGACACAGACCATCACCGTCACCCTTCCTCCACAGCTCTCAGCGAGCAACCTGAAAAGTTTTGAGGAGAAAGGAATAGATGGCGATTAATCTTCGGAAAAATCGTTACGTTGGTTGTTAATCAACTTGAGGGTAAAAGCAGGGAGGGAAAGGGGAAGGCCGATGTTATTTCTAGAGAACGGTGTAAGTGAATTAAGGTTGAGGTACATTTGGGAGGCAACTGTCCCTCAGATTTCGAGATTAGAGCAAGGGATGAAGACACATTTTTGTTGTTGTCACCCACAATAAAACAAAATTGACCAAAGGCCACACTAAAGCAGCCAGGAGAGGTCCAGACGAGGCTCACAAATGACATTATACCGGCCCGGCATGGCGGCCGGCCCCAGGCTGCAGGCACGGGGCTCCCTGCCACCCACCCCAGCCCAGCCGGGCCCCCACACGCGGTGTCCGGCCCCCAGCCCCCTCCGCCGCCCAGCCTCGGCCCCGGCTTAACCCAGCCGCGGCCCCGCTCACCCGCAGCGGGACTCGAACCCGCGTCTCTCGGTCCCGCAGGCCCCCAGCCCGTCACCTCGGCGCCGCCGGCAGCAATAACAACCGCCGCGCCCGCCGGCTCCTCAAGCGCGCCCGCCCATTGGCCGCGGGGTAACCCCCAGCGCGGCGCCCATTGGCCGGCCCACGGCAGCGGCGGAGAGTCAGGCGTGAGGAGGGCCGGGACGCGGCCGCTGCGCGCGGGCAGCAATTGGCTGAAGGCATGGAGTGAGGATAGTGAGACCGCGGCGGGCGGCCAATGAGGCGGAGGGGACGGCGGGTGACGTCAACGACGTGATGGGGAGGAGAAGGGGCCCGCTGCTGCTCAGAGGCGGGAGGGGCGGGGCCTCTCCCGCCCCGCGCCTTTGTGCCAGGCCCCGCCCCCGTGTCACGGCGCCTGGGGAGGTAGCGCCAGGAGGCCGAGGGGAGGCCGCTGGGCCCCTGGTGCCTTGGTCCCGCTGCGGGGAGACCGCGGAGCACGGGCGGGGCTCGGAGCCTCCCCCACGCCCCGCAGAGCGATGCAGGGGCGGTGGCCCTGCCGCAACCTCCGGGCGTGGGCGAGCAGCCGCAGAACTCGTGGCCTCAACATCGCTCAGCCCTCATCCCGGTGGCACTGCGCACATAGTTCCCCCACAGTAACTTACACAGGCCCAAAAGTGGCAAAAAAAAAAAAGAGCTTTTGGCATCAAACAGCACCACACGTCCAAGCCTGAAGCCTTACCACTAATTCCCCTCGATCCACTCACGTCAAGGTGAGTAATAGAGCGGTTTTGAGGTTTGTGTCGACAAACAAAGCTTTAAGCAAAGTGTTGGCATTAGGAAACAAAATACAAATTTTTATTCGAAGAAAATATCTCGGATATGACAATAACTTTGGTCATGTTAAAAGGAGGCCATCCAGGAACGAATCAAAGTCAGCTGCTCTGAAGAGTGTGGCCACATAACAGTATATGCAGATAGTAGGTAACAGAAGCTAAGGTTACACGCATAAATAGACCTTAGTACCATGCAAGTTTCAACTTAATTTCATACATTCATTATAAATTTTCAGTTATTTTCATGCCAAATTGCCTTTTGCATAAAAAGTTAAGAAAGAAGTTACATTTAAATGTGACCAAAATTGAACAGAAAAAAAATTGTAAGTACAGACAACATTGTTATTAAAAAGATCTTGAAATTACACCTGTTCAAGAATCGATATGCCATCTCTGATCTCCTTCAGTGGGAATTAGTAGTGATAAGCATTGTTAAATATCAAAAAATACAGCTCTGTTTTACAACATAGTACCGGCATATTCAAAGTACTCTGCCAAATTTTAAATAATAAAATCAGGTTTTGAAGAACTTCAATAGAAAGCAACTTATGCTCACACATACATATGCACGTATTATAATTATGTAACAAAAGTTTTATAAAAGGAAACAAGTTTACCCCATGCCAGCTTGAATTACTGAGGTGGGATTCGATACCTACTATGAAGACTGACGGTTCATTTCTTTAAATACATTTATTAGTCTCTGGAAAAAATAAGACAAAAATTTACTTTCACCAGAATACACACCATTCTTCACTGACGATCTGTTTCTCAGTCATGACTGACACAAGTCAGTCCTTATGAAAGTGGCTTTTGTGTTTGAAGATCTTGCAATTAAAAAAAAAAAATGGTCCACTAGACTTCAAAAAATTCAATCGGCTTCTGTTCAACCACAGATTAATCCTACGCATTGCTTCTACCTAGAGTAATCTTCATCATCCGTCATCTGTAATTGTAGACAGTCACGTCTTCCACTGTGACTCAAGGTGCAGCTACAAGTAGAGAAGTGCTTAGATACTCAGTCACTTCAAATACACTTGTTGAAGACTGCTTCTAGTGCATAATCAAGTTGAAAATCCCTTTACTGATCATAATGGTTTGTCAATAACTGTAACACCTACAGTGAGGAGGAAAAAAAAGGCATAAATCTTTAGGTAGTATTTTCATTGAAAAAAAATAAGAATATCAAAGTTAGTAATATACTGCTACTAGCATAGGATTGAAAAACAGCACATCAGCATCAAGTTTTCATATTTTCCACAATTTATCTGACAGAAAGTTGTCTGAATCAGTGCAGGATTTTTGAAAGTTTCTATGATTTGGAAAAAAAAAAAAAAATCAGCCATTGCTCAACTCTACTTACCCTTACAGTTAATGTATCTTTTACATAAACTTAAATAACTCATTTGAGAGACTGCAGTTATTAAAGGAAAAGATTCCTGAAACAACCGTCATTTTCTAAATAGCAAATCCCCACAAAGAACTTCAGAGTTGGACCCCTGCGGATTGAGACACAATTGCAAATCTCTTTTTGTTGTTGTTGTTGTTGTTGTTTTTTGTGTGTGTGTTTTTTTGTTTGTTTTTGTTTGTTTTTTAGAAAGAAAAAAAATGGTCACCCTACAATCTTCTTTCTGACTCACCACTTACACGCTAAATCCTTCTCGAATACAGCTTAATACCTTTTTCATTTTAGCGAATGGTTGTTTGAATTCATCATTCAAAATGAACCAGCAGATTCTTCATACCCATTCTAGTATCTTAGGTTTTATTTTAGACAGTACTTAGTTTGGTTTTGCCAAATATCACAGCTACTCTTCAACCTACTGAAAAAGCTCGTTTTAAAAAAAAATATACATTACCTGCATAGCTCCTTCCTGTACTCATACAAGATGACACAACTGTCCATTTATCAGTTGTTGGATTATAATATTCCACTGTTGATAAATTACAGGAACCATCATCTCCTCCAACTACATACAAGAGACCATTTACAGCACAAACACCTAAAGAAGACAGGAAACCAATTGTGAAAATAAATATTTGGATTGTTCCCTTCATTAAATCCTATTTCTATGCTGTGACATCATCAAAGCAGCAGAAATACATTTAAAGGAAAAGGAATGTGCCATTTGCACCAAATGATGCCACTGGTATTTTAAAGTAATTGTTGTGTATACCTGCATTCCTTCTGCACATGTTCATATCTGCAACCTGCTTCCATGTACTGGTGACAGGATCAAACACTTCCACACTTTTTCTTACCAAAGGACCATCGTGACCACCTACTGCATACAATAAATTGTTTAACACACCAACACCTGTCAATATACAAAAACACTCAAAATTAACTAGAGTATGGTTTGACTGATACAAAGAAGTAACAACAAATAATATCCACTAACATAAATTCCTCATCTGATGTTTAGGAGCTACTTCAGAAGACATTTGAGTGAGGATACATTAAAGCAAAAGACAGCTACTAAAGCAAGACACTGATAAAAATGTCCTGCATGTCCTATACAGTTGCAGCATACCTGTTGACCTGTTCTGCAACACAACATTTAGAAAATTTTGGACAAAAAATAAATAAATTTGCAGGAAAATGTGGACTGTTGAAATTTAGGACTAATTAGAAATGACAGTAAGTGACGCAGTATGCTCAGGCAGCATATGGCAATTTGACAATATGATAAAGCATAAGTGAATTTTTAGAAAGTAAAAGCTATGCAATATGGAGGATAAAAAATGAATGCATAGACATTAAACAATATGAAAGTTTCCACTGAAGTGCTGGAATACCTTACAAACATATATGAAACATATGTGAAGAATAACAGTGAGTACCTTCCTCCACCAGATCTGGAAAACACCAAAAATCCTTGAACCAAGCTTCAATGATCAAAATATTCAAAAGTATATTTTGTGTCTCCTTTACTTTAGTTTTTTTGTTTGTTTGTTTGCCTTTTTTTTTTTTTTTAAACCGATCTATAAGCTTGGGATGAAGGAATAAATAAGGCTAGTCTAGATCTACTTGCTAGTTAGGCAGCACATACGGACAAGATGGCAACAGGGGAAACAGAAAGGAAGGCCTGTTTATTTATTCCTCACTTTACAATGCACTATTATAACCCAAGCATAACAGGCTTCAGAAGTGCAATATTTTGGCATTAAAACTTGTGAGTTATGGACCACAAAGACAATTAAGCATCACTATTATGAAAGTACACTGAAAAGCACCTGTCCATTTTTAAGATTATGAAACTCAAAGCATGAGATACAGATTTGTTAATTAGTCCTTAAAGAGCTCCATGGAAAGGGCACAGCTTAAGTTTTCTATTAAAAAGGAAAGGAAACAACAAATATGAATAGAAAAAGATCAGTTAAGACTTTCCAAGAAAAAAAAAAAAAATGCTGGGTTAAAAAAAAATAAAGTTCTGAGAACTTAAAAGCCAGCTAAAACATCTGTGAAAATGTATCACTTAGATTGTGTTTACAGGCCATTCCTATATGGGAAGAGAAGTGACTAATGATGAAATAATTAAATTTTCTTACTAAAAGGACAGATTTCAATAATTAAAAAAAAGGGGGAAGTAAACATGGAAGAGTTAATTGGTACTACAGATCTGAAAAACAGCTTCTTAATATGACACTGATTTATAAATCATGCTATCTAAAGCTTCATCAGTGACATTCACTAGTGATATTTCCCTGTATCCATCCCAGTTAATTTAATTCCTCTGTAACTGCTATTATTTCTAGCTATCATGTCACAGAACAGTTTGACAGCTTTTCTTTCTCCCACTCTGATCTCACTTTATTCGACAGGATAATACAACATTCATCTTTTGTAGCATTAAACATTACTGAGATAGAAAGAGAGCTACGATTTTCACTTTAAATGTGTGATGTGATATTGATCAAGTAGATAAGTAAAAGAATGTGCTCCATTGTTATTTTTCCTCCCCACCTTTTTTGGGGGGTTTTGTATGTATTTCCCCCCCCCCTCCCCCCACGTACAATTGCTGACCTTTCTATTTAAGTGTATATAGTTTTCCTTCTGCTACATTGCCATTTTTTATTTGGCAGATTAACATTGTTCATTTCTTGATTTCTTCAGTCTCCCTCAATCCTACACCCGGGTTCCAAGTCCTATCTTATTTCTTTTTCCATCTGTATCTTCTTGTTGCTGAGTCCTCCTCTGTTCCTTTTCTTTCCTGCCTGTTTTTTAGGTCTCTGCCTTAGCTGTCTCATCCCTCCCAAATGGCCTATATCTGAATCTGAGTCTCCTCATACCAGCGTGTTCCTAGAAACAGATCTGTCCCCACACTGATCAACTGAGATGCAATTGGTACTAAAGAAGAGTAACTGATGGTTAACCTCTGAAGTTGCTTTTGAAAGAAGATGAAGCAGTAGGAACAGAAGAGATGGGTCTAAGTTCCTGGAGATGACCAGAGATCCATAGATTTAATGCAGGAAACAAAATTATCTTTAGTTGGTACCTACTAGTCCAGCACCAGGACTGCTGCCAGGTGAAACAGTCCTAGTGTTTTGAGATATCTGGCTGCTACAGCCAAGCTCAGTCAACAATCATGATTTTCACATTACCACCCCCTCCTCCCCCAAGTACAAATAAAATGTTCCATGTACTTAATAGAGTGGCACTCTGAATATTGATTCTTTTCCTCAATTATATGAATCTGAAATAACTGACTAGATTTACCTTTTTCCTCTCATTTTTTAAACAGCAGCAGAGCTGAGTGAACAACCAAGGTCCTGAACTGTAGAGCAAATAAATGGGGGAAAGCGGCAGAAAGATCCCTGTAGTTATTGTATCTAAGGCACTACATTTCATTTTAGGCTTGTAGAATTAACATCAGAAAAAATAAAAAAAAATGAAAAAAATAAAATAAAAAAACACAAGTATCTAGTACGGAACCTTTTTTTACCTTTTTTTTTTTTTTTTTTTTTTTTAAGAGAGAGAAAACAGGATTGCTGGCAGATTGCAAAATGAACTTTTGTCAGAACCAACCAACACTTTTTGTCTTCATGATGATTTAAGTAATTTGCCCATTTTACATAAGCATTTTCCTCAAAACTTGCCAATATTAGACAACTGCCTTACTGCAACTCTGGCTGTTTTTTAATCCAGCATTTATTAACAAGACACACAAACTGAACTAGAAATTTCACAAGACAACCATGTTTTTATCAAGATGCACCATATCATGCTTCCTTTATTAATGGGATATTTTTAGTTTAAAAACAATCAAAATGTTAATTTTCAGCAATAAGAGACCTATCAACTTGCTGATTTTGTAAGGGTGTTAACTGAAATATCACCAACTAAGTATTTTAATTTTAGTAATGATGTTAATACTTTCACGTAAAACCTACTGAAATAATTTGGACTGACTTTAAACATTACTGTGCAGATTAAAAACTATTCAGAGTTGACAAATAAAGAATAATAGGAGGGATTATAATAATGTAAAGCTGAGATAGCTATCAGTCATATACAGAGTGTACTGGAAGTCCCTCCAGCTTTATTTGTAG
Organism: Nettapus auritus; assembly: GCA_011076525.1. Classification (NCBI taxonomy): domain Eukaryota; kingdom Metazoa; phylum Chordata; class Aves; order Anseriformes; family Anatidae; genus Nettapus; species Nettapus auritus. The sequence continues at coordinate 39,582,584 of CM021768.1, read as the reverse complement.
CAACATCTCTTCCAATTTTGAAGCACGTTAACACAATCCGGTGATAATTGAAAGGTGTTGCTAAAAAGCACCACTGAGTACTTGGCAAAAAAACTAATCTAAACAATTAAAAAAAAATAAATGTAGAAAAAATATCACGCAACATGACTTGAAAACGTTTGTGTGAATGCATCTAGAGAAATAAATCCTGCAAGTTGATAAAACCTGGAATACCAAAAGACAAATAGAGGACAGTGAACAGTAAATGAGACTTGAATCCATAATAGATAATGAAAATGCTAACATTGATTTGGAGCTCTGGAAATAACATTTCATTAAACAAGAGCAGAATACCACAGGTACTTTTGATGTCTCTGAAGAGAAATATGCATAGTCAGAATCCCAAGAGGGGAAAAAATATATAAAAATAAAGAAGGGATTTTTAAGATTATAAAATAAATAAATGGATATAACTTGGCTAAACGATAAGGAAGGATAACATGTAGTAGCCTATACATATCCAAAGGATGTAAACATCAGGTGATGAGAAGAATTACTGAAGATGAAACAAAGGGTACATAAGTGGAAGTTATAAGATGAAACCAGTAATACAAGCTTAAGAATGAACAAGGACAAAATTTACTGCAGTGAATCAGAATGTAAAGCAAGTCCTCCAAGGAGCTGGAAATCTAGTCCCAATTCACATGTAAAGCCCACCTGAAAACACTACTAGAAAAATCAGACCTATGTTGGCAAAGAGACATCTTTGAAGACATGACATTTTCTCATCCTGAACATCTAGAGTTTGGTAATTCAGTATTTAGCAGATACTACATTGTTACAATCCATGCATATTCATTTATATGTTAACAACATCAGAAGGTATGGGAAGAAAAGGAATACTGAAAGTATGGGAAAGCAAGGAAAGGTATCTACTATCAGCAAACTGAATCTTACTCTGTAGGAAGTTTGGTATTTATAGCCTACAATGTATCAGCCATTTAAGGCTAGCACATTCCATTAAGCCTCAGACAGCTTACCTTTTGCATTTTTAGATAAATTTTAAAACCACAAATCTGTTTCTCTTTTACTATGATCACTGAGTCTTGTTCACCCACCTGCTCCACTCCGTCTAGTGCTCATTTCTGCAACATAGCTCCACTCATTTGTATTGGCATCATAGCATTCGACTGAACTAAGGCACTGACGTGATGCCCCATCGTAGCCCCCAACAGCATACAGTTTACCTAGAAGGGTAACCAACAGAAATCTGCAAATTTCGAATGCACACAGAGTGTACTGTCACACATGCAGAGGGGAAATCACTGTTCTCTGAATTAGCTACTACTGAGTACCTGTCATCAATCAGTTATAGTGAGATTGTGTTTTTATCAGTTGTTTAGGATAGTACTCTATCGTTCTTGTCATTTTTAGGAGGCAAGAGGCAGCCTGTACCTTGCAAAAGCAACGTGACTCAAAAGATTTTGAATTGCCTAGCTGAAATACAAAGGTACTTCATTCTGTTCATAATTTAGGAGTTGTCCAAAGGCAAACTAATTCAAGCATGTCCAACACTGGAAGTTCACAAATAGGGTTCCTAGAAACATCAAAAAATTTTCTATGAAAATTACCTGTACAGTTTGCATTTTCAGATGAGAAACAGCAGTGGTTCCCATGCAGTTAAAAAAAAAAGTAACATGCCTAAAAACATTTCAGGAGCTATTAGCCAGCCCATGCCTGCATTGTGCAAGCGATATCCAAGCTATTCACCACCAAGTTGCCCTTGAAAGTCAGCAGTTTTCCTGGCACTGTCCTTGACATTGTTCTAGCATGTAACCAGCAAAGTCAGCCACAGATAACATAACTGACAACAGTGCAGTGCTACATCACTATCAAGCTCTCTAGCTTTGCTGACATGCATGCATGGCTAGCTCACTTTTTGTCAGTTGGCCTCTGACACACCTGATGCACAGTTCAAGCTCTGGAAAAAGTTAAAGCACCTATGCTAAAAGCTTGACAAAACAAAATAGAACGATTATGTATTCCTCCTACCATTTGAATGTCAAGGTTGAGTAGAAACCTAAATCTGAAGTACATTTACTAAAATGGGGAAAGATAATAAGGTAAAGGATTGCATTTCTCCTCTTCCTCCTTTTTAATGTAATTTGTTGACTTACCTCCAACAACACCTACTCCAACACTACTTCTTCTTGTGTTCATTGGAGCTACGTGAAACCACTCATTAGTCTTTAAGTTGTAAACTTCGACTGATGATAAACCTATGAAAACAATATAACATTATTTGCTCCACAAATCTAGATGCAACATACTGTCTGCGTTCCAGAAGATTCATCATACCTGTAAATTCAAATTATTTAGGCTTAAGAACTGTTAATTACTATGCAAAAAGCATAATAGCTATCCTTTAGCTAGTCCAATACAATCATCATATTCCTGGTGTCTGAAAATAGGCAAATTAGTAAACGCTTTTGTGGTACTCTGAAAAAATTCTTCCTCATTTTTTTTTTTTTTATTTTTAACTAAGTCACAATTCTCTCTCATACATGTACATGCTCATCAATAATAGTTATTAAGGAAAAGGGTCATCTCTGCACAAAAGGTTTAATGCATCTGTGAAGACAATGAACTGTGTATGTACAACATCTTCCCACAGTTCAAAGAACAGTGTTCATAATCCTACTTACACTACATGAAAATGCAGAATTATACTTCATATGCAAACAGGACAAAAAAGACCAGAATTTTTTTCTGCTCACATGTTCCTTGAGGTAGGAACTTGGACTGCTGAAAGGGAACTTGTCAAAGATTCACCAGTCATGATGCCTCAAGTCTTAGATTGGAGAGAACAGCCCACTGTTCAGTACTGAGTGGAAGGATATGACAAATAAAGCATGTTCCACACCACAAGGTGCTAGGCTACCCTCATGCTTGGTTTTCTCACTGCTAAGAGTCATTCAAATTTGATACAATTATGGTAAGAGTAATGAAAAGCAATAGGCAGTGTATAAAGGCCAAAATACCTGTACTCCCATCAAATCCTCCCACAGCATAAAGAAGTCCATTTAATACGGCGGCTCCCAGGGTGCTTCTCCTGTCTTGCATATTAGCAACACTTGTCCACTGGTCCTTCACCGGATCATAGGAATCTACTGTGCGAACTCTCAAAGAACCATTGAAACCACCAACAGCATAAACCATGCCTCCCATGTACACCATTCCTAGAGAAGGAAAATGGTGAGGAAAGTTGAGCATTTTTTTTCTCTTTGGCAATTATTTTATCCCATACTATCTTAAACATGCAGATACTTGAAACAATTTACAGTACTCACTACACAGGCTTTTGACAGTCTCATAAAGCAACACTCCCTTCAGATTAAGTACTAGAAGTTCTGATGTTTTTTTTTGTTACTAATGTCTCATACTCCTGAAAATCATGCTTGCAGAATTTCTTCCTGATTAGGTATCTCAGCTATTTTAAGATTTTCACATTTTTAGTATCAGATGGTCACTTCTTCACATTCTTCATCTAATTTAATAATAAGGCATTTTCATAATAAAATTGCTCGTTATTATAACACATTAATATTTTAGTATTTTTATCCCCTGTATCTATGGCAGGTGAAGAAGCAGTTTATTCTACAGATTACAAAATAAAACACAAATTAAGATTAAGTAAACAAACCTGTATAGATCCAGACTAGCAAATCTGTCATTCGAATTTGAAGGACAACCACTGAAGTCAAAGCTTAGCCCTTCTCAGATAAGTACCTTAATTACTGTTCCAAGGAACATAGGATGCTTTATATTGACGCTTTAATTCTGAAGCAGTACGTACCTGCTCTACATCTTCTGGAAGGCAACTCGGCCACCTGATGCCAGCGTTCTTCTTTAAAATCATAGCATTCGACACTGCGAATCGCCTTTGGTGCCTGTCCTCCAACTACCATCATCAACTGAAAGGGAGATAATATTTGTTAATTATTTCCATATGCATGAGAGCACCTGAAAGATCAAAAAAGTTTTAAAAAATAAAGGATGGTTCTGCTAAATACGCAAGTTGAGTCTTGCAAAGTAGGCAAATCATTTTTTTTTTTAAATACAAGGAATTTGACATTATTGTGTCTAGAGGAAATATTTGAGGTAAAAAAGCAGGAAGCAAGTAGAATCTAGGCAGACCTCCCATGAATGAAGCAGATTCTGCTATATCTTCACATCCTAGTATGACTGCAGATATAAGAATTCACTGCCTGTGATATTCAAAGGAAATGTGAAAATCCATCACAAAACAGCCTTCTTTGTTCCTTTGAGGTAAACATGCTAAATCTGCTGAATGAAGTCTCCTAGTCCATTATTATAGTTGCCGTAATACTACGAAAAAACTTTGTGATCATTGGAAAGAAGACGTTTGTTTTGTTTTCTTCTAAAATGAAGAAAAGATCATACTTAGATAAAATAAAATAAAATGCCACAACTCAGAAGCATCTGTGATTTTTTATTTTTATGTTTTTGTGACAAATAATTACAATATGGAAATTTTTACTGGAATAAGTGATGCTAATGCTGTCATCAAATCTGTTAAAGTTGAGTTTAAAGAAATAAGTACATTGGAAAAAATAAGCGTCTTACTTTTGGAAGGCTAGCAGGCGTTCTCAATTTTGTTCGAGTGCTTTTCATCAATGCTCGTTGCTCTGTTGGCAGCAAGTGATACTTCATAGCTTCAATGAGGTAATCTTTACAAGCACTGCTGTTCTTAACCAATATTTCCTCTTCAACTCTCTGTTTGTTAATAGAAGTTTAACAAGGTCTGAGCATGTTAAGGAAGTAAAACACAAATCACAATCTGAAGTATAGTAAAGCCTTTATCACAGGAACAAATGCATATCACTGAATTTTTAGAATGTAGTTTAACCACATTTAGACATAAATGTATGTGATGACAATATGCAGTCATTGACAAGAAATCAGGAGATGTAGACTCTCTTAATTAGTATGTGGAAGAAACAGTGTTAGACAACAGTGAGACTGCTCACAATCAGACATGTTTCTTGACTTTTTAAATACAAGACTGTACAGAATACTTTCAGGTGGGGGCGGTAGGAAGTTTTTAGCAAACTACTCCAAAACAACAACAAAAATGAAAGTGGAAGAAATTCATATCACAAAGATAGATTTCTAAAACTAAACACCTGCCAACCATTCAATGTTAATGGTGAGCTGATTTTTTTTTTTATCTTAAATATTTGATCTAACACCAAAATAGTGAAAATGATGTCACAGAACTTTAAAAATAAAAATAAATAACAACCATTATATCTGAACTGGGTAATGAAATGTTTAAATTGTCATTTAAGTCCTAACCAGCTTAATAGATACAATTCTGAAATTTAAGTGTATCAAACATCATGGTTGGACCAGATGATCCTGAAGGTCTTTTCCAACCTTAATGATTCTAGCCTATGATCCTATTACAAATGAAATGTAACTTGACCTCAACAAATTAGATCATTCAAATTACTAGTGTGCCATGACAAGGAGTCACCCGAACAGATTACATACATGTGGCCTCCCCTGTTTGGCAATCCCCCATTTGACTGGAGGAGTGCACGTGCACGCGCATGTAGTAGTGGTTTCTTGTTTATTTTTACCATCAGTAACACAATACATTACACTGTTTAAATTTAAAAATATTAACCTGGCATTAAAAAATAAATAAACAGAAGTGTTCACATGCTCAAGAATCACTATTCCTTTTTGCTTACCTGAACTAAATATTCCCGGGAAAGCAAAGGCAGCCGAACATGCTCCATCAGGCGTGCCATTAGCTCCTGCCTTACATCTTTGTCATGGTTTACCCATGCTATCACCGCTTCAAATACCTTCCAGAAAACAAACAAATGCAAGTCCCTTGACTTACAGATTCATGACTATGAAAGTATCACTGTCTCTCCAAAATTAGCTTTTACTTTACTTCAATTTCTAATGTAAGAAAAACCCGTAGCAGTCACAACTCCCATTAATTGCATATTTATCCAATAAAAAATTCTTAAGATGCATTAGTTTTCTTTCTACACCACATCTCTACTAGTGTTTCAAGGGTAGTTGACAAAATGCACACAATAATTAATACATTAATACTGTAAATCCAATAAAAACTATGTAAACAAACAATAAAGCAGCAGAGATATTGTAACTCTCTTATTTTTCTTCCTGTCTTGGAAGATTGACATGCCACATCACGAGTCAGATGACTGGTCATCAAATCTTACCAGAAGAAGTGGTACCAAGCCTAGTTTCTCCTACATTGCAAAACAGCTTATCATATGCTTGTGCATTAAAACTTTAATTATACTCCACAGAAGTAGCATTGCTTGTATCAGTCCGGCCCTTCAGAGTATTATGGGGACAGCAATGTGACTTTGCTAATTAAAGGTTAAGCAGATCATTCAGAGTTTCTCCAATGTATATAAAAAAGAGTTCAGCATAAAACACTATCTAGCCATCAAATCAGTATTCAAACGTGCTTTTGAATACAGTTTAGGCTCATTTGAGCAGAGTCAGTACAGCTACATACTCCTTGGACAAAGGAAGATAATGTATTTCTAACTGATAGTATCTGGATTCAAAAGCTCAGAACAAATGCATCTACACAGAAAAATCATTAGAGGTTCAAGGACATCTGCTGGCCTCACTGAAAATCAGTTTCACAAATGAAATTATGAGATCCAGCTAAAGGCAAGCCTTCAAATATTCAAACTTAAGTTTGGCTATACCAAGCTACCTAGCCATCTCCTTTGCAACACATATTGTTCAGTTAATCTAAACAACCCCATATATACAAGTGCCCATTTTTAATTCCTTTGTGGGACTGCTTACGTTGAAGTTAGTAGAAAGCATATACTTGTTCTTCAAACTACTATCTCTAAGTTATTTATCCCTTGTTTTACCAAGGGATAAGTTGGTTAAACCTGTGACTTACATCACGTGTTCTCTGTTCTACTGAACCTGAGAGGGAACTTCCATTCAACTGAGCTTCAGTTTTTTCAAGTAACAGAGGATTATGTAATTTAATAGTTTTAGGATTTTTAAGAGTGGAGACTAATTTTCAGCATCAAACTGACAACACTTTGGGGAAATAAATCCTTTAAACAAGCACAATACATGCTTAATTTCACCAAGGAAACAAAGAACACATCCAAACAAGCCTACAGGAGCAATTAGAACAAGCTCACTCTCTTATACAAAAGGATAAGAAGAATACTGTGGAACAGGTGGTCTTACCTTCTCTTCTGAGGCAATTGTAAGTTTGTCGCTAGATATCAAACTGCACACCTGCTCTACACCAAGATTGAGGTATTCTTCACTAAGTACGACATCAGAAAAGTGCTGTTCTGTTTGGAGGAAAAAGAAAAGTACTCTTAACATACAGCACTATGTGTTTACAAGAATGAACATTACAGCAGTAGAGGAAAAAGAGGAAAACAATTCAATATGCATGCTATTTTGTCTCATTTAGATGCAATATCTTAATACATTTTATATAGGTTAAAGCTTAGTCTTGAACACAGCATTTATATTTAAATATAAACCCAGAGGTCCCTGTCAACCTCAGCCATTCTTGGAATATGTGAAGGTACTTTAAGAATGCAGGATGCTTCCAGATCAAGAGGTCGAATTTTTCAGGGTACAACAGCTTTTTTGAACTTTAGTAAAGATTAGCGAGCATAAAAAGATAAATCTAATGCAGCATGCCAATTCCTATCCTCTATCTAGTTCAGCATCCTGTTCTTTCAAACAAGCCACATAAATTGCTTCAGACAAAAGTCCAAGAACACATACAATAAGTAAATATGCTAAGACCTCCTCTCATAATAATCTCATAATCATGAAAAAACAGGGATTGGTAGTCAGAATGATGATATTTTACCTTACCTACACTTCACTAAACAATGCATTTCATTGAGATGCAATCCAGTCCCCCCAAACCTTGTTAAATTTTTTACTTTAATACCTTCCTGTAGTAATAATCTCACAGTCTCACTGAATAAAAACACTAAAACACATCTAAACTTAACACACCGTTCTCCATTAATCAGTCTTCAGTGAACATCACCATGTTCTGCTGCTGAACACAATGAGAGTACCTGAAAGGAGGCTGTAGCGAGGTGGGGGTTGGTCTGTTCTCCCACGTGCCTGGTGACAGGACGAGGGGGAATGGGCTTAAATTGTGCCAGGGGAGTTTTAGGTTGGATCTTAGGAAGAACTTCTTTACCGAAAGGGTTGTTAGACATTGGAACGTGCTGCCCAGGGAAGTGGTGGAGTCACCATCCCTGGAGGTCTTTAAAAGTCGTTTAGATGTAGAGCTTAGGGATATGGTTTAGTGGGGACTGTTAGTGTTAGGTCAGAGGTTGGACTCGATGATCTTGAGGTCTCTTCCAACCTAGACTATTCTGTGATTCTGTGTGAGAGGAAAAGCCAGAACATGTCTACTGAAAATCATTCGTTATTCCTTTTATCCATCCTCTCTATTTTAATTAGATAGTCCTCGCCTTTTTTCTTATCCCATCAGCTTTTCCATTCATGAAGACATAATCCCCACAAGTCCCTCCAGTTCTGTAGCATTCTCTTATTATGATAGACAGGTAGTACTTTCTACAGCATTTCAAGCTATGGGAGAGAAACAATGAGGAGAAGTACTGTCAAGCTTCGTATCACTACCATTACTTTTCTACCCCTTACCAATCTTTATGTCCAACTTTGTGTTTTTCAGACGACAGATTTGCAGTTCATTGAGCTGAAGTAGAATTTTCTGAGATACACTTGCTGAAATAAATATCTGCTGAATTTTACTATTTGCACATTGCAAATAGAAATTGAAAACTGTAATTTGCATACATTAAGCTTTATCATAAACTCCAAATTTTAAGTGACAGTCCCACAAAACAGCATATCTGACTGAACTCAGAAGCTGAGTTAAGAGGCAAGCAAAAAGGGGAAGCAAAACATACAAATCTCAGAAGCTTTATTCATCTTCCTTTGAGAAAGCCAATCCAACACTGCATCATATCCAACAAGATATGGTTCATAAACTAGAAATGCATGGATAACTTTATATATACAAAAGCCTTCTATTTTAAAAGGGGCTTAAGATTTATGACATGCTCTAAAGAACAGGAAGAGATCCAGTCCCTAACAAAAAGAGGGAAAGTTGAGAATCTACATTTGTTGTATTACTTTTAAAAGCTGAATTCTATCTTCATGCTAGGAAGAGAACTGTAGGAGAAAATTTAAAAAAAAAAGTACTTGAACAAAAACTAAGGGACTGTTTTAATGGATGCCAGCCTCCGTGCTTAAAGCATGAAATACGGCATATGGCCAAGAGCTAAGAGATGAGAGGAGTGAAAAAAGGAGAAGCTAAAATAAACTACTCAGTCAATAGCTACATGCTCAGGTTTTCAAGCAATACCTGGAAACAAATTCTCAGCTGAATGAAACGGAAAAAAAAAAAAAAAAAACGGGGGGGGGGGGGAGGGATAGGAGAACAGGAGGGCAGACTGCTACATAAATTTTAGCCATCAAAAAAAAAAAAAGTGGGAGCATAAGTTGAAAGTTGAAAGTGTAAGTCATTTGCCTCTTAAGAACCAGATTTCTTGTTGCCTAGGAGACCTTCTTAACTGACTGATAGATAACCTTTTGGCAGAAGCCAATTGAAATGTAGCTAAATGTATTATTCAGAATAATAAGAAACAAAACAAGAATAAGGAAACTCAGAAGCACCAATTAAATCTGCCAACAGCAACTAATCTAACACTGTTCAAGCACTGAAGACAAGAGGCTTTTATACATATATATATATATATATACATACATAAAAATAAGGCTTACGAAATTCAAACCTTTCTACTTCCCTTTAACAAGAAGTATATCAGCATCTTACTTAGAAATAATATGATTTGGTACTAGGAGTCAAAAAAAAAATTATATTTTCTTTTCTAATAATTCTGAGAGAAAAACAGTATTGGGGGTATGTTTTTGCCTTCTGGATTAGGATTTGTATTATCCCATCTTATTGTTAAAATTCTGAAAGATTAGATAATCTGAGATAATAACATCATGAAACGTGTGACATGACTGAACATTTCATGCATCTAACCCCTGCAAAATCTCAAACTAGCTACGTTTTTTATTTGTCACAATGTATTACTTCATGAACATCCCCTAGATAAGCAAACAGAACTATCTGGCTGGAACTCTTCATAAGAGAAAAATACCTACTTTTTTTTTTTTTTCCCCAAAAACCAAGAATTTTCCACACAGTGTGCAGCTTTGACAAATTCGTGCTGGAATCCTGCCTGACTTCTTGCCACTTTACCCAGATATTGAAGCCAGCTGGCTTGAGAATCAGGCAGCCTGGTAACAAGCTGTCTTAGGAGCTGCAGGGTCTTTGCTTCCAAATTCCCACTTTCTGAGCAAGTACAATTCTATTTTTTTATCCTCAAAACTTAAATCTGCCTTTAAAAAAAAATCCCTTCCATTTTAGGAAGCTTCTAAAATATCTGTTCCAACAGCATATGAAAATCAGATTTTCACATTTTCGCAACTGGTAAAGACAGTTTGTATCTGGATAGCTGACAATCTGTCCTCATCTGCCCTGTACCAGTAGGATGGGACTTCAGCTTCAGGGATATACTAAAGGGACAAAAAGGAAGTTCTTAAAAACATGAAAGGAGCTAGTAACAAAATGTTTGGAAACGCAATAAATGAAGATACCTTGCAGAGCAAAGGAAGATAAAAGATGCTATAGAAGTACCACTTTTTGTTATTTTCCATCAGGAGCCTGGAGATGTGTATTCTACATAGACACAGCAGCAGTAAGTATTTGACCTACCTCTTCTGCCAAAACGTATGTGGTCTTGGTAGTACTACAGATATTGTCACTGCCTTTGTATTTCTCAATTCCATAGGAAAGAATGCTGTATCTGAAGTTTGCACTGGACATTTCATGCTACAAACGTTCGTGGATTAACTCACAAACACTACTTCTCTCATTTATATACCTACAGACAAACCTTACCTGGCTTAACTGCCTTTACTGAATGGAATAAACAGAGATGCAAAAGTCTCTATTAAGTTCCCTCAGATGAAAAACCTTTCAGAGAATCTTGGTAGTAAAAAATAAAAGCCTGTAACCCATCTTCCACTTTGTTTTATGACAATGGCCTTTCTCAATGTTCATCTCTCTGTGTTGAAAACTGCTCCATTTATTTTCCATCAGCACTGGGCTTCAGCCATTTACTAACATCTTTTTGATGTGTTCCAACAGTTGATGACACTCCAGAAAACTTTAATATTTTGTTCACTTCCAGAAATCTTCTCCCAAAGATCTTCCCAAAGCTGTACTAACACATGTGAAAAATGTGGCCAGAACTTAGCAGTGCCATAGGCTTCAGCTAAAGGACAACGACCTTCACATTTTCTAGATCTCTGTATGACAGTAATTTGGTGTCTATTAGTTTGTGAAACAAAATATCACAAACAAATATCTCAATTCTCATAAGCATCTTCTGTGTTTTAGGCCAACTGCTTCTACTTCAAAAAATAGATTAATTTATTTATTAATAAACTAAATAGAGTACTTGAATTTTTTTCTGATGTGCTAGCACTATGGAATGTTCCAGAAACACAGAAAAAATTATCAGTTCAGAAATAAGTTTTTTTTTTTTTTAACACAGATATAAAGCGTCAACTCGGAACTGAGCATTATGCTCACTTACAAGGACAACGATAATTTCTCAAGGGAATGAAATGAATAGCTAGCAAGAATTAGTTTTTAAGCTTTCTTTTTTTTTAGTTACTGCTTCAATTCCCAATATCACATTTTTGGCTTGGGACAAAAGGTCTTTGCTAACGGCATAACATAAGGCAGTGGTCAAGAGTGTCTTATAACCGGCATTATAGCAGAGGGATAGACACAAGCTCTGCCAACTAAACTGGCAGAAGCTAAACACTGCAGGAGCCAGTTTTAAAAAAATCTGATTTCCTTGTCAATTTTATGCTTAAATAACTGCCTTTTAGAACACCATGAAATTCATAGCAGCCAAGGTAACAGAAGCATAGCAACAGACGTTGCTACTCAGAATAGAATTGTAAGAAAGATCCTGCTAAATATATCCTTTAAATCTCAAGAGTACAAATGCACACCAGAATAGTCTGCAGAAGGCGCACGTCCTTCCCAAATCCAGTCCCGGCTCAAAGTTTTAGCCAGAGCACCAGAACGAACACAAGATGCAGTGTTGTTGAGCACATTATAGTTAAGCACATTGTTAAGTACAATAAAGCAATCCGTGCTGGTGCTAAGGTTCCCTAACAAAGGTTTCTGTGACCTCTCAGCACGATGCTAAAAGCCAAACAGCATTGGTCACCAAGAGACACTTCTTCCACAGAGAATCCAACCTTTCCAAACCCAGTGCATTTATGCAATTAGTGAAACTACATTTATCATCTTTGCTTGCAACAAAGACGCGTTTCGAGAGCTAAGCTCTGCATGAGAGCTCAAGTACTGTGGTGCTGCAGACCACATTTGTAGAACTTCATTGGATAAGTGGAATACATTCATAGGATTACTGGAAATCCACTTTATCTTTTCACAAAATTACAGACCTGTTCTAGTTAAAAGCATAATAATGAAACATTACAAAAAAGATAACAGAACATAAATATTTTTAGCATCTAAGATGACAATAAGCATTTCTTCAGCTTCAGAATACCAGCTGGCTTGTGGGGCTGTCCCATCAGCCTTTCCAGTTTTATTCCGAGGTCTGCCATGACCTAGAGAGGTGTGGAACTACATTTCCTCTCTCTCTTGTTAAAAATTGCTGGAAAAAACACTGAGATTGACTCCAGTCCAAGATGGCACAGCCCTTTTAACTCTATTCTCTTGTAGTTCTCTTTAACTGTGGATTAATAATGTTCTTCCCTTAAGATTTTCTATTTAGCATTCCTACTGCTTATCTTAGCATTCCTACTGCTTATCTTAAGATCGCCACTTGCCGAGGCGATCGGCTCCGGGG
>CM021768.1:39497737-39569507 GCA_011076525.1 Nettapus auritus | reverse complement strand
GGTCAGAGGTTGGACTCGGTGATCTTGTAGGTCTCTTCCAACCTAGACATTCTTTCATTCTGTGATTCTATGAACTCATACTAAATGCAAGTGGCAGAATATATGTATAAATTATTGCTCTTAGGAACAAGTTTTAATTTTAATAACTGTCTGCAGAATCAACTATTTGCCATCATCATGGACTATGTGATGATCTTCCAAAACTGAAATCTGTTTTAATCTTTTTTGCTGTTCCTCTCCCTTTAGCCTGCCATACATGAAGCTTGCTTGAAAACCATCTTTCTGTTCCACAAGGTGTTAATCCCTAACTTGGAACAATAACCTGCTATAGCCAAATGTGTAAAACAGGGGATATTGACGTAGACTACAAAAAGGAAGAATATCTTTAATAAAGTTTGCTTCAGTTATCAACTATTAACAAAAGAAACTAAAGCAAAAAATGTGACTGCACTGATACACCGCCAGAGGGTAGTGAGGCCTTACAGAGAGATCTAGACGAATTAACAGAGCTTGGGCAATACCAACAGTATCAAGTTTAACAAGAGCAAGTGCTGGATTCGGCACCCGAGAAGGGACAGCACTGCCTATAAGTACAGATTGGGGGATGAGAGGATGGAAAGCAGCCCTACAGAGAGGGATCTGGGGGTTTTGGTTGATAGCAAGCTGAATATGAGCCAGCAGTGTGCCTTGGAAGCCAGGAGGACCAACCATATCCTGAAGTGCATCAAGCACGCCATTGCTAGTCGGTCCAGGGAAGGGACTGTCCCGCTCTGCTCTGCACCGGTGTGGCCTCAAGCACTGTGTGCAGTTTTGAGCACCACATCAGATATAAAACTGTTAGGGTCAAAAGGAGGGCTACAAAGATAGTGAAAGGTCTGGAGGGGAAGATACATGAGGAGTGGCTGAGGTCCCTTGGTTTGTTCAGCCCAGAGCAGAGCTGGCCGAGGTGAGGCCTCATGGCGGCCTGCAGCTCCCTCATGAGGGGAGCAGAGGGGCAGGCGCTGAGCTCTGCTCTCTGGGGACAGCGACAGGAACCGAGGGAATGGCATGGAGCTGGGACAGGGGAAAGTCGGGCTGGGGGTTAGGGAAAGGTTCTGCACCCGGAGTCTGGTTGGGTGTTCAAGAAGCATTTGGATAATGTTCTCAGACATACGGTCTGATTTTCGGCTGGTGCTGTGTGGGGCCAGGAGTTGGACTCAGTGATTCTTGTCAGTCCCTTCCAACTCAGGATATTCTATGCTACTAAGCAAAAGAACTGAAGACTAGTTTAAGTCTTAGATAGCACTTGAAAATATCGTATAAGTCTAACAAAATAAATGGGGAAGATATGCATGAAGAATTAGGAACAAGTGTCAGAGAAAGTCACACAATTCAAAACAAATTCAGTTAAGCTTGAAGTCTACTAATGACAAGGTTAAAACAGTCCAGCAAATTCATTTTATATTAGCATATATGTTTATGAAAATGTGAAGATAATTCTGGCAATAGAAATTACATTACTGGAACTAGAGTATGATTAGTTAAAACAGTGTGTAGATAGTTCATTGACAGAGAATTGTAGCATAAGATATGATCATTACATTATGTATCAAAAATCAGGGCTAAAAATCTAACACAAGTATTTATTTACACAAGCTGTCTCAATTAATGAAACATTTCACACCTGCTTACAAAAAAAAATCAGTAATCCAAACAGTCTCAGGTAATTTTAAGTAGGTTATCATTATAGTTGAGCAAATAACTCTGACAAATTCCTGACTGTGTAAGTGGATTTAGTAGAAGAATATATAGAATAATTAAATAAGTAAAAGAAATGGATAGATGAAATTTGAGGATGTTATGCAGAAAATAATTTAATATTTCTATGCAAAAACAGTCACACTGAAAAGCTTGTTCACTAATAAAAACAGGAAACAAATGCTATAAGAACTAGAAAGTCTGTCTTAATTATGTGAAACTTAAGTCGGCTCTTAAATCATGGTAATTGAGTTTGTAAAGTTATAGATTTGAATGCATTTTAGATACCAGATGACGACATATTTTAGTCTAAATACACGTATGTGCATTCCACTAGTAAAAACGGAAAGACAGACAAGGTGCATCAAATTTATCCCATTGAAATTATACATTGAGCTTTAGTTACTAGGCAACAAGAGCAATGATAACATCTAGCTATTTCCTTTGGTACTACAGAACCCCTCAGCCTGTACAACCACCTGCATTTAGAACAGCTGCACTGCAGGTAGATTCACTCTGCTGAAGGCTACCAAGCTGCCGGGGGCGAACACTCCTCCAAAACCTACTAAAAAATATATTTAAATTGCAGTATGGATTAAACTCAGCTGTTGCTCACTGAAGTAATAGGTTATAGCTCAGCTTTATTTCCAAAAATAGCCAGTAGGGGGTACCCTAACTTTCCTATAAAAGTAAAAAATACTTCAATATGCATACTGCTTCGTACTGCAAGAAATGCAAAGGGGAAAAAAAAAAAAAATTTCCATGGGTTTTTTTATTATAAAAAAAAAAAAAAAAAAACTAATCACAGTAGTTGATTTTATAATCAGAAAAACTGAACAGATTATTATTACAGATGGCAAATAAGAAATCATGTATTCTCCTCTTTGTGTCAAAGTAGTAGCAATGAATCTTGGAATGACTGCTAGATTTCCTAGAGCATATTACGTAACCCTTACAAGCCTCTGACGACTATTTCCTGATTATCTCCTCCTGATTCTCCTTTCTGTAGAGACATTCCCGTTCCAAAGCTATGTGCACCTGGCACGACGATCACCTTTCCAATTCCACTGAGATAACAAGGAGTGTGACCAGGTACTGTGTGGTCACCTGTGTATTCAGGAGAGATCCACCTAAAGCCCTCAAATTTGGTCCCTATTTTCACTGGAGTATTCAAGTACTTCAAAGCAACTCATCTAGGTCATCAACCTGTTTGTGAGGCTGCTGCCCTCTCTCGTGGTGCTTCAGATTCCTGCCAGGATTCTGATGAGGGCTGGAGTACACTGTCGTTGCCTGCAGCAATTTTCCCTCCTCTTTTTCCAGTTCACCCTCATGTGGCTGGATGTGCTTACCTCATGTGACCAAAATACACATCTATTAAGCTCTGAGGTGGGAAGCAGCTCTTACAGGCAGGCACCCATCTAGTTTGTGACCTATCAATTCAGAAGGAACACATCTACAACAGTCTGGGAGATACAACAGGGCCTGTGTGACTAGCCAACAAACCTCTACCACGGAAGGCTCAGAGGAGATGGATAAGGGCAACGAGTTCAGCAAAGAATGCAAGGAATGACCGCCCAGTGCTGTTAAGCAAACTGAACTTATCTCAGCACAAGGTGGGGGTAACCTTTGTTTTTAGAGTACAGCTGTACCAGTAGGTCATCAAGTCATGTCTTGAGATAATTAGTAGAGAGCAATGCCTTCCCCAGCTAGACAGCACAGCAGAGCAGGGGAAGCATACATGTAACTCAGTCCAACTGGAATTATAAAAACTGAATAACCAAAAAAAAAAAAAAAAAAAAAGGACCTCTGAAGCAAGCAATGGGCTCGAGCTGGCTTTAACCCATGTATTCCTTCCTAGTGACTGGGGAAACCCATCACGCAGTGCATGAGCATTATAGAGACCAGTAATGGGAATCACATTTGTATAGGGATCCAACTGTATACTGCAGTTGCTATATTGTGCTTTCGTTCTGATTTCAGTACGCTGCTGTCTCTCTGCTAAATCAAGATGTAGCATGATGCAGCATCAAGTATCTTAAAGGCCTTACATTAACCCTCCTCATGTGGACTACCTTAACGATCGTGGTCAGAGTACCAAGCTGTGACAGCCCTCCACACAGCCTTGGCATGCCTCCACACCAGACAAGGGGGTTTGTCTTGCCTGAAAGCTGCTGGATGACTTACTACAGGCATCTCTTCACAGAATTTCCACTTCACATTCAGTGCTACGCTCCACTTCATGCAGCCCCTATTTCCCAAAGTAACAAGCGCAAGTTGGTACCGCTTTACACAACAGGTGCTTTTAGTATCTGTCCTGCTAGGTGACAGTGGAGAAAAACTATCTTAATGGAACAAGTCCGGAGGAAGGGGCCACCAAGACAATCAGGGGACTGGAGCATGTGGTATTACAAAGAGAGGCTCTGAATTTGTTCAGCCATAAAAGAGAAGGTGGAGGGGAAGAGCTTATTACTGACTGCAACTGTTTAATGGGAGGATTGAGAGAACAGAGCCAGGCTGTTCTTGAAGCTGCACAGCAATTGCACAAGAAGCAATATACATGTGAGGAGTTTGGAAGGTCTGATTAGAGAAAAGGAGTTAGGCTTTTTGTTTGTTAAACCATGAGGGTGACTAAGCTCTGAGACAGGCCACCCCAACAATTGCAGAATCTCCATCCTTAGAGATACTCAAAATACAGTGGGCAGTCCCTCTGCAATCTGCTTCAACTGGACCTTTTTAAAAATAACAAGGTTCGATGTGAAGTAAAATTTAAATTGATTAAAGCTTTTTTCTCTGCTGGTTTAAATAATTTTGATACAGTAATTGGGCTTTTTTTTTTTTTTTTTAAACTCAACCCATGCTCTTATCTTTGCATTCATCTTTCCACTAAGAGATTCTCCTGATGTGTTGTGCTACCTGCAATACAAAGATGCTTAAGCCAATATTTTTATCTTACTATTTTGAGATTTCCTGGAATTTCTTTGAGATGTATTTCATGAATCCTTGCCTAAATTCAAATCGATACCTGACAATGATGCATTGAAAGAACATATTGCAGGTTTTGGGAACAAGTTCATATTATTTTCATAGAACAAACAAAAAAAATCTCTGAACATTGTTTTGCACACAAATAAGCCAATAAAAATCAAAGCAGCTTATGACAAGACAAATGAACAGTGTGCTGCTTAAAACAGAAAAACAAACAAACAAACAAACATTATTTTTATAACATGCAGAGGAAAAAAACACATCAGTAAAATTAGGAAAGAGACTAACCTAGGAAAACAAATGCCTGAGAATCCAATCACAAAACAATGCAACATACAAGCACTCAAGACAGTGAGTTACATCCTTGCTAATTATAGATATTACATATTTCCAGTTCAGACATTAAAATGAAATCAATTTCAAAGAGCAGCAGTTACGTTAATACAAGTCATAAAACAAATCTGCAGGAGATATAGTAAAATGTAACGTCTATTTCTAGGGTTTAAATACCTATTTCATCTAGCTAAATTCCTGAACTTGCTGTTTATATTGCCATGGCACAAGGAAGAATGAAACTAAGAGTTTTGTCAGAGAGCATCAAAATTAGCTTTTTTTTTTTCATTATTATTCGTATCTAAATGCATCTGTAATGTGGTTTGTAACAAATTAATTTAGTTAAATTTCTAGTGAAATAACTCTGTGCTGCACTGAAATAATGGTGCTTATGAGTATGTACATAAAACCACTAAAAGATATGCAAGATATCCCACTTGCATCCGTGGGATAAAATGTAGAAGTTCCAATTTTAGGAAATTCAGCTCTGCTGGAATTTTTACAAGGACAAGATGTGCAAGTTAAATGTACTGTTCCAGTGTTAAAATACAAACAAATCAGATGCTATACTGGATTTAAAAATGTCCATGAGCTGGAAGTTTAGAACATAATGCCATGCATCTTATAAATAATCTTCAGAGTCTTTGAGTTTATAGGCTATTGTGCAGTGAAGACTTGGATGTGCAAATTTATCCTTTATCTTAATGAGCCCAATCCAATTAAAAATATAGGTGTGGGTGGCAGTTTTATAGTATCTGAGGAAGGAATCAGACTCTTAATTGAGATGCAGTCCTGTTCCTTCACATTCCCTTAGTACTAGCTACATTACTGGCAGAGCACTTTCAGTTGAAAACAAGCAAACAATCAAGATAATGGAGTATTTTAAATTACTAACATGATCTCCAAAAATACTAAGCAGTTCCTGACTTGGAAAGTAATGTTAATTAAAATGGAACATGAGGGAAAAGTAACTGTTTTACATACCTGCCATTTAACTAGTATCACTGTCTGTACTTAAGCATCCAAGAGGGTTACAACCACATGCAGTTTATAGGAAGTATCTGATTTGCTCCAAAACGGTCTTTAGAAGTGAAACCACTTCAGAAGATTAGTCTGAATGAAATACTATTTATTATTTAAAACATTTATGGGGGAGAGGTTTTTTGTTTTGTTTTGTTTTGTTTTGTTTTGAGGGATGTAGAAGTTTGGGGATGGGTTTGGGAGGATGTTATGGATTGCAAAGTGTAGACACGATTCACAAAGTAAACAAAGCAACAGAAGGGTCACTTTGATCAAGTAATGTACTATAATTAATGGTGCCCATCTGATCTACACTGTCACGTTTGCCTTGAGGATTTTCCTGCATCACCTTTATCAGAACTGTGCCCAACCCACCATGTAAAAGCATATTTTGGCTTAAGTCTCCACGCAAGAGATACTTATGATGGTTATTTTTGTTAACAGTGATGAGCTTAGTCTTTCATATCATCTTCTGTTAAAGTTTCTCAAAATAGGATAGCAATATCGTTCCACTTCAAGTGAAAAATTCTTGAACCTGAAATATTTTTAGTTAGAATTTTAGATTTTTCTTTCAGTTAAAAAATCCTAGACGTTTCAACTCAATAGAAATAGTTTTTGATTCTAAGTTTGGTCACTGAATTTAAGTATATGTACAGTAAGTCATCTAAAATGGTAGCTCAGAATCATTCATCATGCTTGTAATGCTGTAATTCAATACTTAAAATATGATAGAGTTGCATTAAAAATGTCTTCATATTTTCTTAGGGACAAGAAAATTTAACCAAGTCTAACTAGTGTCCGAACAAAGCCAGTTACTGCTGAGACTTCAGAAACTTCCTTTGAGAAACCGCACAATTTACTCTCTATGGGATCTGAAGGGCTAGCTGGTCAAATAATATACAAAGGTTCTCTGTTGAAGGATTGAAAAAGATGAAAATATTAAGGAGGCAGGACACCATAACTCACCCTGTGTGGTTTTCCATCTTTCTGTAAAGGCTGACCCACACAAAGAATCTCTGTATCAGCTGATGCTTTTAGCTAGCATGCTTAATAATCTATAGGACTTAACCATAACATCTCACACCTTTAGTACTGGACCACCCTCAGTCTCAGACCCCACTGACAGATACACTGTGCTTGGTTATAAAGAAAAGATCACTGTAACAAACATTAAAAAAAAAAAAAAAAAAAAAAAAATCCCCTAATTACACACATTTTCTTTTTACATTATAGGCAGACTGATTTGTAACACACAAGGCTTGTTCTCCTACCATAACTGAGTATTTGCTGGCAACCTTGAAAGAGGAATCAAAACACCATTTCCAAACCCTAAAGAGCCTGCTCTGAAAATAAAAAGCAATGTAACTGGGATAGTAGATTATGAGCCTCTGCTTTCTCTATCATCTCATTCTCTGGTACTGAAGATGTATCCATACCACTGATTTTTATATGAATAGAAAACTAGGGAACTAAGAGCAACAGAAATAGCACCAAGTAAAAATACTGTGTGTGCATGGTGCTTATCTTTACTACAAAAATTGAGACAAGAATAACATCTAATGTGCAATAAATGGTCCTTTCAGTAGATTCAAAAGATATTTGATTGCACTGAACTTTTAGCATTAGTTATGTTTTTATATTTTGAGAACATCTTTTACTCATAATTTAGTTTCTTACAGCAGACTGTATTTATAATCTTCTAGAAATGTCACAGGGGAATACCTTCTCAAAAGGAGTGTTTCAGTGACAAAATTCATAATCACTTTAATCTGGATGTTGTGCTTCTAGAATTCATGTATTTAGGGGACAGGATTCTCCAAGCAAATGACATCTCTAGCCTCCCATGCAAACATTTTTTAATATGAAGGTTTAATTAATATGTTTCATGATTTAAAGCATAATTAATTTCCAAAAACCCAAACATTTTCAAGAAAGTCTTTATTCCTTCCTCCACAGATTTCATCTTACATGTAGCAAGGCACTGTTAAACACACATGCAAGTGAGAGAGGTCAAACATGCACTCTCTTCTGTAACTGGTTTAACTTACTCATAATAAGCACCTTGCATGTTGCAGGGAGGTAAATGGGCACACATGCTTTCATTTGCATAGAACACTTTAAAGAACAAGCAAGTGCCCTCTACTCTTCAAGTTGTCCAGGGCTGTCTTTCAAGTTTTGCAGCAGGTAGCTTTATTGTCATCATTGGAAATAGATACACAGGTGCCTATAGTAAAGGTCAGAGCTGAGATTAAAGAAGCTGCTTTCATTCAATGTGGCAAAGAAGAACCTAACACTGCCTAGGAACATGGTGATTTCGAAGATCATAGACGCAGAGAAGTTGCACAAGCTGTTCAGTCTAAGAAGACAGTTTACATACAGAAGTTTTTATTCATTAATACCTAGTTAAAGGGCAACCATATTAGGGGGGGCAGAATGAAGAACCAGGTTCAAGAATCAGAGAACTTGTGATCTCATTCCTGACTACTTCTGACCTACCTGGTTATCACATCTGTTTCCCTTCTACTCTGCAACACCCCTCACCTTTCTTCTTTTGGGCCACAGCAAACTTACAGCTTGTTGCTATAATACTTATTATAACAGAATCCCGATTCTAGCTGCCCATAAAACAGAGCTAACATGTTTTTCAGGCTAACCTAAAACTTCACAATTCTGCAGCTAAATGGATGTTCAAATTATGGATAAAATTCCTGTCTTAAAAAGAAAAAGCAAGGCATCCCTCCCAAGTCAACTGCTTGAAAACATTATACATATATATATATATATATATATATATATATAAACTCTCCAAGTTTCCTTCTGCATGCTCTTCCACTTGCATGTTCTTCCCACCCTACTTTTTAAGACATTTTTAGAACACTAACATCTTTCTGGTGCAGAAGCTGAGCACTTTCATTCAGTTCCAAGACCAACCTTGCATCATGTTAACTCTGAAAATAAAGGGATATCTATATATTAGACCCAAACAATAGTCCATTCATCCCAGGTAATCTAGGAACACCCATCTTCATCCACTATCAGAGAAAGGTGCATGAAACCCCACAGTCTGAAGTAAATCAGCAACAACAAAGAATATTTTCTTGAAACGTAAGGAATAGCTTGTTCTTGAAACACTGGGATATATCTCATCTTTTAGAACATTTTAGAGCCAGTATTTCTAGTTAAAGCCAAACTTCACTTGAGAAAAAATGGCAGCATTCAGTGCTTCCAGGAAAATAAACATAAGGGCTTCAACAGGACAAGAGCCTGGTTTTCCAAATTTGTAAGAACACAGGAAGAGATTGTGGTGATGACTGTAGTTCTTGGAGGTGTGTCAGGCACACAGGCTTCTTTTAAGATGAGGGGAGGAAGAGAAGATAAAGAGGAACAAATCGCAAAAATTTGTCCTTGTAACTATTTTTGTCTACCCCAGCCAGAAGCAGTCAGGCATCTCACCCAGTCTCAGCTGCACAGGAAGCGAGTTTGGCAGCTGCCTCAAGACAGAACCTGCTATGTCCTCCCTCCCTTCCCTGACACATGGATAAACCCAATATTTACAGAGCTGGAGCTTCACAGCACCACGCTGCTTTCCGTCAGTACTCCGCATCCCTTCCTCCCTCTCTCACAGAATCACAGAATTTCTAGGTTGGAAGAGACCTCAAGATCATCGAGTCCAACCTCTGACCTAACACTAACAGTCCCCACTAAACCATATCCCTAAGCTCTACATCTAAACGTCTTTTAAAGACCTCCAAGTGACTCCACCACTTCCCTGGGCAGCGCGTTCCAATGTCTAACAACCCTTTCGGTAAAGAAGTTCTTCCTAAGATCCAACCTAAAATTCCCCTGGCGCAACTTAAGCCCATTCCCCCTCGTCCTGTCACCAGGCACGTGGGAGAACAGACCAACCCCCACCTCGCTACAGCCTCCTTTCAGGTACCTGTAGAGAGCGATAAGGTCACCCCTGAGCCTCCTTTTCTCCAGGCTGAACAATCCCAGCTCCCTCAGCCGCTCCTCGTAGGGCTTGTTCTCCAGGCCCCTCACCAGCTTCATCGCTCTTCTCTGAACTCGCTCAAGCACCTCGATGTCCTTCTTGTAGCGAGGGGCCCAAAACTGAACACAGTATTCGAGGTGCGGCCTCACCAGAGCCGAGTACAGGGGGACCATCACCTCCCTAGCCCTGCTGGTCACACTGTTTCTTATACAGGCCAGGATGCTGTTAGCCTTCATGGCCACCTGAGCACACTGCTGGCTCATATTCAGCCGACTATCAACCATCACTCCCAGGTCCTTCTCTGCCTGGCAGCTCTCCAACCACTCATCTCCCAGCCTGTAGCTCTGCTTGGGGTTATTGCGTCCCAGGTGGAGGACCCGGCACTTGGCCTTGTTGAACTTCATGTTCAACATGAAGTTCAACTTCACTCTCCTCTTTTTCCTTCTGAGGAAATATGAAAGAAGAAACCTAGTAGGAAGGAGCGTAGAGCAGTTGAGCCCGATGCAGAAGCAGACCTGCTATGCTCTCACCTGATTAAGGAGGGAAACTTCACTGAGTGAAAACACCTGCTTTGAAACACTATCAAATGGTAACCCAAGGTCTGCAGGTAATGTACGTATTTCCAAACCGACCAGTAGAGCCAGAAAAGCACACTGCTCACATTCTGCATCTTAAGCAGCTCCTCTCATATGCATTTTGCAGCAACAGGCTCCATCCATTAACTACCCGTTGTTTAAGCATGCCAAGTAATAACATGTTAAGCACATTGAAAAACAACGACACGTATACACACAAATGTTTTTGTGCATTCCTCGCTAGGTACCCTAAAGAAAAACTCGTTGCCTTTCAGCATAAGTAAATAACTCATCCTTCTACCATTAAAAATGGTTAAAGGGAATCTTTGAAACAAATAGATTTTGGAGGAAAAATACTGAGTCGTCCTTTAGTCACCTCACAGTCACCCTAAAAAAGGCCCGAATTCTCTCCCTCTTGTAAATGATAGCTTTTCCATGCCTTTAACAGCTTTTTAAGCCTAATGTGCTATTCCTGTCATATTTCATACCATCCAGCAAAGCATTACAGTTGAGAACACTGATTTATACGATGCGCACAAGCTGCTACACCACTTTGTAAGCTCCTTTTTAAAGCCACTATTTCACAATGAGCAGCAGCTTTTCTGAAGCGGCTACAGTATGCTGGTCTATTCTGGGTGAAGTTGTTAATGTAGAACACAGCAATATGTAGGAGTAATTCAAACTTCTCTTTTCATGCATTACCTTACACTTTCCAACATTTAATTTGGTCTGCCATCATGCTAGCCCAACATCTAGCTGAGCTAGAAAGCAGTGAAATCTTCTGGTTTTGTCTGGGCTTGAAAAATCTCTAAAACAGTTTATCACCTGCATCTTTTGCTGCTTTTAAAAATAATTTAAAAAATCTGTCCTTCTGTGGAAGCTTGAGACACAATACAACCATTCTGATCCAGTGAAAACCTAGTATTTATTCCTATTTCCTCTTGTGCTCCCTAGGGATTTTTGATCTATTTATTGCTCATCACATGACAATTTAGGAGGGACTACAACTAACTTGACTTTCAGAAGCCTTTGAAGCAATTATTTCTGGACCACTCAAAGAACTCAAACCTCCTAGGAGGTCTTCAGGAGCTATGCACAACTTGGAATTCAAAAACATGCACAGTTTGAACTTCCTTCACGTTACCTGACACTAACCAAAAAATAATCTTTGTAGTCTCTTTAATACTTGGGATCACTACTGGCATTGTACTGATTTACTAAAATGTGAACTGACACTGCAATGAATAGCCAGCTAGAAAACTTAACATTTCTATCAATCTCAGCCACCTCACTTTAGAGGTTTCTTTTCCTTATGGGTATGGCAAGAATTTTTTTTAGGTGTCTATAAAATTCTTTTTGCCCTAGTGATCTGATGTTCTTATTCATTTGCTTCAGTCCTCATCTTCTGACCCATTCTCTCAACCTATCCTTGATCTGTAAGAGCATGCACCTTGCACAGCCCACTGGCATAACTGGGACTTTATACCTTTATTAGTTCTTGGCACCTTGCTCATGCATGGCCCTGGCAGCCTACACACTTTCTAAATCACTCATTAAAGAAACAATATGCAGGAAATGAACAGCTGTTCTATTTAGAGCTGCAGTGCTGAGTAAAAGTGTTTTATTATTTTTATACCTTAAATAAAGCATGCCTGTTTAAATCCTTCAGTGACTTCCCCTTCACCTCCCACAGGAATCAGAATCACATGCTTATCAAAAAGAGGATTACAGCTCAGTATCTGCTCTATAATGTACTCCCTGTCTCAATCCCACTTCTGTCTCACCTCATCACCTCCTCCATGAGTTTCTGATTCATTCCCTGAATCCTACTTAGACCATTCTGACAAAGCCAGGCTACAAGCCACCTCATCTTCTCTGCCCAGAAATCTCTCTTCCAAATAAGCAGAAACAATTGTGTTTTTTTCCCTGACCCTCAAAACATCTTTTGAAGGAACAGATTTCAAGATAGGGAAATTGTGATTTAGACTGTAAAACTGAATTAAGATTAAGACTAAGATTTAAGATTCCTCTTTATCTCTTGGGCTACATCTCAGTTCTGTTTGTCCCTTATGCATTTCTTTTTAGCAGCTGCAAACTGTGATAAGACAGCTCTGATTTCCATCCAGATTCGTCTTCATTCTTCCAAGGCTCATTTCCTTTCTACCTACACAATCTTCTTTATGAACAAAGTTCTGGGATATCCCATTCAGCCACACAATAGGCTGAAGGATGCCAGCAAGATGTGAATAAAGCATTGCTTAGAGAACAGAGAAATAGCAGAGGTATCTAGAGGAAAGAAAGGTCAGGGATGTAAAAACATGAATATCTGAGGGAATAGCAGATGCCACATCAGTGTAACACCTGCTTTTCCTGGTTCTCATGCTCTTGTCATCATTTATTCCTGCCTTAACCAATGCCAAATCTGTACAGAAACAGTAATTGCCTTCTCTACAAATTCCTTTTGCTCCCTCCCTACTGGAACTTCAGCCCGTCATCCATAACTAATGAAATAAGGAGAGGGAACAGCAAAGAATGTTATCAATAAATGATGAAGCAGGAATTATGAACTGGGGGAGGAGGGGAGCACTTGTTGCACAAAACAGAACGTGGGAAGGTCTTCTATAGATCTAGCACCTCAGTGCAATAAGTGTTTGTTGCACAGTTGTGTACAGGAGACTTTGGGGGAATACGGTCCAACTGAAGACAGAAGTGAGAAGAAGGAAGGGATTAAGGTGGTTTTGGAAACAACAAATGAGACCACCACTTGTGTGGGGCACATAGAGAAAGCAAGGATACAGGACCAGGTACTAGACAGCAAATGTACCTTAGCATAATTAATGGAGGGATCCACTGTGCACACACACACGTGTGTAGTTGTGTCCAAGGCTAGGGCTGCAGGACTTGAGGCTCGTATGACCAGGTGCCAGCACTTAGAGAGCCAGGATGCCCCAGGGACAGCCACACAGAGTGTGTAAGCCAGCTACTGAGTTTCTGTACACATATGTATGTGCCACTAGCAGAACTTCTCCCTTCATAAGCCACAGTCCTCCGTGGGTGAAGCTTTTGGTGCTGGTCGTGCGTTTGAGTGCCAAATACTTCTGTCTGCATTCATTTCTGCAGTTGACCACACTGTATAGAAGTATGTCTGTATCGAAAAGACACACTCAGCCTCCCTGCTGGCTGGACCCTGGGGACATGGAGGTGCAGCAGCCTTGCTACCAGATTCATACCAGATTCAGCAGGCCCCAATAGCTTCCTATTGCGAAGTATGCAGTGTGCTATCCATCCTTCCATCACGTCACCAAGGGAAGAAAAGAAAAAAAAAAAAAAAAAAAAAAAGGAAAATGTTTTAGCAGGGCATCAAACATTTATCAGCATGGTGTGTAGCTCTGGAGTATACATTCAGCCAAACCAAACACACCAGTTTTGCACTCTTAGGAAAAAAAAAAAAAAAAAAAAATAGAAGGGAGAGTGAAAATATGTATACTGCAGAGTAGATAGGGTTTATATAATAAATTAATATTGTGCACCAGAAACCAGGCAGTTTCTACTTTACACATACATAATAGCTAAAGCCACAAAAGATATGCTATGGGGGGGAAAAAAAAAAAAAAAAAAAAACATAGTCAAAACATACTATTCAGTACACATTTAAAAACTGACATAGAACAAAATATTAAGGTTCCCCACAAAGCTGTTTGCTCTTTATTTTAGTCAGCACAAGACCACAGCTCTTTTATGCAGAGCTTACTCACCTAAAGCTCAAATTAATGAAGCTTTCATTGGTAATAAGATACACTTGTAGAAAGATCACCATTCTCCTTTCCCTTCCCTCCTACACGCACTTTCTTGAAACATAGCCATGTACAAGCAAGTGAAGAATGCATGGTAGGATTTTTTCACTGGAAAATTAGCTCATTTACTGCTGCTTAACTTGTGTGACAATACCTACAAAATCCAGAAGTGTGCCACTGTCTCTCCTCCAGCTAAGCCACATATTAGTTTTCCCCCTGTATTATTAAAATCCTCAAAGCTTTTGTCACAAATACAAACAAAATGGGTCAAAAGAGGTAACCAGACAGTTGCTTGAGGCATAACATCTAAAATATGTATAAAAGCAAAATACAATGGTGCTCCACTGATACATTTCCAAGACAACCAAGACATTTAAAGAGGCATACTGTCAAGTCCAACGTTAAATTCTTGCCCACTAAAATTTAATGTTTAATAGATTTTATAGTGAAACTCATCATAGGTGCTTGGATCTAAATGCCTCTGTGTGGTGTAAGCTATCCCCTAATGTTATTGGAACTCTGCAGGCATAAAATAATAATAATGAAAGTTTGGATTACTATATAAAGAGAGGTTTCAATCCACATCAGGATTAAGTTATTGTATAATTCAGTTTTAATCATGAAGTCATTAATTTTATAAAATATTTTAACTTGAACGACTTTGGTTACAACTTCATAAACTTCAAGAATTTCCAGAATTTAGTAGCAATGCCATCACAGCCACAATAGTCAGAAAGACCAAAAACCTTTTTTATTTTTAAAGCTCCGTAAGATGATCCTATAAAGAATTCCATCTCCTCCTAAAGCTTCAATACTACCTGTGTCAAGGAAATAAGATCACCAACGAATAATATCTTTTGATACTCAATAGCTCTATTACATAAAACTCAATTTAAAAGAAAAATACTTTCAGGAATTAGTGGAGTTGCCTGAAGACACATTAAAAAAAAAAAAAAGAGAGCTTATATATATATTATTTAATCACCACTGAGGGAGTGTAAAAATGATGGTAAAATGAAATAGGACAAGGAACAGCATAAAAAAGGTTTCAAGATCAAGTCAAGTCCAACAAACACCCACTGGTACAAGCTACAGAATCTGAGGGAGCTGAGAATCACAAGCAGCTTTGTAATTCCTTCAAAACCAAGCAGGACTGCAACCCAACCCATCAAGGTTCAGTAGTTAGCACCTAACCATTCATATAGCATTGGTGGGATACAGGAGGAGGAGGGCTGGTTTTGAACATTTTACAAAAATTATCACCTAAAAGATCGTTAAAGAAACACTAAAGAAGTTTCATCAATCAAGAAGTTGAAAGAATCAGTCTAGATACCCTCTTCCTCTGTCCTTACGTCCTGGTTTTAGTTAGGACAGGGTTAATTTTCCTCCTAGTAGCTGGTAGAGTGCTGTATTTTGGATTAGGATGAGAAGAGTGCTGATAACATGCTGATGTTTTGGTTGTTGCAGAGCAGTGCTTGTACCAAGCCAAGGACTTGTCAGCTCCTTGCTCCGTCCTGCCAGCGGGCAGGCTGGGGGTGCAGCAAGAGCTGGGAGGGGACAGACCCAGGACAGCTGACCCAACCTGGCCAAAGGAGTATTCCATACCATCTGATGGCATGCTAAATAATAGAGAGGGGTGGCTAGCCAGGATGGGGGGGCCAGCTACTCGGGGATAGACTGGGCATTGGTCAGCGGGTGGTGAGCAATTGCATTGTGCATCACTTGTTTCATACACACTATTATTATTATTGTTGTTGTTGTTGTTGTTGTTGTTTTCTATCTTAATAAACTGTCTTTATCTCAACTCTCGCTTCACTTTTCCGTTTCTCTCCCCCATCCCAGAGAGGGAGAGGGGAGGGTGAGCGAACGGCTGTGTGGTGTTTAGCTGTCGGCCAGGTTAAACCACAACACCTTAAGATATCAATATATACTGCTGTCCTTCAGCATTCCCCCTTTCTTTCATCCCAAAATGTTCTCCCAAGGGCAACGCCCAAGAACTTGATGAAAGGAGCAAGCACTAAGGCTGGGTGTCTGCACTCTAGGACACACCAGTCTTCAAATGCCTTGGTGCTATTAGGAGAAATGTTTGGTAGTGGTATTACTGAAGTTTAGCCCTGATTCTAAGTTGATCGTCCAGTAGCTGAAGCAGTAGTTTCAGACAATGGTGTTAATCACACAGATCTGACAGAGATATTTCATCTAAAATGAAAAGTAATGCAACTCACACTTTAGTCAGAGCATTAACTGCTTCTGCTTGATGAGACGTGCTGTACCTGTACCTCATTTATAAAAGCTGTATCTTGAAAAAAATATCTTCTGCCTACAGGAACTCATAGAAGGGCCCAGGTATATAGTTTAACACTTGGTCCTCCAAGTTAGCTAAAATTTTCCAGACATGTACTTGCTGCAGGAGTGGGTTGCAGCATGCAGGATGATTATCACATCTTTAACAGGTCAAAATATTAAAACAAGATTTCATTTGTGCCAATTTGGGGCACTAGAGCACAGTACAAAAGACCACATTTGTTTGGGTGGTGTTGACAAGTCACACAGTGTGACAATTTCACATTTCATGTTATTTAACCTTACATGGAAATATAAACCATTTCAGAGCAACTCCATCAATTGTCATCAGCCAAATCTGTTCAAAATGTTAAGTTTACAGCACATCCAATATCAGTTCAGGAACATAAAACTATATGAACAGCTTGAAAAATGGCTCTATAGTCTTAATGAACATTTGGCCTAACAGTCTGTCTAAAAAACTGTGTGCGGAGAGTTACTGTCAAGTTAAATCCCCATCACAGGACATACCAATTCACAGATTTCAGCTCAAAAGATATTGTCAATGATATTTATAAACTTTACATTACAGTCAGAGATATTTCTATAAAAAAATTAATGCAACTACTGACAAAGAAATCAGTGTGACACTGCTTCACCTTTCTGTTGCTATTTCAGGAGGGCATAAGAAACAGATTACAGTAAATGCATTCACTCCACAAAACGTGTTCTTTACAAGGAAAAAAAAAAGTATCACTGTTTTATTCAATAGCAATAGTATTTTCTGACCAATAACTTCATTCTCCTTTACAAGCATGCCAAACTTAGCAAGAAGCCTCTTAAGAAAAGCCCTGCCGGCTCAGAACAATGCTTGCGTGGCCCAGGATGTTGCTTCCAACAGCAGCAGCTAAACTGCAAGAATATACGGCCACAAGTTTGGCTCTGCTCTTTTCTCATCACAAAACATTCAAATGGTATTTCTAGAAAGGCTTTGGAAGCTAAACCAAGCTGAAAAAGTTGTAAGGAATGGCTGACCTCGTATTGTGGAGAGAGACGTGATGGCACTGTCTTAAAAGATACATCTACTAACTCAAAACTTCTATTCAACTGATAAATAAGATAGCCAAACCTTCAACGGGAAGTACAAGTATTGCCTGAAGAATAATTTCAAAATGCTGTCACCAAGTAATTGTGGTCAGTAAACAGAGGCAAATTGAGGTAAACAGAAAGCCTTTATCAACAGCCAGCCTGCAAATTTAGGCGATACCGAATTCAATCTGTGGTACAACAGTTTTAAGTTACATGCATCTGCTAGAAGACTCACTGTTTCTAGCCAGGAAATTTGCTACCATTACCCATACTGTCATCACCAAGCCGCACTGTCTAGTGTATAATACTCTATCTGAAAACCATTCAGAGATTGCTGTTAATTCAGGATAAGCTTATCTTCAGGAGTACCACATTTCAGTAGTGAGCGTGACTGGGGAGGTGTTGGATCTATATAAATTGTTAGTCTTGGTGACACTCAGAGAGTTATTCATGACCAGTAAGGATTTACTTATGATCATCACTTACAGCATGATCATCAAGATCAAAACCATTCCTTTCCTACCCTTCTTAGGTTCCTAAACCAACTGCAGCATTTTTTTCCAGGCAACTCTTTCATAGGCTCTCTAAAGGAGAACAGCCAAGTTCCTGTGGAAGCAGTTTCAGCATTCCCTTGGCTCAAAGCAGTTACACACACACACATTTATATACATATATATATATATATATATGGCGATATATTTAAAACAGAACCTACCTTATGATAAGATTCAATGAAAGCTTCACAGCATTCAGTTCTGTAGAATAAATATTTCTTTTATCTCTCCCACCCACTTACACAGCAGCAGGCAAACTTCCAGAACACAGAAAGCATGTCTCTGTTCAAGCACCTAAATGAACTCTCTCCTCTTACGATGCCCAGTCATGAGTTTGTAAAGGACAGGCAGCCTTCAGTTCTAGAAAGGAAAAGTCTACCTCATCTAAACTGAAAAATCTGCTACGTTCAAAAGAAAACTGAATATAATCCTTTGGAAGGTAAGGGGCATCCATTAATCCAATACAGGAAATGAGATGCTCTTCAGTGTTCAAAGGGTATGATTTAATGGCAGGCTTTAGAAACTGTTGAAAAACATTCAAAGTTGGGTATCTAAAACAAATCTATCTTCAAGAAACATGCAGCATGTGTTTTATGCTCTTTATACATCACAATGCTACTATCTTACAAAAAGACTGCTAGTTCAATCACCTGTTTGTATACACAATATCTTGTTTGAGGATAAAGCTTGGTAAGCAACAAAATGTACCCAGAAGTATTTTGACTCTGAGCTCAGCAGTACAAAGACAGTCCTGCTCTGGAGCTCACTGGAATTTCTTCAATTTGATCAGTAAGTGTTCAAAGACTATCAAGTACAAAGCAGAGTAATGGCTTACACTAACTCATTTTGTATTTTGCTGAAGGTAAAACCACAAACAGCTGCTGTTTTGCAACTGACGTGCCATAATTTTTTGAACTGGTAATCCCATTGTGATTACATTGCCCAGAGAAGCTGTGGATGCCCCTGGACTGGATGGGGCCCTGGGCAACCTGGTCTGCTGGGAGGTGTCCCTACCCACGGCAGGGGGTTGGAACTGGATGGGCTTCGAGGTCCCTTCCAACCCAAGCCATTCTATGATCTTGGCCCCTCTCTTTTGAATTAAAATCCAATAAACTGGTGTATCTGTCCCTTAGTGGAAAGGGTACTGAAGGAGGGAATCTAAAACCATCACAAAAGACAGGCTTAAGGAAAAACACACTTTTGTGACCAATTTGGATATTCTGGTAATACATAAGTTTCAGAAGAAACTGTTATCCCTGAAACAGAGATCATTTTTACATGTCCAACCCACATAAAACTGTAGGTGATGCATCACAAACAGACCACTTCTAAATATAAAAATTTATTCTCAGTATTTTGACCCTGAATTATCTTAACGTTCAGGAGAAGAACAAACAAGGAATGTAACACACTGCACAAAATTTAATTTTTGCCTTTCAGTCAGTATCCAGTAAAGATTAGGCATGGTAAAAGTAGTACTGTCCTTAGAGCACCTCGAATGAAGTATGCTGGCAACTCTCATCACCCTGCGCTAGGACACAATACGAATGGAAGTGTGCCTTATGCTTCAGATGGCAATCTGTGCACAAACAGTTGAGAGTTATAAAGGAAACATGCATCTATATTGTGTGTTCATGTATTTGCAACATATATCATTCAGGAAGATACGATATGCAGTAATTTCTTCTCATGTTCCTGCCCTGATATATTTGTGCTTGGCTTACCCTAGGTGTAAGGCTGACTAAATACATGCTGAAATGCATACGCATCGTGTGGGAGAGTTACTCATGCATGAGCTTCTTATAGTAACTAACTCCCCCACATTGTGCACTGCGTGTAGTTAGTACCTATATGGGAATTAAAAAAATTTCATGTGCAAGAAAGTTGATTTGCCTTCTGAAAACATTAAGTTTTATGATCCCTTCTTAAAACATGAGTATGTGATACAGCATCAGGTCTGACAGTTAATGCCATTTCTGGGAAAAAAAGGAGAACAGAAGGTGAGTATGTAGGAAAATGTGGCATAATAAGTAAAAATGACAGAAACACTGGCATAGCATGATGCTAAGTGAGTGCCATTAGTGAGGAAGGATAAAATAAGTAATTTTAAATGAAGGACAAATACTAGAAGAAAATGGAGAACATACATCTTTTTCATATACCAGCTGTCTAACTGTTGGGGTGTGGGGAAAACTGATTGACAGTGAACTAAGAACTGTGGAAAAAAAAACTGTTTTCTTCTAAATTTAACTTATGTAGGAAATAATAACAAGCACTGAGGGCCTCCTCCTGTGTTGATAGTTTGATGCACTAAGTAAATAAGTTTTTCTCCTCATTCACTGATTACACCTGACTTTTCTAAGTCCTTCTTGCTCAAAAACATACAAGTGAGAATACAATAGTGGGGAACAAAAGAACGGTTCTTACTTGCAATTTGCAAAGAAGCTTTAAGGGCCAACTCTCCTGCTCATGTCTAAATCAAGTAAGGTATTAATGAAAGAAGCTTCTCGTTACTCACCTGTTGACAAAGACCAGTGAGATTGGCTACTCCATTAAATATTCATTTATAATCAGTTATTCATAAATACACAGCGTAGCTGTTTTAGAGCCAAAGACTGCTTAGCAATTCTGCATCACTTGAATGTGAAGCGTTCACACCCTTTGCAAACATCACACATGAGAAATGAATTCAACACTAATTCTTACTACACATAGCCTGAAAAGGCAGAGGAACACACTTGAAATCCCATGAAGGATATCAGAATGAGAATCATAAGGTGCTACCTCCAAGCTGAAGCTGCAGTTAAGCACATTAGCACAAATACAAAGTTAGGGTGACATGGCATCTTAGGTTTTCAAGGAACTATATGTCAACAAAATAAATTCTGAATCACTACGGTAGTTCACAACACCTTCTAGCAATACATATAGACACAAAACTGAATGCTAAAGCATGCAACATGTTTATGGATAGAACACAGCTTTAAATGAAGCCTGAGAGTCTGTGCTAGGTTTCTAAGTTTTCAGAAATTCACAGTTTTCCCACCTTGACTTTCAAACCTTAGGAAAAAGACTTGCTTCAGTGTATTGGTGTTTTGCCATTGTGTTTGTTCCTGCCATAATGCAAATAAACAGTACATGCTAGCACTAATAAAACAAAGAGGATGAAGGTGACAAAAGCAGGAAAGTTTTACATTCATTACAGTATCACAACTATATTCAATATCAACATTAAAACACAATTATATTGCCATAAATCCAAATTCACCTAAAAGCTTGACTGTCTTCCCAGTACTTACAAAACCACGAACTTGTAATAAACCCTCACCGCACCATATTATTTATTCTACCAACCCCAAAATCATTATTTATCTTCAAACAGCAGATAATCTGGAATAATGAAAAATGAAAGCTGTATCAGACTTAGGAGTTTTAAACTGTGAGGTTTCTGGCCTTGAATGAGTCTTGTATGAGAAGGAACAGAATGCTGGCTTTTACTCCCCATGAACAAAGAAGAGCTATCATTGACAGTATCAGGTTAAACTGCCTCCTCCTAGGCAATACCTACAGCCAGAACACAGTAGGCTGCCTCTGAAATCCAGTCTGATGTTACACATCAGAAGTACCAGATTACTGCCATTAAGATGTGCCAGCAAGACAGAATATTCTGCTTTAAGGATGAAAAGCCAGCAAGATCAAGCCCAAGAGATCTACTCAGCAGCCTCTTACACCTTTGGATTTCGCCCAGGGTTTGTACAAACACTGGATGGGCAACACAGAGTAATTTCAGAAAGATTTTTCACTACATATATCCATCATCAGACCAGAAGTAAACAGTTCTTTCAGAAGGTAACAAATTAACCTTATGGTACGATCTAAAACTTGGAAGGTTTACTAGTAGGATATATGAGTTAGTAGTATGAAATCCCATTTCTAGACCTTCAGTCAAGCATAGGTAAAACTAGCAGTGATTCCATCTGATTCGGCAGCCAATAAGAAGCTATTTATTTCAGACTAATGCCCACTAAAAGCCAATAATTTCAGAATGCACAATCACGACAGAAGTTTTCAATGCCAAATATAGCAACATTATTCATGCCCTGCAAGAACAACAAAATGACTGCTAGTATTGAACAAAAGCAGAAACAAGGGCATAGAAGCAAGAAGGAAAACAATAAAATTAAGTCTATCACCTGTTATGTAACTACTTTTAAACTTACCAAAAATCTAAGCTGAATCTCAGAAGATGGTGGAAGTAAAATCTACCTTGTCTTCAGGATCTGTGGTTAGAAAACATAAGCTCTGTTTTTCTAAGCTTATGTTTGTTCTATTCTAATTGAAGTTTTAGCTTTTGGCACAGCTGAATAGAAAGACTGATTAGCTCTACTTGTATGGGATGGGCAAAAACCTTCATGCTAGATATTGATTTTAAAAAAAAATAATCAGAACAAGCTAAAAATTCCTGTATGACAGGCCACTGGCAAGGTACAGGATTGAGCAGGAAAAATAATTTATTCTGAAGGCTAGCAAAAAAAAAATAATTCTGACAAACAGAACACTAATTGGAAGACATGTTTTACATTTAAGAGCAAATCTACCTCTGTTTATGTAAATTACACTAAAGTATCACAGAGGGGCTGGTACAGAGGTGGCTGACAGCATTAATTTTTAGGCTGAATAGACCATCTACATTATTGTATTACATGAGGCTTGGTTCTTAAGCCCACTAAAGTCAACAGACTTCATTTATTCCAACGGTCTTTTAACATGACCCAGAATTTAAACCGTAGAACTGCTTCCTTTGTAGTCACAGGGTCTGAAAAACTTCTGGTTTGCAGAAGAGATCTCCCTCAGAGCTGAACCACACTGGCAAACTAAGTGACTCTCTGGATTATATCTCTGCAGTTGCAGAAAATATTCTCACTCTTACCTGTACATTTTCTTCTGTAACTTGAATTTCAGCAGTGTAAATATAATCAATAAGCATCCTGAGGGTCCAGCCATCGACTTCCTTTATTCGAACTCTCTTTGCTCGGCTTTCACTCATCTCACCTACAAATACAGTTTCGTAGTCAAGTAAATTAGGTAGAAATACAGGTCAAATTTAACAGTTTAATAGTAATTACTCCTGCCTACAACAGAAATGTTTGTGTATGATCAGTTGTAACAACAAAGCAACTTTAATAAGAATTCAATTTTCCCTCCCTTTCTCTCTCCAAAGGAAGACTGTTGTTACCATCATGTGAATACTACCCAGGTTAGACTTTTACTACTGTTGACCTATTTTTGCCAGTATACAGTATCAGTAAAATGTTGTTATCAAACCTAAGTAAGACTTCGATTCAAACACATACAAAAAACATTTTGCTGGCAAAGCAATCCATTAAATACACTTGTTTTATTAAATTATTAATCGAAGAAGCGTACCAAATGCAGTCTGGGGTCATTTTACTTAAGAATTAACAGAAGAATTCCACAGAAGAATTAACATACATTGCTTGCCTTACTTATTATTCCCTCTGCTACAGATCTGATTTAAGAATTAAAACTCAAACTAAGATAAAATGGAAAGCAAGGAAAAACTCATTGGATCTGTTTTGTGGAGGCTGACACGTTGGATGTATGCCATAACCGACCTTCACAGAAAGTCCTGCAAGAAGCTTCCACCTTCTGAAATATGATGTTTCTCAAAATGCAACATTTTGTTTGCATCCAAAGTAATTGCCTAAGGATACATTTTGAAGAAAGGACTACACCTTCCCTGGGACTACCAACCACACATCTGGGCATCTCAGACCTTTAACCCTTTATTGCACTAAATTACACTGAGAAGTGAAATATGAGCTACGCTGGTGATGTTGATAGATATACATAAACTCTCACTTTGGAAAAGTAAATCCCTGTCTCTGGATACATCTATTTGTTCTTCTTCTACATTGGATAAGTTTTTATTTTTTTCCCCATAACATCTAGAGAAAAGGGAATAGATGAGGTAACATTTAACCCACACAACCATAGAGTAGACAGTGGGGAAGAGAACCCTAAGACGCTTACCACTGCTGGTATTTCTTGAGGAAGTACACACATTTTCATTGTTTCTTACCCTATGTCCTTTAGGATTGATGCCAGACAGTGCACTTTACCCAGAGCATCACTAAGAAATTTGTTAGTTATTCATGTTTTTTGAGCTCAAGGCTAAGGAATGTATTTTAAATCAACTGAAGTTGGTAGGCAGTGCTGAAGACCACCTACAGCAATGTACTACTATTTAATGTCAGCACCAGTTGCTAGCATTCTGGAAAGCCCTGGTGATGAACCATAACAGCAAAATCCAGCCCCTGTAGACTTCTTCCACCTGCTCTTCTGAAACATTTCCCTACACCTGTGAAAGATGATTGTAGTGTGTTCTTTGCAGGACCCTGGGTTCCAAGTTCAAACTTTGACACAGATTAAACCTACTGATCTTCAGAGCATGCATGCAGAAGTTATTTATTATGCAAGCTGCTGTGGAGGTGGTCCCTTGGGAAAATCATGTGTGTGGGAGAGCAGAGTTGGATATTATGCAAGCACATTGGTTTTGTTTTCAGATTTTGTGTAAAGGCTTCTGAAGCCATGGACAGGCATCTTCTCTGTTTAGCAATACTGCCCGGTACCTACAGGAAAAAAGGAGGCTTCAACTTTTTGTGCTAAAAGGAGATGCAGTCTTACTATGATGCTGAACAAGTCCTCTTGTGATCCAGACTTGGTTTGAGAGACCATATGCAGAAAACCATCAACTCACTCGCTAGGCATTCTCAGTCTAGAATTCAGCCTTCCAAAGCACTCGTGTCATAGACAGCTGTGCCATAATATCCTCAGAGTTGTTAGTGACATGGAAAGGAAAGCGCTGGGCTGCTCCAACCTCCCAGGCGGGAGCTGCAGAGCAATTGTAGAGCTGAAGTTACTAACAGCTATCTAAAAGCTAACACGGTTAGCTCGCAACAGTAACGTAAGGAAGGTGTGGGGGTTTGTTTTGTTTGTTTTATTTAAAAAAAAAAAAAACATATTTGGGGAATAGAAACAAAGAGAGCAGGTAACCAGTTAAGGGTAGGCAATTCTCTCCCCACATAGGATGTGGCAAAAGAGGAAAATAAACTCAGGTCACCCACTGGAGTACCCCTTCACTGATGTTTGATAATGCTTTCTTCTAATCACTTAGGCATATTTAATTCAGGATCATGATAAATACTTCTGAAGAATTTCACTGAAGAATTCACAAAAAGATTATTCCTGGTAACATAGTCCTGGATGGTTAATTTTTCTTCCCCATTTGCCCTCACTTACAAGATAATTGTTACTAACTTACTAAATTTTGTAACTTAAAAGGGCAGTAACTTTCTTCTGGGTATTTAATAGGACTACTTCTACTATTAGAAGTGCAAACGGGAAAAAAAAGTCAGAGGTTTTGATCACAGTTAATGCTAAACCCTACGCTGCACAGCCATGAGTACCTAATGACTCAGAGAAAGATGGAAGTAACCTGCAAATATGTGCCTAAATATAAACTTCTAACTTCTAGTCAAGAACAAGTAACCCTGTAGCTGGGTAAGGGATCAAATGTACTTAATTGAACTTGCAGATTACTGGATCAGAATACAACTCCACCTGAGAAGTGTGAATCGCAGGATTCTCAGAGATAATTATGAAGAACTCGAGGATTATTTTTGTGAAGAATAGCTGAAATGTGACAAGACACTTGGTCCTTGCTGAGAACAGCATGTAATAGTAGTATAAAATCTGTGGGTAAGTTCTGAAGCCACACATTAATTCTATTTAAACTCCCACTGATGTGGTTCACCAACTACACAAACACTGCCCCAGGTGTGTGGGTTAGAAGGTGCCCACCCTTTCCTCAAGTGAGCATTCCCACCTCCCACTCCACAAGGGGGTCAATAAAGAGCTACGTCTGAAAACATAAAACAAGCAAAACTTCAAGAGGGAGCGATGTAAGGGAAGAACCATGATTTCAGTGATTCCACTTGGACAGCGGCCGCAGACACTGTGGCATGGGCACTCCTGAAGGGCAATAAACTTCCTCACAGAAAGGACACTCAGACAAGCAGAAACGTCTTAACCAGGCTGCTGTATGCCACAGAAAGCAGAAAATGAACCTGTACCCTGAGTAAAGAATATTTTCCATGTGAGAGTCAACAATAATTAATCTTTAACACAGAACTAATTTAAGAGGCTTGTCTTTCTCCATTACTTAGGTGATGAACTGTTTAAAAACATGTTTTCATTTGAAAATTAAAGAAAGCAGTGAAGTTAAGAAGGAATGTATTAGTCACCTGGAATGTCTGTCTCAACTATAAACACAAATTTGAAGAGCTATTAGAAGAACAGCTATTTAAGTGGAAGCTTTGTGATGTTTCATACACAACTTGAAAGCATTTGTTTCTGCTCATAGAGACTCCTCTCCTAGCTTTGGTTGTGTCATAACATTTGTGTACAGAATCAAAACTATTCTGAACTCTATACTTATTCAGTTTCAGTAAAGTGCTTGCTAATAATCAGCTGTTTCCCCAGGACACAACAGTATTTCAAATTATATCAGTCTTCCAGTTACGTACAATTAGACTTATTAAAACTCCATTTTGCTTGCATACTGGCATGACAAGAGTCACATTTTTTACTCTGTTTGACCTGGTGCTCTGAAGTAATACATTGCAGAGAACTCTTTTTAATTTCAAACAGGCAACATTAATGACCAAAGCAGCACAAGATTTGAAAAGGAACAGAGAAAACTTCCAAAATTAATTTTAACAAGCATTTAGTAGCATTCTCTCCTTGACTCCAAACTCCACATGATTTCAATGTGATTTATAATTGTCATGGAATTAAACCCACAGTACAGGAATTCAGCTGTAGGGTACTATGAATCCGGCTCTATTTTAGCTTAGCAAGCCTTCTGGCATTCCTACTGTAGCAACAACTTAATCAGCACGGAGCAAGCAGAGGCAAAATCAAGCCTGCACAGAGAAGTTGTGGCAATGATGCAGAGTACATCTGTCACAGAGAATTATCCTAAGAGGACTGAAACATGCACTCCAGCTACAGGCAGCCAAGGCCACAGAAAGCTTTCTTATCTACTAACAGCCTAGAATACTCAGGAACTGAAGAATGCAGCAATGGTAGTTGTTAAAGGACAATTTACTTCAGAATTCACATTAAAGTTGTTTTAACCTTATTTTGTACAAGTCAGATTACTACAGTCTTCAAGAGTATAACAACTCTACTATTTCCAGCTTACTTAAGTTACTCAACTTAAATTAGTTTAAATAAAGGAGGCTTTAAAATTATTTGCCATGCTACCAGAGGTATAATTGCCAGTACGTCCTCAGATGGCACATAAATTCATAACAAGTTCCTGTTGTCTTAACTAAAAATTAAATGAGATCCTAAAAAGCAAAAGTTATTTAATTTTGTGCATTATAGAAGTTGAATTGGATTAGAACATAGTAAATATTGAAACATTTGGTACCTGTAAACATGGCATGGAAGTAGGGACTGCAGGCGGCTAGCACAACTCTATGCGCAGCAATTTCCATGTCTTCAGCTACTATCGTCACATCACACAGCAAGTTTTGACTATTTAGAAACATCAGAGAAAGTAATTTCACATATGCGAACCATAGTAGGAAAGTACAAAATAACACAATTTCTCCCTTCGTGCCCTCAAAAAGAGGCAGGCAGACAATGTTGACGAAGCATTGTTTTTAAATGTGCTATAAAATCTCATGGTGATTACTCAGTAGGATTACAGATGGTGCTTGGGTACACAGAACTTTACAAAAGCAAACAACTGAATTGTGATTTCTTCCACAGATAATAAGTTTTCTGCACTGAATAACAAAAATTCATATCAGTGCAATTTATGAGCCTTCTAACTGGAAGTCTGGACTTCTTTGGATACCTGTAAAGAATTTGACATACATAAAACTAAAAAAATGAGGTAAAAAATAAGACTTTACAGATAACACAGAATCCAAACTTTAGTTTTGATGCCTATGTCACATTACACTGGAAGCTCATGCCTACTTCATTGTTCAAAATCACTACTCAATCATATCTATATTTAGTGTTTTGCAAGCATTTTTCATACATAGTTCTTGTACACAATAGCTTTTTTTTTTTTTTTTTTTTTTACTCAAACAAGTTTAGAATATATTTTGTTTAATTTCTTGTCTTCCCTTCCACCTTCATTACATCCATTTGCTTTCCTGTCCTTCACAACCTCAATATGTGTTTCCTCCCTCTTTTTTTGTAATAAAGTAGAGAGCCATTCCCGGAACAGATATTTGCAACACAGTTTACAACTACTGGATATACCTCTTCCAGTTAAATCCACCACCAAGTGTACTCTTCATAATCCAATTTTCTTGATGGAAGGACAAAAAACACCAAAAACCTGAAATTCCCCAGCACATAAATAGTTTAAGTCAAAGACACCCTTTCTTCCCTTCCTGTTCCAGCAGTCTCTCTGTACCAGTAGCATACAACTGACAAAACTCAGAGCTAGAGCAACAAGTAATCAAGGATGGGGGAGACAGTATGCTTCACCAGCTCATATTCCTTAGGGACAGGGTTAGAGCTATGTGTCAATCCAGCAGTCCTTATTCTCAGTACTTTTGAAAATATAAATTTTTACCTTTTCCAGAACACGTATCGCAACCAGAAGGCAGACCTTCTGATGGTCTGCAACTACCACACAGAGTAGCAGCACAGACTGGGTGAGCAGTTGCATTTTTGCTCTTATAGAGAATTGGAGCTGTCAGCCAAACTGCTCAGATATTCACCTTGGTCCCAAGAAAACACCATAACTGCCCAGCCCCTGCAATCATCCAATTTATTTGAGCACAGCCTCAAGAAAAGAAGGCCTAGTGCAGGTTACACACCAAAAATTCTGGCAGCCACAACTAACCTTCGGGGCCATACAGCAAACCAAGCACCAGATTTTTTTTTCATTTATTTATTTTTTTTTACCTCTTTCAGCTCATAATGCCTACAGCAATCATCTAAGTCTCCTAAGTTTAGTGTGCAGTATGGTTATTATCAGAAAAAGCCATATAATGTAAGGTAATGGCCATACCCAGACGAACCAGAGGATCCTGAGAAAAAACATTACATTTATTATACAAAAATTGACACTGAAAGCTACAAATAAGAGGTCATCATTTACCAAAGACAAATTACCAATTTTTTGTGATTCTTGCACTTATCCTGACAACAGTGAGAAAAGGTCTTATCCTTAGCTGCACAGACATACCAAAGCTACCTGTGAAGCCAGAAGCAACAGAATTACATCAATGCAAAACTGCACCCAGTTAACAACATTGTACAACACAGACAAAGCAACTTAAGGGTAGTCCAGATTCATCCCTAGTTTGGAATTGCATTAGGTGAGCATGAACATTGGGAACGCTACTACAAGCTGACAAGCTACTTAAACCACTAAACAAAGAAACAAGCTATGAACTAGTTCATGTGCTCCAGTGCCAGCATCCTGTGGCTCCCACAGCAACTCAGCACATCTATTTCACGAGAACATGCTAACTTATTTTAGAAAAGCTTGCCTTTTGAAGCAATATTGTAATAAGTTTCTTGTATAGACTGACTGAACAAACATAGCCATGGTGCTACATCATCTTCCTAGATGAAAAGAAAAAATGACAAATGGAAAAAAAAAAAAGAATAGATTTTAAAATAACTATTGTTTACTAACTTCCAGGTTATTTTGGTTTATATAGAGGAAGGTCGTTACCCACATCTTCAAAAGATTCTGATAAAGTCTTGTTTGTAAGAATGAGGAATTAAATAAACATAGGCAAGGTTGGACTCCATGTCATAAAAGCAAGTTATAATGAAGAACGAAGATAGGCATTAGAGGTTAATTTCTTCGTGTGTCAAGAACTAATTAGCTATCCTAATGATCCCTCTGACTCAGTGTTGAGGTGATGGTGAGTAATGAAATGACAAAAATTACCAAGGACAAAATTATTCAAGTTTGTCAAAATTTGAAGACACAGAAAAATCCTCTTAGGGGCAAATAGAACTGGGTAACTAGGCAGCAGTCAAAAAAAATAATATGAACTCATAGACTTGAGCATTCCAAACACAACACATTTCAGACACTTGAGCAGATGATTTCTTCACTAGTTATCTACTTTCTGAAGAGTACACCTCCAGCAAATACCTTCTTGTATTACACTAATGAAAAGAACTGAAATAGAATCCACTTTAAGTAGTCAACAAAATCAAAAATATCATTTACTTGATTAACGCTAGGTCTTCATTTAGAGCAACGAAGTCTGATACATACCTAAAATATTTCAGCTGATTATTTCAATTTGAAATACATGCAAAAATTAATGTTTATAATTCCATCTAATTAGCACTTACCATTTTAAAAGCTATGCTAAGCTTAAACAGTAAACATCGCTGCATCAACTACCTTAGTAAATAAGAACTACAGTCAGGGTTTGCATGGCACCGCTCCTGTTTAAACTTCAACTATTTATATATGTAGGAAAAATGCTCAAATTGCTTCTACTGCAATCCCAATTGAAGTAACCATGGAAATGAAAGTATATTC
The DNA here is from genome assembly GCA_011076525.1 of Nettapus auritus. Classification (NCBI taxonomy): domain Eukaryota; kingdom Metazoa; phylum Chordata; class Aves; order Anseriformes; family Anatidae; genus Nettapus; species Nettapus auritus. Next base: position 39,538,515 of record CM021768.1, on the reverse strand, counting down.
TGAAAATAATCCTTGCCCTTCAACAATGCACTCTGCTGGAAGACCACGCATATTTTACTTGCAAGGCAACAAAATGCAGGTAACGTTTCTCCCTGCTCAAATTGCTGTATGCTGAGATTCATTCTCAGAAATTGGTCATCATCTAAACTCTTACTCTTCGTTAGGAAGTCAAGGGCCAGTGACTCTAGCTAGGCTCTATGGCGCTCCTCAGGACAGTGAATGTGGTTTCTTGGAAAAGCCAAGAGTGCATCACTAAGTTGAAGCAACAAACATCTGTCTTTCCAGCATAAGGTAATTAGGCTGTAACATACTAGAAAAACAGCCTCTTCTTTTATCCCGTTATCCTCAACTATGGAAGTCTTTGAGATGGCTTCTAATCATTTATAGCCAATGCATGATTTTCTCCAATCTTCCAGTACCGTACAAACTGTCACGGCTAGATAAATACATTGATCTGATCACAGTATCTACCATGGTATTGAAGACTTACCCATACAGATCAAAGATCTGAAGATCAAAGGCAGTGGCACACTCTAATACGGTATCAGTTACTGTTGTTGTCTAAGGTGAAGCCTCTCCAACTGTTAACCTCATACTGGAAATGACAATTGGCTACCAGATTTTAACACCCCCCGCTATTGTCTATGCTGCAGAAACATTTTATTTATTTAATTTCTCTATTGTTGCTGTTAGCTATAAAGCTGAACTACTGTCAGTGATAGTTGCGAGTCCTAATTACCAGAGCTCAGTTGTGAGCTCTAATTACCAGCTGTCACAGTTTTCAACACCATCTCACCTACTCATATGTAGAAAATAAATCAATATGGGTGCTAAGAACAGCATTAGCACCAGTCCTCCAGTTTTGCTGAAATTGATGGTAGCATCACTCATGGTCTTACAAAACTTATCAAGTGACTTTCAACATTTGACTTGGGAGTTCATAAATTGTTCCTAGGGGAGCATGCAAAAGAAAGATACTTAAGCAAAGAAAGCCTACTGTCAGTTTTACATTTGTTAGACTGTGACCTATGTCTCCGGGTTAGAAACTTTTAACATTTTTCTAGTTCATAGTCCTTTACAAAAGTCAACAACAGACACGAAGAGCCTTGGCCTCAATTCATAGAGTCACTTTGATTCTAACTGGGATCAACTCCTTAAAAGACAGTATCAGTAGGTGTAACTCCTTAAACACATTCCCTAAGCATTTTTCAAGCCTCAGAAACCTAGTTCGATTAACCTACGAAAAGCAGAAACATACTGTACCCGTTACAGCTATTATCATGTGACTATCATTCACCTGTCACTTCATTGTATATCTAATCTTCCCCATCAGCTACTCTTCTGAAATTGCTCATTCCATTTTTAGAACTTAATAAATGTAATTGAAACTAAAGCTATATTATAGACTCCAGGCAGGTGTATACAGTGAAGTAATACCTTCTTAATTCATTCATAACTTTAAAAGCTTTCTTCATGTGCCACGGATTCACTGTAACAGGACAGTGAATTTCAGTGTTATCATCTTTCAGATCCAAGGGCTTCTGATGGCAAAGTTTGGTGCATCTGGAAAGACAAAAAAAAAAAAAAAAAAGTAAAAAGGTTAATACTTCTTGCTACACCCCCATATCACCACTCTGGTTTTGCCACCTTTATTTTTGGAAGGGAGTGAATGGGACTTGCAGCTCAGCTTATTCTTTACTCCAGGTAATTTTAGTTTCCCTTTTACCAGCAGCATATGGTGGGAGGAGAAGTAGGTAGAATTCCCTAGGAGCAACGAGTTGGTGACCAACACTAGTGAGCTTGACAGAGGCAGTCAGGGCTAACAATAAGCTCCATTACAGAAGACACAAATGATGCCCTAGAACATTTCAAATACACTCTGAAACGAAGGGAGAAGCAGCAGCTCTGCATCTACTAGCCTAGTGCCAGTACAGATGGATGGCAGAACACATCATCCATCACCTCAGTCTCTCAACGTATTCATCTCCCGTTGAAAGAGAGCAGAGCTCTGCCCTTCCACCAGGACCTCACTTACAGGTTCATGCAGCTTCCAGGTTATTTCCTCTGACAGGAAGGCCACATGATGACTACTTGGGCTTTCCCTAGCAGCAGCATGAAACATGAATGAAAGTGACAAAAATTGGTTGGTTTTGCTTATCCACTCAATGTACTGAAAAGCAAAAGTGACCAATCTTAGATTTTCTCACTCTCAAAAACCCACCCAAAATAGTGAAAGAAAAACTGAGCAGTGTGAAGAATCGGTAGCTCTATCTACAATGAACTCTTTTATATAAGAAATGCCTCAGTTCTACAGGCAGTTAGTTCTGTAGCAAAATGATTACCGTATACCTCTCAGTCACTACAAGTGTCTAAGTGGCAAGTGGATTTTTCAAGCCAAGTCAATGAGTTCTGCATTTACAATCACAATGCTACCTTTACAAGGTAAATTTGATTATGGCTCTTCTTGGAAAATCCTTAGCATCAGTGACGTGTTCACCTATACTGACATAACTTCATTCCTGAACCTCCAAACTAGAAATAAGCAAGATATATTTATCTGGCACTGCAGTCTCTTGGTGGGGTAACTGGCCCTGATACATCAGAGATCTGATGTGAAATAAAAGCCTGACTTGCTTGCTTGCTTGAAGGAAGAATAGAACTGGGCATACAGATGGGCTCCCAGAAACCCAACCTCCCTTCTACCATACCTGAAACATTTTACTTGGGCACGTCTAAGGAAGCTTTCAAGAAAACTTCAAGGATAATTCATTTAAGATTTTCACTTGTACCACTATATTTGGTGCTCTGCAACAACCTGTAAAGCAAAGTCGCGGGCCCTACTTCTCATCATCCCAAAACTAGCTACAAAATTTTGGAGCAAAGGACCACAAAAGTGCATCAGGCAGTAACAGAGAGCTAACCTAAGTGAGGCCCATCTACGGAACTCAAGCTGGTAGTCAGTGGCTGCACCGCACGACAAAACCAGTAAGAATTAAAAGTTTGAAGCTCATGGACATGACAGGACTCAGGACTGCAAGGAGCCCAGCAGCAGGGAGCAGTTTTGCATCGGCTGGGAAAAAGAAATCAGGTGAGATGCTACAGCACACACACACATGTTGCTATGCAGAGGATCCATCCCGTCTAAGACACTTCTTCAGGCAGACTACTGACTGAATTCGCCCCAAAACCGACAGGGAGGACAGGGTGACCTCAGGGGCATCAACACCCCGCCGGCTGCCCGCGACCTGCTTTACAAAGGCACCCAGACACTAAGCCCCCCGCAGCGGCTCCGAGCGAGCCGGGAGGGCCGGGGCCGTCCCCACAGAGCCCTGCGACAACCCTCGGAGCCCTGCGACCAGCCGGGGACGGGGCTTTAGGGGCGGCGGGGCCGGCGGCAGCGCCTCCCCACAGGCACTCGGGGCCGGCGGCTGGCCCGGGGCGCTGCGGCGGGGAGCGGGCAGGGGCGGGATGCGCCGCGCCGATGCCTCCAAAGGAAAAAAAAAGGAGAAAAAAAAGGGGAAAAAAAGAAAAAAAAAAAAAAGAGAGAGAGAGATAGAGAAATAAAGGAAAGAAAAAAGAAAAGGGGAGGAAAATAATTAAAAAAAAAAAAAAAAAAGGAAAAAGGGGGGGATGGGGAAAAAGGTGGAAAAAAAAATAAAAAAAAATAAAATCCCGCCGCTGCAAGCCGTGAGGCTCCCTGTGCGCCGCGATGCCCGCAGCCCCCCTCCCCGCGCCCCCCGCCCCGTCCCGCACTCACACGGGCGGCAGCAGCATCTCCATGGCGGCTCGTCCCGGGCTGGCTGCGGCTGCGGCTGCGGCGGGCGGCCGCCAGCACCATGCCAGCCGCTGCCCGGCCCGGCTCAGCCCTTGCCCCTGCCCCTGCCCCGGCGCCGGGTACGGCCGGCGGAGCCCCGCTGCCTGCGGCCCGCGGGAGCCGCCGGCGCTGCCGCTTCCGGGGCCGCCGCACGGCGCCTGCGTGCTGCGGAGGGAGGAGGGGGAGGAGGAGGAGGAAGGGCAGGAGGAGGAGCTGGTGGTGCTGGCCCCCTGCCCTCGGTCGGGTAGGGGAGCTCACTGCGCCGCAGTCCCCGTGAGGTATTGCTCAGCCTTGAGGAGAAAACTGCATGCTACCCCAACACTCCATTTCTAGCAGCGAGAGGAGTTTGAGGGCAGTGCGTTTCAAGCAAAGCAGAAAATGGCAGGTGCTTTTTGCGTGAAGGATGGTACACTTCACCAATGTGGCTAATGAAATCACGCTACTAAAACTAAATGCGTTTTAATCTTTTGCTTAATGTTTGCAAATCTCTAGTAATATTCCCCTCTAGGAAAAGGCAGCTTTAGTTTCCTCCTCGAGTTCTCTCCATTGATGTTCGATTTGGGAACACTTCAAAAAATTTTAAATGGAGGCTGGAGGCTTTTCTAAATTAAATCATCACAATTGCCAGTGCCTGTTTTTACAAACTTTGTGTTTCACATCCGCTGAATTAGTCTGTTCTCAATAGACAAGCAGGTTTGACTCTAGGTTGTACTGGAGAAGATGAGCTATTGGTTAAAGATGTGAAAGAAACACCAAAACCTGCTTGCATGGTAGCCTGCCCACAGGAACCAGCCTGCAATAACACATTCTCAGATGAAGCTTTAAAAGTATTCCTTTCAGCCTGCTCAGCAGGGCATAGAATAGATAAGATCCGAGCTCATCAGCAGGTCTGGATGTGGTAGATTGGGTAGTGATGATCACTGTCACATCGTCTCTTCAGGTTTCTGCATCCCAGGGTAAACTTGTGCACTGTTACTTCACGAGACAAGTGCCCTAGCTTTTACTATCTGCAAGACCTGCGCGAATCTTACCAGTAATAGACTATACTGTGTTGAAGGATCCCCATTAGACTATGAAGTCATTGTAAACTTCTCTGGAACCTACTGAAGAAACATTTCTGCACATTACTCGCATAAAGATCCTACAAGCACACAGGCAGATGAAGATTCTGCCACTGTTAATACAGCAGAACTATTCAGTAGTGCTCATTCTTAAGTGAACATTAAGCATTTCCAAACTGTGATTTTTGTCATCTTTTTTGCAGAGTTCTTTGGCTTTTGAGCCAAAGTAGCTTTTGAGTTTTATGTGAGCTGAAGTTACCTTTGATGCAGAACATCAAAAAGAAACAAAAATAGGACAGGGATCTATTTTTTTCCTAAATGTTGTCTTTGTACTTCAGTAATCTTGAAAGGACTCATATAAAGCTGTAACAGAAATGATTGTATCCAAAATACATTATGTGGTTATGGCAAAACAACTGAGATACCTAACCATGAGAAAAGACATTTGAATACAGTATTTGGATTTTTACGGGATTACACCTGATCCACTTTTAAAAAATGTATTTAAATATAAGCGGGGGTGTGATGTAGTTTAGAAAGGAAATAGCCTAAGTTTCTTGACTACGATAAAACAGCTGCCATTTTTGTTTATGCAGCAGCAATTCAAATCCCTGCATTTACTGAGAAAATTCACTGCTGTGGTTACATCTGCCCCTGTAACAACACTTGGGCCCTTCCCACTTGTTTTAGAGTACAATGCTAAGGAATGCTGCCAATGCTTATTAACAGTTGCACGGTTCTTCAGATACATTGACACCAGAGGTGCTTTACTGATAAAGTAATACAGATGCTACACGTCAGCAAAGTACATCCACTGAAAATGAAGCTACGCCTGCAAGGCTCTGCTTCCTAGCAAGATAGTTCCACAAGTTACCAAGACCTACAAATGGCAAGCAATCCTGCTAAAAGTCAAAGTATCTGCATGCATACATGCCATCCTACCAGCATTTTTAAGGGATCACACGCCATACTGCCATGGTCATGCTAGAAGAAATCTGTTAGGTTTAGTCGCTGAGAACACTGAAATAAGACCTTACTAATATTTTTAATTGACAAACCCAGGTTAAAAAGACCTCTCCGAAAAGAACAAAAATACATTTGTAAGAACATTTACTCATTTTAAGATATTAGAAGTCACAGCTCCTAGCAGTTTTGGCAGAATACTTGTGAGAAGATACATGATGTAAGATGCTACTAAGGCTGGTAATGAAAAAGGAAGAGGAAAGGGCTAGAACTGGAGGCTTAAATACCTGTCTGAATTGCTGCTGCTGCAAACAGAAAAAAAAATAATAACAGGCCCATCCTCACTTTCTTATCTGTTGGGTTGTTCACTACATTTGTATCTTACTGAATTTAATTGTCGGTAATTTCTGTATAAAAATTATGTAAAAATAAATTGTTTTTATCTAAAAATCTTTCAGGGTACATATCCTTTTTTTTTTTTTTTTTTTTTTTTTCTCCCTGTGCTTTTCACCCCCAGTAAGATTACCATCCTGCAACAGAATTCTCTACAAAGCAAGAGCCCAGCATCCATATAGATCCACCAGGATTTATGTGCAATTCGCGACAGGACTTAAGGTCAACACAGACATCACCCATTACCGCATTCTTTTGTCTAAGATTCTAGCACTAATATCACCGTTACATAATCTCACTCTTACTCTAGTATGAGACATTTTTCCAGAAGAATGCAATATTTAAAATTTCAGAGGAACACTGAAAAAAAGACATGAATGCATTTGAGAAGATTTACGTTGGAAAGTAATATGAAAATGAAAAGCAAGAAAGTGCATGCAGCAGACAGAGAAAGGGACCAGATTGCAGGAGAATATGTATCAGAGAGTAGGCAGAGAGAGAAAAAGTAAAATGTGTCAGCTGGAAATGTGAAATAAGGAATAGGAAAGCAGCTGCTATCAAAAATAAACTGTACTGTGACCAGTCAGTTAAACACGATTAAACGTGGATAAAAATATTTAGTCTTTTCTCACGTTATTCTTCCATGTAAGCAATTGCAGGAGCACCAAAAATTATGCATACCTAATTAAAACAGGTGAAGAGTAATATTAATTCTGTAAAGTTCATGGATCTTACAACTAGGATGAAAATTAGTAACTAGGAACTGGCTTGTCAGTTTTTAAAACCAGACATGGTGTAATTCCCCAAAAGACTTGATATAACACATGTTCTGGTAAACAGACTAAGTACTCCAGCCCTAGTTTTGGAAGAGCAAACAGTAAGAAGCTTCTGAGTTCTACACAATGGAGAAGTTAGGCACTTGTGGGCAGTGCTGAACAGTAAGATGTTCTTGGTAAATTACACGTCCATTTCAGTGCCATGGGAAAAAGGAAGTCCTAGTTCAAGCAAGCATTACAGGAGGAATTAAGTGTAGGCCACTGCTTTGCTTTGTATTAGTACTGCAGATTACTCAGGCCCAAATGTTGATGAGCAGGTCTGAGGCCCAGTGCTGAGATGTCTATGAAAGAGGTGATCCAGCTCTTAACTCTCATACCTGTAGACTTGAGTTGCTTCCTCTGGATTCGATAAGGCAATTGTATCTATGTTCAGTGGGTTCAGTTCACCGAAACAGCAGAAAACACACCAAAAATTACTAGATTTCAACCTGTAGCCATGTGATCCCTTAGACATGATGCAATGGTAGCAGTGGAAAACTACAGCAGGGATTTCACAGGGAAAGCGGAACCATTCACAGGGATAAGCAGAACTGTCACAGTAGCCTTTTTGTTCTGAGAATTCATCCCAGTCAGTTTTTTTTTTCTGAGCACTTTATTTAAAAAAAAAAGAAAAAAAAAAAAAAAAAAAAAAAGTGTATTGTTATGTTCGTTCTCACTTGTTTAACATGTCAAAACATTATTTTATTGCAGAATGAAGCAAAAGTAGTCTTCTACATAGATAATAGCTGTAAGGTATTGTACTTCAGTTACCAGATGCAACTCCATCAAAGTCAGCATACTTCTTTTCCATCATAATTATTCCCCACTGTAACAGCAGTGTTATAAGGTAGTCCTAACCAATTCAAACAACTATTACATAGAGAGAAATTTTGAGAAGAAAACAGGAACAGCGAATGAAATAAATTAAAATTACATTAAATCAATTGTTATACTGCCATCTAGTGCATATTGAATGTTCAACTATACAGAGAAATGCTATTAATTTCATAGAAGCACAGAATATCCCAGGTTGGAAGAGACCTACAAGGGTCATTGAGTCAAACTCCTGGCTCCGCTCAGCCCTACCTACATATTACACCTTATGTCTGAGAGAGCTATCCTCCTGAGAGCTTCTTGAACTCCTGCAGGCTCGGTGCTGTGACCGCTGCCCTGGGGAGCCTGCTCCAGTGCCTGACCACCCGCTCAACTTCAGTAGTTCCTGGTACCTACGACTGGTCTATAGCAAAAGAAGAGTTAAACTCACCAATTTGAATGTAGTCATGCATATAGTAAGCTTACCTAGGAACGGTAATTGGGAGCAATTTGAACTGTGAAAAGTGACAGAGTACACTGAAAGAATAAATTTGAATATATATTGTTTCATATGCATATGAATAAGACTGGAGGAACAGTACCTGTGGAGTCTTCTGGAGGGGCATTCAGCAAATGAAAAATAGTGCAGATGGGGAAGGAGCAGGTGGGATATAGTTCACACGTTGTACAAATTCTTTTGTTGTACAGAGAAACAATGAAATCAAAGACATTGAAATGTTAAAAGATGAGCTCAGGGATTTTGCACAGACAGGTTGTTCATAGAAAGTGAAAACCGTATCATGCTGCTGTGCAGGAAATTGAGTAAACCATTGCTTGGAAAAATCTTACTTTTGGTGTAAGAAAGACAAAGAGTGACTGACAATTCATTGCAAAGGTTTAAGGAAAGAGCTCAGGATCAGTACACTTAACTATGCAACATGTCTAGTAAAATTGGACTTCTATTATATTAAATTAAAAATGAAGGGGAAATTTAAGTCAAAGTATGAAAAGGTTTAGTTAAATAATTCTGGTACAAGCAGATGCTCAGCTAACGAGTAGTGTTCCTGGAGTACAATTTTCAGCGGCATCAGGAAAACTCTCTTGCCAATTTTTGTATGCAAAAGAAGAACATTGTGATCCAGGCAAATGTACTGGGGGGAAAAACGGGTATCCTCAGAATCTAAAATATTCAAAAGACTACCTTTATCAGAATGCTAATATTTAGCCATACAGCCTAAAACTTTAATTTATAAAAGCCAGTTCCTGACAAGTTCATTTGATATTTTCCAGGTTAAATATTTGGAAAGTTGGAAAAAAAATGTAGAAAACAAAATCTATGTTTCCTTGAAAATTCATCCCCTATCTTTATTTTAATTTTATCAGTAGTTTTCTTGAGTCAAATTATCTCAGATGTTCCTCTTTTTTCCAGGAAAATCATCTCCATATAATCTAAACCCACATATTTTCACAAATAGCTCTGCATTTCACTTTCCCTGTATAGTTCAGGTAAACACTTGTTCTATTCTGATGGTTTTATAATGCAATATAAACAAAGATGTGATTTTGAAAAATCAGAAGAAAGTGATTAAATCCATAATTAAAAAGTACTCTGCTGCAAAGGGAAAACTTTGCACCCTGCAAATTAGGTGTTTGCTTAAGCCCTAAATCATTTAAAACTAACTCACCTTAATTTAAATAAGATACATTGTTATACTCAGTTTCAAAGTTTCATTTATACTTTTTGTATATATTTCTAAAAATAAATGTGAAATCAAGAGTTGTATAGCTTCATTAACCTCAAGTTATTTGCTTTGGAATGCAGCTGGAAATTCGGTATAATTAAAAAAAAAAAAAAGGTAAGAAAGTATGCGCATTCTGTTCTTCACAATTCTTTTATTTACTGCTCTGTCTCATCTGCATCAAGCAGTCCACATTCTCTTTCTACAGATTTAATAACTTATCTACCTATTTTCATCAGTCCTATCTCTGAACTCCTTCATTGACACACGGGACAATTTGCTAAATAATTTGTACTAATAAAATAGCAGAATTATGCAGTGGCCCCAGTAAGCCTCCAGCATTCAAATTTGTACACTAATTTATGAAAGATTGAAAGAGTTTTTATTAAAACTAGTGTTCAATAGCTTGCATTGAAAGGTCAGAGAAATTTTAATAGTTTTTTTTTTTTTTATGAAGTCAAAGCTTTGTAGCAAGTGTCAATTTTTGATTAGATGATTATACCATGTATACAGTCCACAAAAAGCTCAGATGAAATGCAGTTTGCATTATATGAAAAACAGAAACTATACACTGGAGAGAAGGGTTCCTTTTACATGTATTCAGCGGTCCACTGTTTTTTTAATCTCCATGGGATTTTAAAAATTTACAGACGCTTGAAATAAAACAAGTACCTGTGAAGTGTCTGTAATGTGAAGTTAGAACACAGACTTCAGTTACTGAGTATGACTGTCAGGACTGTTACAACCGATTCATGCAAATACAATTGTCCTTACTGTTATTTTTACCATTTCACTTCCCATTTCTATTTTTATTCACTGTAGGACATTTCATAAGCACGTATTCTCAGAGCAGAGACTTTTTTACACCGAGCTGAATGCAGTTTAAGTACTAATTGCACCTGCAATATGAATAAGAAACAGTAATAATAATTACACCTTATAGCTTGATGTGAAAAGGTTGTGAGCTTACTCCTGTTTCCATTCATGCCAAATTTTAAACTGAGAGGAAGAAAAGTAGATATTAGACCTCTTTGTGAGGATACAATTGCAAAAGTTAATCCCCAAATATTGTAATTATTACTGATACAAAAAAGGTTATGTCTAAATATAGGATTTAATCCTAGGTGTCTAGTCTGTGCTAGCTTTCCTTAAAAGCTGTCTGCAGATAAGGTTGTCATAGCATGGCATTATTGGGCCATACCACATCTTTTTACCTTACCTGTAATATAAGAATGGGGCACATCTCAATCTGTTCAGACTCCCAAACAATGGATCTGCCCTCAGGAGGGGACTTTCAAGTCAGGGGCATGAAAATGACCACGTCTACAACACAGATAAAAAAATGTAGTTACTTGAAATGGTGTTTCCGAGTGACTAATCAAATCCCTGATTCTAGGTTTCAAACAACTGTTCTAAATCATTTCATGTTTTTGATTAATATCTCTTTCCCCTGTACTTTTTCACCTCATATATCATCTTGCCAAATTCAGAATCCAACCCCTTTCCCCCCCCCCCCACCTAAAAAAAAAAAAGAACAAAAACAAAAAGAACAAACCCAGGGAAGTGGTGGAGTCACCATCCCCGGAGGTCTTTAAAAGACGTTTAGATGTAGAGCTTAGGGATATGGTTTAGTGGGGACTGTTAGTGTTAGGTCAGAGGTTGGACTCGATGATCTTGAGGTCTCTTCCAACCTAGAAATTCTGTGATTCTGTGATTCTGTGATATGTGCATGTAAGCAAGCAAACAAAATGTGGGGAGATAAATGTGCAGTTGTCAAAATGTGTCACTATTTTTCATTTTAAATGAAACTTTTTTGATTTCTTCAAAAATGTTTAATGCTCTTTTGATTTGAAAAAACAAACAAACAAAAAACTCTGCTCTAAAGTATTTCTTAAAATCAACATAGATGTATTTATAGTCAGAAAATATTCTAGCTGTTGTCATTAACCAGCACTCACTACCTTCTTGGCTATGAGACTCGGTACAGTATACCTGCCAGCATTTCTGTTTATTCCAGAACAGATACGTTAACCAGAGCACTGACAATGTTGCTCCTTGCACATCAACCAAAAGGTAAACACTTCATGCTTTTCAAGCTGAGCACAAGCTTAACGGCATTATCCAAGTAAGTTATGTAGTTATGCAAAGAATAGGGAGGCTCTGGCAGTCACACAAACCCTTATAAAAATTGCACCATCAAGTTTCAGACTAATCTACTGAAATATCCTTAAAGTGGCTGGTCATTAGATGTGTTTAGATGTAGACCACAGCAGCTAAGCTAACGTCTTTTCAAGGCAGAACACCTTCATAAAAGTAACACTAATTACTTGAACAGCAACCAGTGAATTGTGGCCTCACTTCAGTTTCACAGAAAAGGTTTGTCCTGTGACTGCTGATCAGTAGGATTTGTGTTCTCGAGAGGAAGGAAAAAAGAGGAAGCACAATAAGGAACACAAATAAAGAACATTCGGGTAGAGCAGGTGGCACTGAACAGACTCTTATCACAGGAGCTGGACTTAATCTTACTGAAACCATTAAGTTTAACCAGTTTTTAAGGCAATTGCCCAGATAGTTGAATATGTGTATTCATACAAACCAAGAACAAATGAACGCAAGTCTGGAATGTAAATACTCTGGGTAGAAAGCAGCTGAGTATTTTTCTATAAAAAAGATACCTGATAGAAGTCACAGAAAAAGATGAAAAAACATGAGACAACCTGAAGAAGTCCATACCTCAAAAGCAGCTTTTTCCCTTTAGCACTTCTGCACTCTTTTAATGGAGGCAGAGCTGAGCACGTTGTTCAGGGTGACAGTCTTGGCTTCTCATAAGTAAAACACTGTCCTGGTTTCAGTTAGGACAGGGTTAATTTTCCTCCTAGTAGCTGGTAGAGTGCTGTGTTTTGGATTAGGATGAGAAGAGTGCTGCTAACATGCCAATGTTTCGGTTGTTGCAGAGCAGTGCTTGTACCAAGCCAAGGACTTGTCAGCTCCTCGCTCCATCCTGCCAGCGGGCAGGTAGGGGTGCAGCAAGAGCTGGGAGGGGACAGACCCAGGACAGCTGACCCAACCTGGCCAAAGGAGTATTCCATACCATCTGATGGCATGCTAAACAATATATAGGGGTAGCTAGCTGGGGTGGGGGGCCGACCGCTCGGGATAGACTGGGCATAGGTCAGCGGGTGGTGAGCAATTGCAATGTGCATCACTTGTTTCATACACACTATTATTATTATTATTATTGTTTTCTATCTTAATAAACTGTCTCTGTCTCAACTCTCGCTTCACTTTTCCGTTTCTCTCCCCCAACCCAGAGAGGGAGGGAGGAGGGTGAGTGAACGGCTGTGTGGTGTTTAGCTATCAGCCAGGTTAAACCACAACACACACAAAGAACAACTCTGACTTGGAGATCATACTATCTTGTGTTCTTTCAAGCCTATTACAGCTTTCACAGAATCACAGAACGGTTTGGTTTGGGAGGGACCTTAAAGCCCATCCAGTTCCAACCCCCTGCCATGGGCAGGGACACCTCCCACCAGACCAGGTTGCCCAAAGCCCCATCCAGCCTGGTCTTGAACATGTCCAGGGATGGGGCATCCACAGCTTCTCTGGGCAACCTGTGCCAGTGCCTTACAACTCTGAGAGTAAAAAATCTCTTCCTTATATCTAACCTAAATCTACCCTCTTTTAGTTCAAAGTTATTCGCCCTTGTGCTATCACTACACTGCCTGACCGAGAGTCTCTTCCCAGTTTCCTGTAGGCCCCCTTTATGCCCTGGAAAGTCTCCCCGGAGCCTTTTCTTCTCCAGGCTGAACAACCCCAACTCCCTCAACTCCCTCAACCTGTCTTTGTCCAATGGCCTCCAATAAGCTCAAGGATCAGGGAGGATCAAATAAAGCAAACAGAAGGTTAAAAAACATGAGCAGATGAACAGAGCACAAGAGATAGTAAATGTGCCGTTTTGTAAACTCCTATTACGCACACACTTGAATACTGCAGCTAGTTCTGATCCTTCCTGTTTCAGAAAGGATATAGCTGAAAAAGGTCAGAGAAGCTAACAATGGTTATCAAAAGCTGGGACAACCTCTGTATGAATAATAACTAAACAGTCCAGGAGTAATCAGCATACAAAAGGGTGGCACAGAGTAGTAAGTCAGAGATTAGTACGGGTACCATGAGTGGCCATTGCCTTCCCTAGTGGAAGAACAACGAATTATAAAAGGAAATTAGCAGCAAGCAGGTTTTAAAGAAAATATTTTTCTTCACAAGATTCACAGCCATGCTAGAAACATCGTTGACCAAGATCTTGTGTATACTTAAGCACAGTCCGAAGGGGCAACTGGGCAAATCCACTGCAGAGAAATCCACAGGAAATACTTATACCGATCCCTTCCTTGGGAAATCCCTGTAATACAGAAGCATTCTGCACAGCAAGCCATGCTGACTTTATTCCCAGGCCTGGGCACCTGCTATTGTTCACTCACAGGGACAAGGTACAGGAACAAATTGCAGGGCTGGGCTCTACCTCCATAGGACCGTTCTCACTAACCTCCCAAATTCTGTTCTCCTCAAATTCCATTCTCATCAGCCACATCCACCCTGAAGGAAAAGGAACTGCTCCGACTAGAGGGAACCATGTCCTGACCTCCCAGTGTCAGCAGCCATTCCCCTCCTGCAGTGCCACCAGGGCATGGGGCACACCACCTCTGGGCGTGGTCTCATTAATTACAGAATCATTAAGGTTAGAAAAGACCTCCAGGATCATCTGGTCCAACCATTCCCTTACTACCACTATCACCCACTAAACCACGTCCCTAAGCACCAGGTCCAACCTTTCCTTGAATGACCCCAGGGACGGTGACCTCCCTGGTCAACCCTTTCCAGTGTCTGACTGCTATTCCTGAGAAGAAATGTCTCCTCGTTTCCAACCTGAACCTCCCCAGCGCAACTTGAGGCCGTTCCCTCTGGTCCTTCCACTTGTTATCTGTGAGAAGAGGCTGACACCCAGCTCCCCACATCTTCCTTTCAGGTAGCTGTAGAGAGCAATGATGTCTCCCCTGAGCCTCCTCTTCCCCAGACTAAACAACCCCAGTGCCCTTAGCCGCTCCCCATGGGACTTGTGTCGCAGTCTCTTCACCGGCTTTTAACCCGTGATGGGACGACAGGGACCTGGCCCCAGCCACTGCGGCTCCTCCTCGGGGCGTGGCGGGGGGACGGGGCCTGCGCCCGGCCGCGGGGCGCCGCTTAAAGACGGCGGGGCGAGGCGGGGCGGGGCGCTGAGATGGCGGCCAGGCGGCAGCCGGAGGTGGACAACGTGAGTGCGGGGCGTCTGGGGGCGCCGCCAGTGCGCGGGGGCTGCAGCCGGGGGCCGAGCGCTGCGCGGGTTCCCCTTCTTCTCCTTCCCGCTCCTTGTTTATTTTTGCCTTCAGCCAGCGCTTCGGGCCTCCTCTTCCTCCCCGCTTTGGTCGGGGGAGGCAGGTGCCGGTTGGGAAGCAGGAGCCCCCCGGCCGGGGGCACGGAGCCACGGCGGAGTGCGGGCGGCCGTTTGGGGAGTGGGGCGGCTCGTCCTAGCCCTGGGCTGCCGCCTCCAGTCTGTCCCCGCTGCCTGGGCTTTACCGGGTGGGGCTTCGGCTTAGCCCGGTGAGGCTGGTGCTCTCTCTAATTAGGGCGCTTCCTGGCTTTTCAGTCGGGGAGGAAATGCTCGCACGCTGTTCCCGTCCTCCCCGCGCTGCCTGGAGGTCATGCCGCCTAGTGCTTCCTGGTGGTGACCCCGTTTCGGTGGGTGCTGGCCGGCCCAGCAGTAAGGGACCTGCTCACGTGTGCTCAGATGGAGCTCCTGAAGCTCCGCCACTGTATTTTGGAAGCGAGGAGCTCAGCTGCTCCCAGCAGGCAGAGGCTGTTGTCTTGCCGAAGGAGGCTTGCTGCCTGGTGGAGGAGTGCAGTTAGCTCCCCTGGGTGCTCAGGAAGAATGAGGCAGGATGGCCTGGCCACCAGTGTGCCTGTCCTGCAGTTTGCTTTCAGGCTTTAAAGTTACACGTGGGAATGGGGCACAGAACATTTTTTGCATTCCTACTTATAGGTCTTATATTAGTAACATGGAAAGAGCAATAGCATTTCTAAATCTTTAGGTCTGTAGTATAAGGTCTTCTTACCAGGTGGGTGTTCCAGCAAGGGTTGCTCATAGTCAAAGGCTAGGTAATCAGGAGGCTGAAATAGGTGAGGAAAAGCCTGATTTTCCTCACCTTTGGTTGTGTGAGTGTGGCACTCGCTGTACTAAAATAAAACTGACTGTTGGCTGAGATAACGCTGGGTGACTATCTCCTTTGTTGCAGGCAGCTGTCTATAGGTGAAACAACACCAGGGAGCCGGTTTGGGCTGTTGTGGTTAATGTGAAGTGTGAACCTACATAATGCAGTGAGTCAGGAATTGACCGGTAGGTTGGGCTCAGAGTAAATGGGGTTACATCAGGCTTGCAGCCAGTCACTAGCATGGTCCCCCAGGGCTCCATTTTAGGGCCAGTTCATGTCAATGTAAGTGATCTGACACAGGAGTCAAAGGCATACTGAGTTTGCAGATGATGTTAAACTGGGAGGAGCTCTTCTCTCCCTCAAGGGTAGAGAGGCCTTGCAGGGAGGTGTTAACAAATTAGAGTTCTGAGAAATTGCTAGCACTATGAAGCTCAACAAGAGCTAGTGCCAGACTCCCCACCTGGTATGGGGAATCCTGTCTAAATGTACAGACTGGGGGACAAGAGGCTGGAGAAGAGCCACACAGAAAGGGATCTGGTGGTTCTGGTTGACAGCACATTGAATTAGCATCCAAAAGGACTAGCCCTATGCTGGGGTGCATCAGGCCCAGCATTGCTAGCTGGTTGAGGGAGGGGATTGTCCTGCTCTGTGCTGCTGCAGCCTCACCTTGAGTACTGTATGCAAGTTTGGGCGCCACAGTATAAGGACATAAAACTATTTGAGAGCATCCAAAGTAGGGCTGTGAGGATAATGAAAAGTCTGGAGGGGAAGATATATGAGGAACAGCTGAGGTCCTTTGGTTTCTTCAGAGCAGGCTGAGGGGAGGCCTCATGGCGGCCTGCAGCTCCCTCACAAGGGGAGCGGAGGGGCAGGCGCTGAGCTCTGCTCTCTGGGGACAGTGACAGGACCCGAGGGAACAGCGTGGGGCTGGGATAGGGGAGGGTCAGGCTGTGTGTTCAGGAAAGGCTCTTAAGTGAGATGGTGGCCAGGTATGGGGACAGGCTCCTCAGAGATGTGGTCACAGTACTGAGCCTGCCCAGCCCAGTTGAGAAAGTGTTTGGGCAATGTTCTCAGACATATGGTCCGACTCTTTTTTTTTTTTTTTTTTTTGAGTGGTCCTTTGGGGAGTTTGAGCACATCAAGTTGGACTCTAATCTATGAAGGTGTCTTCTAACCTGAGTTATTTTGTTTTCTGTTTTTTTTTTCCTTTAATGTATTTTAACAACTCATCTCTTCTCATTCTAGTATCTATGAGAATATGCTCATTTGTCTTGATAGACTACTGTCTATCATGACAATGAGGACTCCAATTTAACAGATATCCCAGTGGACTCTGACATGTCTTTCTGAATACTCAGATCTCTGGAGTGCGATGGGTGGAAGGGCTTGCAGCAGAAAGCAAGGCACTGTAGTGTGTCCTCAATGGCTGGTTTCTGACTGTTGATCATCTCTGAATGTCTGTGCTGTAATGCCATCACAGGTAGTGTAATTCTGTTCTGTGTACTTTATTCTGGGCTGTAGTTACTATTGCTCCAGAGAAGAGTAGTCAAAATTGATCAGGAATCTTGACTGGTTTTATCTATAAACCATGGGAGACAGCAATGCTAAGAGGGGAAACTTGAGCAGTTTGAACATGAGTGTATCTCTTGAAATACTCATCTTACTCTTTTTTCAAAGTTGGAGTTGCTAACAAGAAATTGCTGTAACTTTATGATCCTTTTAGAGTTTACCTGTTTTTACTTCTCTCTCTCTTCCAGGGGTCCTTGGAAATAACACAGAGTTTAGAAGATGA
This sequence comes from Nettapus auritus, assembly GCA_011076525.1. Taxonomy (NCBI): domain Eukaryota; kingdom Metazoa; phylum Chordata; class Aves; order Anseriformes; family Anatidae; genus Nettapus; species Nettapus auritus. Next base: position 39,520,880 of record CM021768.1, on the reverse strand, counting down.
TCCTCTGCTGGATGCACCTTTTGTTTTGTCTCATACACTTCATTCGCAACTGAGGCCAAGATTTCATGCTATCCCAGCAGTTTTTCTTGCCAACTTTCTGTTGCTAATACATGTAAGTTAAAGAAGCATGACTTTATTATGAAAATGTACTCTTTATTCTGAATTGTTGCCATTCATGTGGACAGAATTCTCCCAAGACTTGAACATGCTTTTCTTCCCAACCAAGCAAAACCTTCCAGTGAATTTTGATAATGTGTATGCTACATGATACTTGAATTTTAATTCCAATTTATTTGTCAGCGCTAACATGCTACAGCATATCTTTTCAGAAATAAAAGCCTTTTAAATAATGGTGGTTCTATGCTGTTGGAAATGTACTTTTAAAATACTATTGCTTCATAAGTGCTTAAGACTAGATGTAGACAGCTAAGATCAAGTTTATGCCACTGCCTTCTGGAGGGTCAACCTAATTCCACAGGAAAGACTTTCTTCACATGGTAACCAAGCAAGTCAAGCTGGACTTGCTTCAGGGTTTTTACGTGGTAATGAATGGAGGGGTAAAGGAATCCATGTTATTTCCTGCCCTGAATGACCTTTGAGTTTAAGGTGGAAAAGGAAAATCTTGTATCTAACAGCATGAAGGTCATGCTGAGGCTGGTAGACAAATAGACTCCTGCATAGTGGTGAGTTTATCCTTCAAAAGCTGAAGATGTGTATTGCTGCTTATGAGCATGTAGAAACTAAATGTGGAAAAAAAGCAGGTAGAGAGCTCAGACTGTAAGAGCTTACTGAAATGGTACTTGCATAGCATAATGCCACTAATGTAGGCATGAAGATGGTGCATACATAAAGCCAGAGTACTCAAAATGCTATTTTTAGTTTTTTCATAATTGGGAAAAAAAAAGTGCTATGCTCAGTGCTCTGCAAAGTGTTCTCTGCCAGTACTTCACGTTCATCTCAGCCTCTGAGGTCTCTTTAGGCAACTATGTAAAGTCATTCAAACAATATGCCCTGGCCTCCTAATTTGAGAAGTAAAAATCTCCTTCTGTCTGCCAAGCAGACTTAGGAAAGACCACTACTGCAGTTCTGTTGAACGGACTGCAAAAACTTCCAGTGGAAACTTGAGTATCCAGCCATATTCACTTTGCCTACCAGAGCATCACTCTGGTGCCCATCCCTCTTCACTTCTGCATTACAAAGGTTGGCACCGCTACTGGTGGTAGAGCAGTAATTTTCCACCAAACCTTGGGACTGCTGATGTGTACTGACCTAACTGATGTAGCCAAACGTCAGTCACTCTGACCCTAGAAAAATGCTGACTCTTCTGTACTCATTACTACTTGCTCTCTCTGCAAATAGAGAGAAGTAAAGGCAGGGTTAAGAATCCTGTCGACATGCAGTCTTCCAGATAAAGTCTTGCTGCTGTTCCTGAACCTGACAAAGTAGCAAGTCAGTCCTTGGAGCAAAATGAAAAAGTAATCTCTTCTGTTGGTGCAATACAGCAATATTAAATTGCTGTATGAAATTGTACCCATTAAATGGTGCTGTCTCCTGCTGAAAAGAAACATTGATGGATGGAGAAAACAAGCTTATGGGATTTTTTTTTTTCCTTCCCCTATGCTTCTGTGAATGTGTATAAACTGTGTGGAATATGAAGAATGTAAGGTTAGCTTCCAACAGATGGCAAACAAGCAGCAGGTATCCTGGAGAAGGTGACTCCAGGATATGAGTATGTATAAGGAGGAGTTGTAATGCATCTCTAAAATAATTCACATGCAACTTGGAGTATTTTTTCCTTCTCCCTCCTGTGCCAGGAAATTGGCTTATGCAGCAAATGGCTTCTTCAGTGCAGTTGCTTAGTTACATTAAATTCTGGAGTATCCTTATGCTAGCGTGTGGCTGGGCTGAGTGTTTGAGTAGTTTTTGCCAAGCCTTGCTTTTCTTTAAGACATTTGGTTCCTGTCAAGAGACTCTGCAGAACAGTGTAACACATACAAGCTAGAAATAATTCCTTTGTATTAACCCTGTTTTTCTTCTGCATGTGTACATACATAAAGCTGAGTTTCTTGAATACTACTTTCTAAGAATATTTTAATGTATATAAAAGTCCTCTGACCTGAGGTGAAAAATGTGTTGTCAGACTACCCTAGAATGTAAGCAAGTTGTCATTAATAAATGCCACTTGTAACTCAAGCTGTCAATTTCCTTGTGTGCATTGCCATAGTAGATTAATAGAGCTACTAATTGTATCACAGAACTTAATATAGCCGTTTGCTGTACTGACATAGATCCCTGACGCCAGGACGGAGTTGAACTAGATGTGTTGCTGTTGTAAAATGGCAAACCGAACAGTGAATGAAATGAATTCAGTGAGTTAGTGGAGTTGTTCTTAGCTCTGTAAGAAAAGGGGATGGTTAAATAAAAGCTTAAACCTTATGTTGATAACCATGCTCCTATTTCATTTCCCAATTGGGATACTTATCCTGTCTCCAAGAAAACTTCTGAATTTAATGTTTGAAGTAATGTCCTTATGGATAATACAGACTCTTCCCTCCCTTTTCCTTTCACCCTTACTCTAGCTGTCCTCTATGACAGTGATTTTTATGTACTGATGTTTGTGTGCAAATTGTTCCCTCCCCTTTCTTACCTCCGTAGCCCCTCCATCACTTAGTGCATTAACCACTCAAGTAAGCTAAGGGCAGTTCGTATCAGTAGTGATTTAATGGTTCTAAAAGATTATCTTCTGTGAACTTTTAAAGTTGCTTGGGAAATGACAAAATAGCAAAATGAGTTCAAGAGAGTAGGAAAGGAGGGTGGGTTCTTGGATATCCATGGAGTTAAATACAGGTAAACTCATGAAGCATAGCAGCTTGGAAAATAAGATGTTCCTCCATCTTCAGTCCTGTTTTCTATGAGGTATAATATACAGAATCTTGGAAGCTCATTTTAAGCTAAGAGTATTGGGGTATTAAAGCTTTGTAGGCTTAAGTGAAGTGATTTTTGCTGTATATAGAAGCTTTCAATTTTCTTCTATGTTGATTTTTTCAGTTCTAATGTACTCATTCTGGAGAATGAAACAGTATGGGGAAGTACCATATTTTCTCTTTCAGTGAAAGAAAATCATGGGTGTCATTGTGTATGACAAAATATTCTGCAAGGATTTATAAATAAAACTGTTCCTGTGTGCTTACATATACCCCAGATAATCTGTACTAAAGACTCTGCCCTCTAGTTAGCCAAAGGATTGCATATGCTGCTCTTAACTGCTGAAGCTGAAAGTTTGGTAAAAGGTGTAGAAGACAAGAAGTTATAATGCCACTAGCCTGGTCATTCTGATATAAACTCTGAGCAAAATGGAAAAATCTGGTAGTAATTGTTCTTCAGTGTATTTACGAGCTCACAGAGGTGCCTACCTGATGCTGGTTACTTGCTCTGTAAGGTAGAATGTTTGTTTCACTTACTTTAATGTTAACCTAGAGATTCTCAAATGGATTTAAGAAAGTTTCTTTATTTATGAAGTGTCAAACTCCCTCTGTTTGGAGAAAGAAATGTAGACCTTTCCAACAAGATATGAGACAGTCCTGAAGAGCAGTAACAAGTACAAGTGAGTGAGTTGAAAAACTTTTCTTATGTACATCAATTTGCCCTTAAAGTAAAAAATACACATTAAAAAGTGTCCAGGAATCAAATGCATTTACTTTGAAAGGGGTACTCATGTAACAGTATCCTCATTCTGGAGGAAATGCTGAGAACAGTTGTCACCTCTGTTCAATTCAGCTCAGTCATGAGTGTTACTGGAATGATATGTAGTCATTGTGGTAAGAGCATCTAATGTTTCTAACCTCAATAAAATTAATTCCGAAGGTAATGCACAATTAAAGAAGTAGTTATATATTGTAGTTAGATGTTGACTAGAGTTTTCCTTTCTCTTCTAGGTTGCTTTTGTTGTTCTAGCTTTTTTAGCAGCTATGTTTTGTTCTTACCCTAATCCAAACCAGGATAAGTGCCCTGGAAACTATACTCACCCACTTAAAGTGCAGACTGTCATAATCATTGCAAAAGTAATTCTGTGGATTCTGCATGTGTTTTTTGAACGATACATCCACCATCACCACAGTAAAGTCAGAAGCAGAGGTTACTTCTCAATATATCGATCAACAAGACATCTAAAAAGGCTTCCACTTGTGATACACTCTACAGGTAAAGTCAACTTGTTTTACTGTTCTTTTGTAAAGCCTTAAATTTTGATATGAGGAAAATGGAACAGTTATTTAAGATATTTTAAGGACTTGTTAAAAATTTGTCTATGAGCATTTGTAAATGCTATTTCAGTCAAATGGGCTTTCTGAAGGACTGTTCTGTCCTGACAGATGCATGTTGTAAAGAATGTAGTTAAAAAGTGCCTGAAAGTGTGAGGCTGAGTAAGCCATCCAGTGATTTGTAGTTATCAGCCATAAAATACTCAGCCAGCAAGGTCTTTGGCTGCTAGTGATGGCAATTTGCATACTGATTTATCTAGTTGGGTAAGTGGCATGACTGCTAATCCCTCAGTCCTTCAGAGGAGTGCAGTCTACTTTGCTTTTCAAGCTGTGTTTTAAGTAGAAATGGGTGGATCACCTGTTGCTCAAAAACTGTCTCAAACTAGTCAATTTTCTAATCTTCAACAGGGCTCTATAACATATGGCTCTACTTCCTATGTCTTTTTGTTTGAACAGTGTGATATATGGCAGTGTTTTATCTTCATATATTCTATGCTACACCACTGGCCAGTAAAGCTGAAAGATGTTTCAGCAATTAGCTGTTTTTGCTGTTCTTTGCTTTGTTTTGTTAAAAAAAAAAAAAAAAAACTGCAATAAATTGCAGTATCTGCCTAATTTGAGGGGCTTTTTCACATGTAAGTAGTAGGGGAACAAGAAAAAATGGTCTTTCACAGTATTTTTCTCTTATCTGTAAATCTGAATAACTGGAGTATAATTTTTTTTTTACCAGCCTTGATAAATAGTGGTACTACTGCTCCTCTAGCTTTCCACCCAGTCACTAAAAGATCTAATCACCTTGAGTGTAAAACTTCAGACTATGGCCACTAGGTAGAGCTCTGAAGATAAAAGATGTTTTTGGAGCACTGAAAAATTAGGCTACAGCAGGCTTAAGGATGTTTCAAGATAGTAAGACGACTATTCTATCTGTTGAAATCTGGATTATTAAACTCAAAAGCCCTGTTTCCTGTCCTGGGTTGAGTCCGTGTCTCTTCTTCTGTACCAGCTGTGAGCAAGTGTAAAAGTTCAGGTGCAATCAGATCTATGCTATGAACTTTTTATGTAAATCACTTCTAGATCAGAAGGTGGTGAGCATTATTACTGTGAACTTCCTGCTGTGCTAACTGCTGCTGCTATCGCTTCCATCCTGACAATTCAGTTGCCTAATATAGTACAAAAGAACTTGAGTTCCCTAAACACTTCAATGGTCTTAATAAATTGAATGCTTTATCCAGACTGGTTATAGCATTTCATTGTGGGTGGAACAGTTTTGTATTCTATATCAGAAGTATGCTGCACTGTATGAGAAGAGGGTCTTTAAAGAACTCAGAACAATTCTTAGGTCTATAACTAAATGCTTATTATCCTTGACTAATTGTACCCAGTTCAAATTTCTTTAACCTGCAAGTATTAAAATAATAGCCAGGTGACTAGAAGCCTGAGCGGATATATCTTTGTGTAAGGGAGGGGTTAGCAGTTGTTTTTTTCTTTCAGCCTCATATTTAAATACACTGAAGGAAAATACTTCTCATTTTTAATTATGACTGGTGTTACCTTCTAGGAATTGGGAAAAAATTATAATCTTGAAGTGGTTTTGAGGATGAATAGTAGCTACAAGGTTAGAAACTGTTTAAGTGAACACATTTCTATTAGGTGTGCCTAGTCTGCTTCACCCTTCTTTTAAGTTGGAAAAATCAATAAGAACTCATTCTATACAATCACAGTCAAATGCTGAAAGAAAATTTAATTTTGCTACCAGCAGTTGTGATCTTGCATCAAATATAACACTTTTTTTTTTTTTTTAAGGTAATGCAGCCCTGCTTTTGATTCTGTCAACCCAGCATTCCTTTCCTGATCACAGTAAAGTGTACCTGTATCTTATCTTGGGAGTCCTCGGTGTGGAGCTGATTAGCTCACTGACCTGCTTGGTAATTTACACAGGTGAGATGAGTTTTGCCTCACTAAGTGAGGAATGCTGTAACTACTACTGAGCTCTTTTGTTTGCCCTCAGAGTAGTGCAGCTGGGGTACCCCAGCATATTTAACTGCAGCTATAAATACAACATGATTTTGTGCCTGTAGAGGAACCAGGGCAAATTCAAAACAAATGGGTAGGTTGTCAGGGTTGGTTTGGTTTCATGGTGTTGTAAACAAAAGCTCTGTTAGCTTAAAGCTGTTGATCCAGTGAAGTGGCAATATAAACAACTGTTGCAAAAATATGCTCTGAGCAGGATTGTCTGTTTGAGAGTGTGTCCTCAAATGTATTTGTTGCAAGCTGTGAAGCGATGAGAGATGGCTTTATCATATATTCTAGGATTTACAGGTGGAATTTACAGTATTGATAGCGTGGTGTGCCTTCATCTACAGACTAATTCTATATTCCTTTCTTTTCCTCTTGACATGGTCTTACCTCAAAAACCACAGTTTCTCTGTCACTAAAAATGAAGACTTCCCTCTTTTTAAAAATATAATGGCTCTTGGAGTATTTGCTAACACTAAAAATAAAACACTGCATAAAACTGATGCATTGCTTTGTGCTGTCCCTGTCTTGTAAGGCTGTCTGCTTTTAGGTTTGGTGTAACTTAGCAAGACTTCATAAGCTTCCTTCTATCAAACTGCAGTAATAATATCTAAAATGCTGGCTTATAAGTGTTTGAAACAAATGATTTTCTAATCTCATTTTAAAAGCTACATGGGTTTATGGGTCATGTGAGCTTAAATTGAAATAACTTAGCTGCATTGAAAACACGCTGGAAAAGGTACATGACACTAAAAAAAGGCAATTATCTCTGTTTTTTTTTTTGAAAAACAGAAATGCATTCTGCAATGTGTCTGACATGACATTCTGGGTCTTGAGTTAAATGGTTTGTATTCCTGCTTCTGAGGTGCTTTTTATTTACAGCTACAAACAAGATGACAGCTTAGTTTAAATAGTCCTAGTAGCACTGGTTTCTCCAGTGGAAGGAAAAAAAAAGACCAAAACTTAAGTTTGCTCCTGACTTTTAATCAAATAATATGAAGGTGGAAACACCTGGAAACACCTCCTTCAGGACTGCATGCAGCTCAAAGGAAAAGCTATTTCTACAGTCATCAGTGTCTTTGTCATAATCTGACTTCTTTGCGGCTTTGCTATATATAGATTTAGAATAGTTTTTCTTGCAGAGAAGTTTTGGTGTGTTCTTACTGATGCGGTTGATGCAAATACTGCCAAATGGTTTGGCCATCTGGTGCATAAAACTGATCTTGACTCTTCCTGCAACAATATTGAAGTCAAAACTCAGCAAGAAGTAAGGTTGCAGCTCTAAACTACATCTGCCTTCCATGAGAGTGCAGAGGCCTGAAGACATATAGTCTTGTCAGGCTTTGCCCATTCAGGTGGGCAAAAGAATGAAGAGAGCAATAAGGAAACATGAGCATGGTCATCCTAGAGAGCTATTCCAAGAATGCTATTCTAAGAATTGTACTGCCTTAGCATAAGCATACTTACTTTGCTGGGAAACTCCAAGTAGAGATAAGCTACAAAACTTCAGTGGAACTTAAGGAACTCCAGTGAAACAGTATTTCTTACTGAGGCCTCTTGTAGTTCAGAGGTATGTTATGTCTCTTACCTTATTAAAGTAGAGTAAGTCAAGGTCAAATTCCTTGTAAATAGGTCTGAGACTGGAGTTTCTAAGAGGTCTCAAATGACCTGTCACCAGGAGGGTTATCTGCCCTAGCTTGTACTGCCAGTGCTTGTAAAATCCATTACCAATTTATACTAGAAAGATACAGGGTGTGATGTTGTTTTCCAGATTGATGAGCTGAAGGAAGCTTGAGGAAGGGTCCAGTGAGTGGTGGAAACAAGGCAAAGGAGGGACAGATCTGCAGCACAAGTAGGGTGCAAACTGTCCCTTCTGGCAACAGCTACCTTTCTTCCTTAGCAGCGCCAGAAGAGTAGTCTAAGCTTCATTCTCTAAAGCTTGATGGCTGTACAAAGCAAGGATTTTTTTATGTAACTGGAGGTTAAGTTATATAAACAAGTTCGTCACCTTTTCTAGTGTGTGGTGTAAGTTGTTTTCCATACCAACACATGTTGAGGTAAATTAAGACTGCCTGCATGTCTCTTGGGTGTAATGGTTGTTTGAGGGTTTTGTCTTTTAACTAGGCATCAAGGGAAAACTCTCCTGATGTGCACAAAAGTATTTAGTCAGCTTTTGGAAGACTGTTGTGACAGTCTGATACACTTTTACCTCTCAGAGCAGTCTGTGACAGGAAACATGAAGCCTCTTTGGTAGGATACTTTAAGGACATTCCCCTACTGTGTTGGAGTGCCTCTCTAGAGCAAACACTTAGCAGATACCACTTACTGTAAAGATTGTATCACTAATGTAGCTCTGCAACTCAAGGAGCAACCCTGGGGAGATTAACATGACTCCACTATGAACTCATGATGATCAACCCCTTTTTTATGTCAGTGTATTACCCAGAAAGTTTCTCCTCCTCTGTGGAATGGTTTCTGTACTAGTGAAGTATAAACAGTTACCTGTAGAATGTTATACAAAAAGTAGTCAGGTACATTTATAACTATTTAATGCCTCACAAATGAGAGTTGTATGGAATACCTGATTGTGAATTGTATAAATCACAAAATCACTCCAACAAGTGAGAAGTCCATAGAATTACAATGGCCTGTAAAATATAACTGTTGTTCTTAAAACATCCTTGGTCAGCAGTGTATGCCTACATAGATGTAGGATCCAGAGGTGAGGGATCCAATCTACATGGAATTGCTAGGATTATCCTATAACAGACTTCACATACATAAATCCTTCAAGTGAGGTAAATGTGTTTGGAATGATGTATGATATAGATAGCTCTAAATGTCAGCATAATATCTTAAGTTCCTAACTGATAGGGCAGAGTTGAATATTCAAAGGCTTACTAAATATATGTATTTAATGACTTCCTTGCATATTTCTAATATCACTTTAATAAAAGACTAACATTCCCACAAATAAAGTATGTTGGAAATTCCTCATCTATTCCTTTGTGGTTTTATTTGTAGAGGAATACGGTCAAAGAAATAACTAACCTTTGAGCCCAACTTGTAGCTAATCTCTGGAGGGTCTCAGCATTGTTTTAGGAGGGTGGCCTATAGTAAACCCTGTAATATTATTGACTTGTAAGGACAGCCTTTCTCTGCTGTAGTATAGATTTATCATGGAGCCAGACTCTTTTTTTAGTGGTATTAGGTGTATTGCTTCAGAAGTGCCCCTAACTGCATAGTTGAAAATACGTAATCTGGATCTCTGCAGTACATTCCCTTCCTTAATCAGGAGCTGATACTGAATAACTTCAAATATTTCCAGCTTCCTTCCACAAGTAATGCAGAGGGTTCCTGCAGCTTCTCCCATCCCTGTTGTACATCTGTTAAATTTAGTCTTAAACTTTTTTCACAGATGCTGAGGAGTGACTTGGTTTTGATAACCAGTGTTGTGAGGCTCACAATATGAAGCTGATCAAAGAGCCACTGTTTTGAATACTTAATGGATTTCTGTACCAAGTCTGCCCTAGTTTTGGAGCATGCGAACAAGCTGCTGCTCCACTGCAGGTAGTCTAGTTATAGTATTTATGAGAGCTCAAAATAGAAGTTCTGACCTAGATACTAGTATAAAAACTTCCTATTCTTATTGCACATTGCTTGATTTGTGGCCTGAATTTGGAGATCAAATCTCAACTTCCCTCTCGGAGGCAACTAGATCTCTTTTCCTTCCCTTAGATGACACTGTGCTTTACAAGCTAAGCAGCATGTTCAGGTTGCCCTATTCAGGTCTTCATTCATTCTGGTCCTCACTCAATCTTTTGAGCAGCAGGACTAGGGAAAAAAGGTGTGTGTGGGGGTGTGGAAGTAGGGAAAAAACCTCACTAATTTGTGATCCCAGCTATACCAGAGAATGAGTAGGGATTAGGTTCTGCTTTTAACTTCCACTTCTCCCCAATCCCATGACTGTCTTATTGCCTTTCCATCTCCTATTCTAAGGTGAGATTATATTCATCTGCTATGGGTTTGTTTTTTAACTTGGAGCCTGGTGATAAAGTTTTTTGGTTGTGGTAGTTTCCTAATACTTGATGAAACTTCTTTTTTTTTTTTTTTTTCAGTGAAAATAAGCAACTTCAATCGTGCAAAGCCAAGACCTGACATAATTGAAGAAGAAAAGATGTATGCTTACCCTAGTCACATTACTTCAGAAGTTGGATTCAGGTAAGATTTTTCTGTATTAATCTTGCCATGTGTTCAACTATGGTATATAGTCAACACAATAGTGTAATTTTATTATTTCATGTAGAAATACTTTTATAGGCTTATATCTGTCAACCAAACCATAAGTGAAGCTTCTTGAAAAAGCTCTTTGAGGGGAAAAAAAATAAATTGTGGGCAGCTGATCGATGAAGAAGGAAACTTAGCAGCTTTGTCCTGTGTCAGCAGTTAGACATGAGATTCCAGCAAGGGGTTTGGAACATATATTTGTTTGCAAAGCAATTATTAATGTGGGTGAGTCACTTGAGAGAAAGATTATCAATGATACAGAGAAGCTATCCAGCATTAGCCTCACAAGTACTGAGAATGTCCTTTGTGTACCTTCTCACTGTGTGAATGTCTTCCGCTTGCTGAAATGAGACTGGTAATGACAAGAAAAAGTCAGCGAAGTTAACTTGGATTTCCACATACGAACTTATTTGAAACTTCCTAATAAAGCATGACTTTTGTATGCCTTAGTGGAAAAACTGAGGTGCAGAAGTCTAGGGATGCTGATATTTCAACACTTCCCCAGGTGTTGCAAATGCAGGCTGTACATGCCCTTATGGAACTTGGAAATAGATATCCAGGATACAGGAAGGATTTAGGGTTGTCTTGGTATTTTGATACAATGTCTGACTTCCATATTGATATCGACATCATGGTGAATGCATGGGGGACCTCATTCCTTTCTCGCTCAGCTTTTCCCCTGAGAAATCCTCAAGTGCCCAGAAAACAACTTTGCAACAATGACTAGCTGACGAAAAGGCTCTGATCTCTTGATTAAAGAGTGCAAACTTCCTGTGAGAACTGATTGCAAAATAGTTATTTTAATTCAGGTCTATACAACTCTGACTCTCTTCCCCTGGAGAGTTAAGGTCTATTGAAAAGTGAATCCTGTCAGCCCTTCAGTTGACCTTGAATGCTTTTTTAATGCTATGACCTCCACCACCTCAGCTACTGACCAGGAGCTGTTCTGGTGCTTTAAGTAGGTAGTGCAGGTTACTACTTAAGGTTGTAAATTTTGTCAAAAAGACTTTTTTTCCCAGCTTGACCACAGTAGGTTTTTAATTGGACTTAAGTCTCTTTCCACTTAAGTTATTGAGTACTTCATAAGAACTATCATTAAGGGCAGTGTTACTCCATGAAGTGCTGCAGGGCTGGGGAGCAACTTCCTAAGTTATGAGATGCTCACTTGTGTGCTGAGAGCAGACTTCCAAGTCAGTCAGCAGCAAATGGTGAGTGAGGGAAGGCAGGAGTATTTGCCAAAATTTCAGCACTTGTTCTTGCTGTTCTAAGTTTCTTGTCTCAGGTTTGACTATTCCATACATTATAAACAGAAAAGGTGGCATTGCTTTCCTAGTTGTACCAACTCTAGCATGTAGTCTAGCTCACTAACTTATGTTAGTTAAAATGAGTAAGCAGCCTTATTTTTCCTCTAACTGCCTTACAGGAAATATGTAAATATTACTTATGCAAACATGTCATTAAATTTAGCCAAATCTTTTGCTTTCTCGCTTATCCAAAAACAAGGTTAGACGGATTGCTTCTTCCCTGAGAAGCAGTCAAGATCAACAGAAGTAAAGCTGAAGAGAGCAGCTTGTTGCAGTATTGGTTAATCAGCAGTGACCTTTAATATACCAGAAAGCTATTATCTCTTACTGAAACCTGTATTTACTCTTTTCTTTCAAGGGAAAATTCAAGTTTAGAAGAGATAGTTGAGAAGCAAGGAGATGTAATAGAGTATCTTCAGCGACACAATGCACTGCTCAGCAAGAGACTATTGGCGCTAACATCGCAGCAAATAAAAAGTTAAGCTTTGGAAAGCTGCTGGTGGAGCACAAGAGGGAATGTGAGGCAATGCAATATCCAAACTGTTTTGTACAGATGACTCTTCAATCATCTTTCACACTTCAAAGTAGAAGTTAAACTGGAAGCATGAGCTCTGCATATGCTGTTGTAAGCCTGTTACAATTGGACATTCTGGCTTCTTTCACATCAGTTCTGAAAAAGATCTGGAGCTTCAAGGTTTTTTAAATCCCAATAGGTTACAGTTGGACTTGATGTAATGGTTTAACTTCTTTCAGTTGTTGCTATTATTTTGCCCTGTTGTAGTCTGGAAGAACTTTATATTTCTAGAATACGTATTTGTTCTCAAGGAAAAAGTAATTCTGCAGAGGATGTCTTCACGGTTTGCAGTGCTGAAGTTGAGGACAAGACATGCAACATGTTCTGCTGCAGAATTCCATTACTTCCAGTGTTAGAGGTGGTATACTTCATGAATTCTATAAAAAATAGTTATTTGCTTTCTAGATCTGCCCCCTTTTCTCCTCTGCCAAGAAAAGGAATGAATTGTTGCCCATGCCAGCAGTGAAACTTAGCATTCTGTTAAGAAAAACAAAGGCACCAAGTGCCCTAAAATGGTATTTTTCACATGTGGTACAAAACAAGGTTATGATAAGCAATCTGAGCAGCTGTTCAGAATGTTGGCTTCAAATCCCCTAGGAGGTGTCTTCAGAGCTGCTGACATTCTTTTTACTGAGATTCTGCGTCAGCAAAGACTAAACAGATTCTTGTTCTGTCTTCTCTGCCTACGAAACTAACACAAATACTTGAAGCAAGCTCTCAATGACCTGGTAAGCAATTTGTGTTGAGTGGTGTTTTAAGTTAGATCCTGTACAAGGTGCTATCACAATTGCAGTTACACTTGGTCTACATTTTGATTCTTCAAAAATGACAGCATCTTAATGAAAATGCTGCAATGTGTATGTGCGTGGTTTAAAAAAAAAAAAGTTTTCTGGAAGTTGGAGAAACAAGAGTCTGCAGATCTAATAGCATGGATTTATTGGGAAGGGTGGTAAAAGAACCAGTCTCTTCCATGTACTACTTTGTCTACCAATGTAGACTAAGCATTATTTTAGAAGCCAATATCTATGGGAAGACAGGGTAATCACTGGTCAAAACTTTGAAGAAGAATGTTTTCATGGGAAGTGGTCTTGTTGTTGAATGGGGGTGGGAGTGAAGACAATCTTTCTATTTTGGTACTGGGGCACAACTTTAGAAATTATTCAGTGTGTAACAAATATGGAGATTGTAAAAACATACTGGGGATTTTGCTGCTATCAAACACTAAACTGTTCCCTTTACTTTCAAAAAAAAACAACAATTAAAACCAAGATTTTATAATAAACCTGTGAGGGATACAAACGTCATTGGTTTTAGAACTCAGGTTTTGATGTGATTGTGTGTACTGATTTATATAAAAAGCTTCTATGAAAAGCAGTGAAATGTGACTGTGAAGTTCATGCACAATAAATGCAACTAAGGAAAAGTGTGAAGTCTGTCATTATTAAAATCTTCTCTTCAAGACCCTGCAATATTACTCTGAACACCTGTAAGTTGCTGAGACAAAAGCATTTTAATGTGGAGCTCTAAATGAATCAAGGCTGAGATGTCTGAACCTGATTTGTATATTACTTCCCCTCTTTCTTGAGGGGCAGGGAGGCTATCAATGGGATATAAAGAGTTCTAAGGAAAGCTGAGAAACCAGTAAGCCTGATGTCTGCACGCCTGTGAAGTGCATGAGAACCTGAGAAAGTAGAATTAGGGGACACAGGTCAGCATACCTTATAGTAAAGGGAAATCCTGCTTTTCAAAAAGCCATTACCTTCTATAAAGTAAATTAAGTTCAGGGAGGGGCAGTAATAATTTACTTGAATTTCTAAAACAAACATTAGGGGGGGAGGGAGTCCTTAAAGGAAGCAGCTTTAGAGTAAAAGCAAAGGCCGTTTCATATCTAAATAGTGCTTTAGAGAAAGGAAAGAAGTATGGTTATGATACAATTACTGAACTTGGTTTAATCCAGTTAGCAGCCAGTCAGTCGCCCATAGCATTCCTCAGGGCTCAGTACTGGGCCCAGTTTTGTTTAGTGTTTTTCTTTATCATGGATCTGGATGAGGGGATTGAGTGCACCCTCAGTATGTTTGCAGAGGACACCAAGTTGGTGGGATTGTCAATTGGCCTGAGGGTAGGAAGGCTCTTGCCAAGGGACTGGGGTAGGCTGGACTGATGGGCTGCATCCACTCACCTGACATTCAGTAAGGTAAGTGCCAGGTCCTGTCCTTGGGGCACAACAACCCTGTGTGGTACTATGGGCTTGGGGGAGTGTGACTGCAAAGCTGCCAGTGGAAAAGTACCAGCAGAAAGGGGCTGGTCAACAGCCAGATGAACTTGAACCCACCATCTGGCCAAGGCTAAGTGGCAACCTAGCCTGCATCAGAAGTATTACAGCCAGCAGGATGAGGGAAGTGATTGTTCCTCTGTACTCAGCTCTGGTGCGGCAGCTGAGGGGATGGAGGCTGTTTAGTCTGGAGAAGAGGGGGCTGCAGTGAGGAGGATGTCAGTCACTTGTCAGCAGGACAGCAGGAACGTGGTAGTCACCACCTCAGGAGGGGTGTGGAGGTGGCACTGGGGGACACAGTTTAGTTACGGGACCTGGCAGATCAGAGTGGTGCTGGGTGACCCTGAGGACCCTTCTCCACCCTATGGCAGCCAAGCCCCTGCCTGCAGCCAGAGACCAAGGGGCACCTCCTGCCCTGGTGACTGGTCACCACAGTGCTGGCAGGGCATGCTGGGTGTTGTAGGCACTGCTAGGCTGCAGGGCCTGTGGGTGGCCAGGGGTCTGCTGCTGGACACTGGGGTGGCCAATGCCACCTCACTGCTGTGCTGGAGTACTTGTAGTTACCCCGTCACTTTGGGGTTCTGCAGAAAAGACACCTGTAGGTTTGGCAGGTTTGAGAAGCATTTCTGAGCACCATACAAAAAGTTCAGGGCTGCCCCCAAAAGGTTCACATTGTGGCAGTTTCAAAAATCTCTGAATGGGATGCTGGAATGGGCTAAATACTTTGTACACATTGAAGAGACAAAGTGAGGATCTCTTGTGAATGTACATCATATGCAAGGGAAAAGCTCTCAGCATCTGTTTTCTGTTTCTCAGTAACTCATAGTGGAAATTATTCTGTGCACCACCTCCCCATATCTCATCTCACTAAGGAAATCACTGACTGCGAAAGATTTGAACAGAATTTTCATCTTTTAAGGCTCCGTTCAAATATACAGCAAGCAGGCTTACCCCACGGAAGGTCATACTTAACGGGAAAAAGGAAAGTGGTGTCAAGGCACCAAGGCATGTGGGTAGACAACGATCTGACCTTGAGGTGGCTTGGGAGACATAAAAAAACATCATCAGCACTGGAATTTGTTGGGCTTTTAGGCATCATTGCTAACTAAAGGCAGGCTGCGATCTTTGTGCTGCTGGAGTTGTTTCCCACTTTGCACAAATATTTTGCAAGCTGATGGCTAGCAAGAAAGATAAAGGCCATCTACAGCAGTAAGAGATCAGTATGCTAATTGCACTTGTCTGATGGTAGTCAGACACTTGGAACTTATTTACCATACTAATGCTTCTCCCGATTGACATTGATAAAATGTTACCTGACCCTTAACAAAATATGGCTTTGTGTGTCCAGATACTGTGGTATTTATAGTATATGTATGTGGCGTAAGGGAAATATTTCCAGTCTTTATTCTTCTATAATTTCCTTTTTTCCATTCTGGAAAGGGAAGAGGTGAATTGTTTATTATCCTTTGGGAACATACTAATCTGCTGTTTCTCACAACAGGCTTACATTTACCTCCATTTCCTGTTGACCTGCTGTTACATCATTTTGCTTTTCATGGTAAAATAGCCAATATAATGTAAAGACTTACTTACTTAATGAAATTGTGTTTCAAATAAAATTCTAAATTTTCCCATGTAAGTGTAAGATAAGGAATTAGTTCCAAGCTTCAGAAACTCTCATTTTGGCTTTGTGAGTTTGGGGGCAGAATATTCCTTCTGAGCAGGTCTTTTAATTGTTAGATTACATCCATGTGAACCTCAGTTCTGCCTTTCAACACACAGCAATTTGTACTGATACAAATTTCCTTTAAACGTACACCCACACGTGCACACGGAGATTCCAAGCAGTTCAGCTGCTGTAGCACCGTGTCTGCATACTGCATGTTTATTCGTCTCGTCACCTTGTGTCATGCAAAACTGTTTTTACCAGATTAAGCTTATGTTGCACAAATCAAATACAAAAATTTCAACAAAGTCAAGGGCAAGTCCAGCTCGGCTGAAAACAAGGTCCTTGGAAGCCCTGCTCCCACTGAGGTAAATGACAACACAATAATGTGCTGTGGTAGCACCACCAGCCACTTAATTCTACCGTGCAAGACACGTAGCACTTGGAAATGTATTTATAGTACATGACCTGTAAAGAAGAAATCACTGCTACTCTTCAGACTAATTCTGGACTCCCTTTTTGTCCTGAAATAAGGTCCTTTAATTTGTGAGAACATTCAGATTTCAAGACCCAGCACTCTGAACTAATGAAAAATCTTGCTTATTTTAGACAATGCAGTCTGGATTCTACTGTAATCTCATGCTATTGTGTCACATCATTACATTAAACAGTAGTTATTTTAAAATAAGTTGTTTTTATATGGCTTTTATCAGAATTTAGTACTTCTAGAAAGATAGAAAATGTGAGAAAAATGCTTACATGAATAAGTACTATTTATCAGAAATCGAGTAAGAAAAGGTTTTACACACTGATCCCTTAAGAATTTACAGTGAAACTAGACAAACTTTCAACTTCCTTTAGAAGCATCACTTTTGACATCTGAAGAATGTTGTTTATTTAAAATGAGACATCGTTATTTGAAGTGCATAATTTTTTACAAAATATACAATCATCTAGTTTATAAACATACCTATCAAATATTACCATCAATGTCTGTTTCAAAGTAAATGTTATCATCACATCTAAAAAGAACAGGCATTTAAGATAATTTTGTAGAGACTGACATCAGGCTTTTTAGGACACTTTGGTACTTGTTTTATTTATTTTACATTTGTAAAGGAACATGCATATATAGCCCTCTGATAGATACTTTTTATGACTTTGTCAAAGTTAATTGAATAATTATTTTATATAAAAAAAATCCAGTGCCACACTATATCCATATACTCATTTTTAAGACAGAACTGTTGAATAGTTACTCTTTGAGATTTCTTGCTTTACCATAGTCTTTGCCTTTATTTCTAAACAGAGATAGCCATGGATACAAATGAATGGTAAGTTAAATAGGTAATTTTGATTTTCCAAAACTCCAGAAGAGGGTAATTCTAAACTCTTTTTTTTTTTTTTTTTAAATATATATATAAAAAATTGAAACTTAGTCATGTTCTGCAAGTTTGAATCTAATTATGGTTTCAAATTCTTAGAGATGAAGGGTTACATGCAGACACTGATTGGAAAGTTTCAGCTACCTGATTTTCAAGATTGCTGAAACTTTCACTTATTAGAAATTGTTTTATGAGACAGAACTCTAATACTGAATTTAAATCATTACACTGCTAATCTTTGCTCATCTTTATAACAATTCCTTCTATTTACAAAACTTTTGATGTTTAAAGATTTCAAAAAAAATTCTGAGTGCAACTTAATTTCTTGTTTTAGTTCTGTTAATGAAAAGGCTACCATGTTTTGCTTTATATGTAATTTATAATTTCTGTTGATATAAAAAGTTGTCAACAGTTTATTTTTAAAAACAAAAAGAAAAATAACAGCTAAGCATATTCTTGACCTCCCTTGCTGAAAAGAACAGCCTGTTTTTCTGCTTTAAGTTCTCATTCATTGTAGTGTTATGTTCCAAGTGTTCCATTCATTTTAATTACAGGAATAACGTACTACAGAACACTGGGGTTGACCAGACAAAGGTTTCTTTTCAATGGTCTATTTTTATGCTCTATTTATAATACTGTCATGGGTATTTTAGGAAAACTACTATGAAGCAAATAGATCTACATTAACTGAATTTTCAAATCTGTTTTAGCCTTCTGGTCTGACGGACCAGTTTAAGAAAACAAATGATAGGCTTTGCAGTAACAGCTCATTAGACAGAAGGATGGGCTTGACCTTAAGGCCTGACGTGGGAGATTTGAGTTATCAGTTTTGCAGTAAGTTTTGCATGACCCTTGGCTAATCCCTTATCTCAGTGTGCCTCAGTTCTCTATCTACAGAATCAGGGATAATACTCCCTTTACTTTCTTATATCTTCAGCTCTTCACTGGGGTATTGCGTGCTATACATTAAGCTGGTAGGATCAGAAGCATGGTGCTGACTTTGATACTATTACAGTAATAGATACTACATTACTATTATGATAAATCCACACAGATGAAATGTTAAAACATATATATGTTTATCATTAATATATGAAATTATTAACTAAAAATGGACTTTCACAGTTCTTTGCTTAAGTCTGACATTACACTAAATATTGCCTTGCATGCACAACCTGAGTTTGGCATGGTTAACAGCATATCTAAATTCTCTCAGTCTTAACAGTACAGACCATGAAGAACCCCCCTTGGACAGAGCCTTCTTAACATCATGGGAAATCCATTTCTGGTATCGGATGTTTGATTCGTTCTTTAACTTCCACCGATCATTATGAGATTCAAATAATTTGTATGAAATGTTTCAGCCAGTTAAGTTTCATGTACGTCTTCCCATCACCACCATTTCTCCCTCCCCCCACTTCTAGGATTTGAATCATGGGCCTTTGTTCCAGGTCTTGCAGAATGTGACACACAGGACTGTTGAAAATGTTCATTTCAGATGGACTGCCTCAAAACAGGATTGTTGTGGCTGTATCAAGTCAGCTGTTGTTGAGCTGTATTTACAACTAACTCCTCTATCAGTTCAGTTGTTGCAACTTCCACCTTCAAAATCCTGAAAAGCCCATTATGAAATTGCTGGGGAAAAAAAAAAAGAGAGAGAAAGAAATAGCTATTAATGAGAGATTTAGTAATCCAATATCTTATTGAAAATACAATATATTATTTAAGAAATGCATGGCTGAAATCTTAGGAAATTCCTCTTAACTGGGAAACTTAAGCCAAAAGCTTTTTTTTTTTTTTCCCATCTTTTTTCCCAATTTTTCTGTATATAAATGATGAAAAATCAAGTTCAATCACTTCATCAGTTCAAATGTTGTGAAAAAGAGGCTGCTACATTCATCCCAGTTTCCAACTACCTGTTGAAATTCAGGATTAAGGGTCCATCCTGTTTGCATCTGCAAATAGCTTTATCCATATGTACAACTCCATTGAGATCAATAAGATTACTTGAGTGAGTCGAGTTACCCAGGCATGTAAATATTTGCTGCATTGGGACTAAAACTGGAAGGGAATGTAAAGGTAAATGGTAAATCCTACTTAAGATAAAGGAGCTGAGCACCCACAATGCTGACTGGAGTTAACTGAGTTCAGGTGCCTGTCAGCCCCTACTCCCCAGTCAAGCTTTAGGGATTTGTAAACAACTTTATAAAAAAGAATTCTCTTTAACTCAATGCCTACAAGATATATCACATATTAATAACTACACTGTTTTGCTTCATCATTGACTTTCGTTACAAGAAATCAGCTCCCTATATAAAAGGAGACAACTGTGAAAATAGCTTTTAGATTGATGCAACTAATGCAGTCTCAAACAAAGTGCATTATATAACATTTCAGAGGACATTCGAAAAAATGTGTTCTCCAGGCAGACAATCCCCAGACTACTGACAGTTGAACTGCAAGAAAGGAGGTTAAATTACTCTTCTTAGAAACCGAAGCAAGCCATTCGGAAATCATTCAAGCAATCCCTAAACCTAAATTCCACTGTCCCTGTCATTCAGCTCATTTAGTTTCTGCATGCCAAGTGAATTGATCAGATTATCCACCTTTTTAGATTTATATTTAAACTGATGAGGGAATCTCATTTAATCTGCCTCTTGTTGAAATGAACACTGTGATGAGACAGGGCATTCAGTAGTAAAGCATCCTCCTCACACATTCCTCTCTACTTGTAGTTCTGCCACTGAGTCTGCAGCAAGACTGAGTGAGATTAAACCTAAGATATGGTAAACTTTCTTGAGTCTCTGAAATTTGTCATTTTAACATCCCATATGCACTTTCCATGTGTTTATAGGACACCATTATGCGGTAGAATGGTACCTTTTTGAATGGTTGTTTCGGGAGGGCTACAGGCTCTTTAAGCAAGGCAGTTTGGGCATTGACAAGATTCTTGGTGTAGCACTGTTAGAAGTTTGACTTCAGTCTCCTTTTCACTGTTAGTGAACCGAAACATCATGGCTCCACAGAGCACAGGTTGTGCCATCATTTATTTATGATGCTTTTGAGCCTGGGGCTACAACATTATTTTGATATATAAGGAGTTTAGAAGATGCAAAACTACCGACAGCATGTTTTATTCATCCTTAAATTGCAAGAGCATCTCGGCTTCCTTTTGATGCCTAGCCTATTTGCATATGCTACCTGTGTGCTTCTACAGGCACTTACTATTTGAATGTATATGCCCTCATCAGCTATAAAGCATTAATGTTTTGCACTTGTATAGCCTTTCATCCGAGGATCTCAAAGTCTTTCACTGACGAGAATTACAGTGCCCTTTGAAGTGGGTAAATGCCACTACCTTCATGTTACTGACAGCAGCCAGTGGCTAGAAAGCCCCCGCCGCCTCCTGCTCCAGCCAGGGCTCTGCGCCTCCCTGGGGGCCGTTGTGCCTCAGTTTACCTCACAGGCGCCAGTGCTCGCTCTCTGCCTCTCTCAGTCTCGTTCTGTGCCTCCCTTAGACACGCTCTGTGCCTCCTTAAGAGCTGTTTTGCCTCAGTTTACCTCACAGACCCGTGTTTGGTGCTGGGCACAGGGCTTGAGAGGCCACGTCCCTGGCAGGGCTGGGCTGCCGCCAGCGCGTTTGGGTGAAGCGCACGTACCCCGCGTCTCGCCAAAGCCCTACTTTCGGCCCAAATCCCTGGAGCCCGGAGAGCAGACGAAACCAAGCCTGTGGTTTGGTTAGTAAAAACGCGCCCTGAAGCGTCTGGAAACGTAGGTGCCATGAGGAAACGTGCTTACTCTGCCGAGCGCCGGCCACAACCCACACGGCTTCTCCACAAAAGTGCCGCGGGCGGGGGGGCGGTGCCTGCACCCTACCGGCGCCCGGCAGTGCTAGCGACCACACACGCCTTACCTTGCCCGGGGGGCTCAGGGGAAGGGTACCCGGGAGTGCAGCGGCATGCACCGCCGGTGGGAGCAGCCGTGCCGGTGGAGCTTCCTGCGCAGGGCCAGGTTGGCTGCGGGAGAAGGAGGCAGAGAGTCAGGGGGTCCTCGGTTGCAAAACGGGAGCCCCGTCCCGTCCCGTCCCGTCCCCCCGGCCGGGACCCGCTCTCTCACAGCCCCCTTATGCCCCGGCTGCTTTCGGGGTGCCGGGCTCTGGGAGCGGGTTAGCAGCACCTGCCTCCCCAGCCAGCAGAAAGACGTGGGGGGCCGAGGGGAAGAGGAGCGAGAGGGCGCCCCGAGGGGCTGCTTACCTGGCCTCTGGCCGGCGGCGGGCAGGAGGCTGGCCAGCAGGAGGACGACGAGGCACAGCAGCCTCTGGAGCCTCATCCCCGCGGACCCGTGTGCCGGGCTGCCGGGCAGCGGAGGGCAGGGAGAGTAGCGCCCTGGGTCCGGCCGTCTCACATAGCGCAGGGCAGCCTGCTCCTCAGCCGGGTTAATGGCCACACGGGACGGCCAGTGCCTCCCTCTGCCTTGCCTCCCTCCTCTTTTTTTTTTTTTTTTTTTTTTCCTGTCACTCCCCCTTATTTTCCATAAGCAAACAATGCGGGGATGAAAAGCCCGTGTAAACACCAGCTCCCGTCAATGCGTTCGGGGCAAGGAGCCTCCCGAACAATGCCTCCACTCCCCTTTAAATTCAACCCAGGCACGGAAAAAAAAAAAAAAATATATATATGCAAAACGAGACCCGCTCTGCCCTCCCCCATTTGCAACTGTTTAAACTTCGCATTGCCCATGCCGGCCCCACATGCAGAAAGCCCCGGCGGGGGCAGGAAGCGGCCCCCGGCGCCCCCCCGACCCTTACGGGCGTCCCCGGCCTGGGCAGGGCCGGGCTGAGCCCCGTCGCCCTCAAGTAGCTGCGAAGCGGTGCCCATTCGAGGTGGAACTGCTCGCAGTTAAGGCTAATGGGGGCCTTTTGTGCCACCAAGTGTTTTTAAAGGCTCAGAATATTCTGGAATTAATTTGCGAGCTTGGGGGGGGGGTCGGGTTTTTTTTTTTGTTCTCCACAGAGTGAGGTAAAAGGAGATGGGGGTGCGCTGCCGTGTGACAGGCACAACAAAGCGACGTTGGGGGAAGTTTAGGTAGGACCGAAGGTGTACATAAACCCACTTGCACCTTGCGGTATGTTTTTATGAGATGACAGGGATAGCTAACTTCAACTTTCACAACCTACTCTGACAAGAGGTGCTGTGAGAAGATGGCGGTGCAGGTACGCACCCTGAGGAGACGGACGAGAGGTGATGGACAAACCTCACAAAATGTGTTACAGAAGCGATGGGTTTGAAATCCAGTGAATTACTGGCATCAGTGACAAATTGACCGATCCCGTTCTTTTTCCTTTCCTTTCCTTTCCTTTCCTTTCCTTTCCTTTCCTTTCCTT